>JAZKJV010002410.1:0-504420 GCA_037367405.1 Ottelia alismoides
TTGTCAATTTTGCCCAAACGACTTTTGAATTCACAATCAATTGATCGATTTAAGTTGTTTAGCAATGACCAATATCTTTATTGGTTATTCGGACCTAAATCAGATCAGAATCCATTTTAATTGGATATGAATGTTACAACAGGCACCTCTCATGACCATAGGAGAAAGAAATCACTAAAAAGTAAACGAGGCACAAATCTCCCCTCGCCTTTTCCCTCCCCCACCTCTCGTGGTATTCCCTCTTGTTGTGTCATGAAGATAATGCTCTCATCTCCCTCTATATATACCCAGTCCATACTCCCTATTCTCACTAGAACTACACATAGAATACAACTCAATTTCTATTAGGATTATGTGTTCAATTCCATAGGACTCTTAATCCTAATATATCTATAATTTTAACACTAAGGATTGTAAGTGGTTCTTTTAGTGTATTCCGAAGATGTTTACTAATGTATGAGCAATGAATTCAACATGGTTATTCTATATAGAAGGGAAAATACTTTTGCCTTCGAGTCCTTGAGTTGCATCGAGTTTTAGTGATTTCTACTTACCTATCACCCACGTAGGCTTGTGGTACACGAAACTTCCTCATTTGATAAGTTGAAGCAATATGTAGCAGACATGTATACATCTATCTGCACGATTCTTTTAGTACTCTAGCTAGGTTTTAAGGTAGTCCTCATCTTGCTCCATGAAGACGTAAGGATAGCATCATTGTGAATTTGATACATACAGTGCAAAACTGATTATCTTAAAAGTTTCCATTAGATTTGATGATGATATAAATGTAAGGTAACTAGTATGGACTATGTTTAGTAGTGTAAGTCCACAAAGGTCATTATGTAATTTTTTAAGGCTTACATGGACACGAGTGCAAAATCCTTTCTAAAACGATAGTGATGAGTCTTTGTGTGTTAGTAACATACCATACTAGATTATTACACTAATAACAATCCATATATATATATATATATTTGAGATTTTTACCCAGCAGAACCTATAAATTTTGTCAATTACCTCCAGGACCTTTGAAACAACATAATTCCCCATCAATTCCGTAAACTTGCCAACTCTTACCCCATGAACCCTGCGTTAATCTATTTGAAGCTTGTGAGGGTTCATGGAGTAATTTACAGGGTGATGTGGTAATTACGTTGTGCAAAAGGTCATAGAAGTAATTTAAAAAAATTTATAGGGTCTGTCGGATAAAAATTCATACTATATTTTGTGGAGACGGTTTGTATGAAATATTTTTTTCACAATCAATATGATCACACTTACAAATTGATCCACTATTTCATACAAAAAAGGAACCAAAGTGGAGACGTATAAGATCCACTACAGAAAGCTGCCTCGGCTAAAGTTGATAAGCATAGAGAATGCTTGTATTGACAATCAACATGTATTCATTCCTTTTGGTTTTGACACCTTGGGAATCTTGGCAACTGAAGCAGTCCTCAAAAGGGTCCAAAGAATTATGCATAGCAATGTTATGGTTCCCAAATCTATAGATGGTGTATTTTGAAGAATTGATTTGCCATCCAAAAGGAATTGACGGCGCAGTTTGTTGCCCGTCTCCCATCAATCTCTATGTAATTTTTTGCATTGAGATATATTAAGTTTGAGGGATATGTATAAATCATTTCATTAGTGACTTAACATTATCGAATAGTAATGTAGTATTCTACAGCGATATATAATGTGCAAGGGTTCCCCACCAAACAAATAAACTTTAATTTTGATAAGCAATAACCCATATTTTTTAGTTTTAAAGAAAAAAAGGCCTGGGAGACAAACGATAATGAGAACAAGGAGACCGGTCATTATCGATGTCTTGATGAGAAGTGGATTAAGATTAGAATTTTAAGGATAAAAGCCACGTCAACGTCTATTTGGTGTATAATTATTGCTTGCTCATTTGCTTTAAGCTGCTCGTTTAGCACTCGTATTGCCATCTCGCAAGTTCTTGTCATAGGATTTTAAATATGTGATTTAAATTTTTAGGTTATCCTTTCACTATCTATAAAGTTAAAGTTTGACTTTTTCTTCTATAATTTTCATTTAAAAAAATTAATAAAATTGCTGGGAGAGAAAGAAGGTACGAAATAGTGAAGAACACGAGCGATAAGTGATGGTATCGAGCCCAAATGGAACATGCATGCGTGATATGTTAAGTCCATGGCAATCATCACCTTTGATAAAAAAACCGAACTCTATATATGCTTCAAATCACTGAAGAATTGGTAAAAATATAGAGGAGAAATATCATCAATATGATTAATCTTCTTTTGTGTTTTTGGTTGCTCTCAGGGACGGAGACAAGGGGGGCGGGAGGGGGCTGGCCCCCCAAGTCTCCCAATTAAGTCTTTGTATATAATATATTATTATAATAGAATATAATTTATATGTAAAATAATTAACTATAAAAAATAATAAGTTGTATATAATTGCCCTCCCATCTCCCATTTACAAGTAGTATAGATATAAATACATTTGTATCTAATACGACATCGTATCAATATCATACAAATTCTGACATCCGTATCCGCATCATTTTTCAAATTACAAATATCGATATTACATTCATATCAACAATCAAATTTCATCAAGAATCAAAACTCCTATGTCCTCCATCTAAAACAGGCCGATTACAGTAATTATAAATACCGTTAAAATTATATGTTCTAGATGAAGGCATAAGAGTCTCTATTTTTAACGAAATTTGAATGATATATTAGAAGGATATAATGATGAAAATACATGACGGTATTTTAAAAAAAAACAAATTTCATCGAAAAATGGGGTGGAAGCAGCCAGTTATCTATCCAACATGACGATATCATTAAGATAATCATATAGAGTATAAAGACTAATATCATTCTACAAAAGATACCAACATGACGATATAAATGATCAGTTATGGGAAAACGTATAAGTATTTCCATATATATATCTACAAATTATGGATGTCGATGTTGATATCAACGAATATGAATAATGTATTACCATATCTTGAAAATTATATATAAGATCTAAAATCCACTTCAACATTTACAATATCACAAGAAGAAAATAAACTTTGACAAAAGAGAAATATTCAGTGAAAAACAAAACTGCCCCTGCCGTCTCCGCCTCTTCTCCCTCCGCCAGCACAACTCCTCGTTGTCATCATCGTCCTCTCCCCCAGTGGCATGGTCGCCCTCGAGGACCTCTCCTTCTTTCTCTTCTCCTCGCCTACACCCTCTTCCTCTCCCGCGTCATCTTCCCCCACCGCCCTCCGGATCCGACCCCGACCTCACCGGATTCCCGGCGCCCCTCACCGCGTATTGCCTCCGCAGGCGGCGTCGTCGGCCTGCTCCTCCCGATCGTGTACGTCTTCCACGGGATCCTGGAGGGGGACAAGTGGGGATCAAAGCGGCGACCCCGCACGCATTCCTACTGGCAGGACAGATGTTCGCGGAGGGGGCGGTGGAGGCCGGCTCCTCAGCGCCCATGAGGGCCTTCGTGCCGATGTTCTACAACGCGAAGAGGCTGATCGCGATCTTGGAGTGGGTGCGGAATGAGGTGGTTGAAGGCGGAGGAGGAGGAGTACGGCAGCGCGAGGAGGTTGCACATCGGGCGGGGGTTGGCACTACTGAATCTGGCCTTCTCGTCGGTGAACCTGTTCGGGATCTTGTGTCGGTCGCCCCGCCCCGTTTCCCCCGCCCTTCTCCCCCGTGCCGCCCCCGCCCCCTGCGCCCTCCCTCTCCCGTGCTTCCCCTTCCGCCCTCCTCCTCTGCCTGTCTAGCTGAAATTGGAGAGCTTTCATTTTTTGTTAAATTAAGATAAATTTTTAACTAAATGATTCATAAAAATTCATCAAAAAGTTCAATAAAATTCACCGTTTGATTCGTAATGAGTGATATATCCGTGAAAATGCAAAAATTTAGAGATTCGATGAATGCATGAAGGTGTCACTAAGAGAAGAGAAATTATGAAGAGAACGGAAGAAGAACAAATGGAGGAGGAAGAAGATTGAAGAAGTTCGGGCAATAATACCCCTCTTTAACTGCACCAAGGTTTGAAAAAACCATGGTTAAGTCAACTCATTGACGGTTAATCTGACGGAAGACACAAGTGATAACGGAGAAAGAAGTGAGGGGCACAACTGATATTAGCAAAAAGATGGGGGCATAACTGAAATTACGATATCTCAGAGGGCACAAGTGAAAAAAACCCTTTTAATAATTACAATGAGAAATAGTAACAAAGATAACTTATACACACAGTCTCAATAATTTTGGCCCCCCAAATAGAAATTTCTGGCTTCGTTTGTTCTCATAGTATACTGCAAGGAAAATATATAGGTGAGTAAGAAACAAAATGCCTGGACACTGGTCCCTCGAGATTTCGCTAGGTAGCAACGAACCTTCTTTCCCCTCTCTCTCTCCCACTACCAGAAAATGCACCTTTGTGAGCACATATGTCCTTGCTTGGCCTTGCCCGCTCCTTGTCATTTGCTCAACAAGCAGTGAACGAGCAGCGTATCCATTAAATGCTTGGTCGCTAGCGATGGGTGGCAAGGACTTGTGTTGGGTAAGTCCTCACTAGCCTTTGTAGGAGAGCACACTATCCTCATCGACGTCTGCCAATGAGCTTGCAAGAATATCTCCTACAAGGATCGGGTGATGAGAGGTTAAGATCACGTGCTTGTCATATCTAGATATTTGAAAAATATGTACAGGTTCGTCTGGGTTTTGAAGCCCCATTAGACCTTTACGACTTGTCACAAAACCACTACAAGTATGGAATTGAAATGTTTACTATGTACCTTTAATATGCAGTATAGAAACAACTCGACGCTTAACATGTTTTAGACATAAAATAAAAACAAAAGTCATGCTTGAAGTATAGGTTGCATATTCAAAATTAACTACAAATAATAAATGCAGAAACAAAGTAAGCAAATTACCTATTTAAAAGTTACAATGACAAGGAAATATATATTGTACATATAATATGCACAAAAAATGTTTATAAAATTTAAAATCAAGATAATTAAGATATTTTAAAACATTCATGAATAAACGTATATTTCACTTCTTTGAATGAATGGGCTTGAAAATCATGCTTTGCTTGGACTCTTGTGAATCTCTTTTCGAAGCATTGCTATGAATGTGTTTGCTCTTTTGGGCCATCTTCCTCCTCATCTTCATCTTACTGCTAGATAGGTGCCTTATGTGTTATAAGTAAAAAATTGGTAAAGGCAAAAACCAACTATGATATGAAGTTTAGATTTATTTTACACTTTACTCGAGATCATTGAGGTCGATTTGCATCTCCACCACCACCTCTCATATTTCGATTATCTAGGTTTGCATATCAAGTACACGATGATACACAAGAAGGGGAGGTGAACACGAGATGTGTCCAGAATATCCACCATAATAACATGATTGAGTAGCCTCCAAGCAATATGGCAGAAGACCACTGAATGCATGATTCCTCGAGAAGGAATCTGACATTCCTCTCATATGATACCTTATATTCAACACATATTTGTAAATATAACATAAATATCTTAAATTAAATAATTAAATGTATTAGCCAATAATGTAATTCACTACCACAGCAATGTTTTTTTGGACGTTTTGAAACGTCGGCTATAGTTTGATATTAACGGTCTGCAAATGTGTATACCAACAATAAAAAACGCCTACAATTTTTGTCGGGTCTGCCTCGTCGGTAGAGGTTTTTGTAGACGTTTATCAAGAACGTCGATCAATATTTATATCCGCCGACGTTAACAAAACGTCAAGTAAAACATCTCTAGGTAGACGTTTTAAAAAAAACGTCCATATACAAATGATATTCACAGACGTTAATATACGTTGGCTTAGACTACCATGAGAGATGTTTTTAAATCACGTTTTAAGGTCGTTAATAAACGTCCGTATAGGCTTATTTGAGGACATATAAACATCAATTAATTGATTATTCGAATTGTATCCAACCTAATCTTTTAACATCACATATGGATTATTTGACCAGCCATGCATTGCCAATCTCTCTAGGCATCCATGATCACAAAGTACATGTATAAACGAACAACATACTCTATTTCATTCTAAATAATATTTTCCAAAATGCAAACATTGTTGAACTCCAAAACATTCAAATATTTCAATAGTTGAAGTAGAGCTTCTAGAAAGCAAATCACATTGATACATTCCCAAAAAAAGAAGAAATTTCTTGATAAATGATAGATTCATTCATGAATTCTCTTCTGTTTCTGCATCAGTATCAACATCTCCATCATTCCTCACAAATCTCGACCTTGCTTGAGAAGCATATGTATCTGCTAAATAAAGATGAAAATGAAGTAAGGAGAACATCAAAATTTAAGGGAAAACATAAGTAGTAAAAATAAATAAATATGCTAGTTGAATACCATAAAATGTTGGTTGAGAAGGCAACGATGGTGTTCCACTAGATAACGGGTAATTCTTAAAGTATGCAATCACTCCAGCAGTTACTTGATCATGAAACTCTTCTTTTCCTCTTCTCCTCCGCAGCCTTCAATTTTGAGTCTATCTCATGCTCCATTTCCTCACGAAGTTCTGGAGAAGTTCTTGACGAATTTCTTGGCGAATTTCTTCCTTCTTTTCTCATTCTCATCCTCCATTTTCTGTCGGAGCTCTACCAATTTCATGTCAATTTCAACCTCAGAAGTAGATGTTGACCTACAACGACCTCTTCCTTAGGTACATATCCATATCCCCTACCAAATGAGACAATCTGAAATGTAGAAGAATCTTTGTGCAATGAGTCCATATATCAATCATGAAAATGTAGAATGGTAGAAGATCATTTCATATAATATGCAGTTCATATGCAAGTATTGTGATATGGTATTTACAAAGAACTTACCAAAAATTCTCCCACCTCATGATTGATATACATGGATGATCCACAAAGGTGTACAATTATATCTTTGTGCAATGAGTCCATATATCAATCATGAAATTGTAGAATGGTAGAAGATCATTTCATATAATATGCAGTTCATATGCAAGTATTGTGATATGGTATTTACAAAGAACTTACCAAAAATTCTCCCACCTCATGATTGGACCAAGCTTACTCGTCGTCCTTCCCACACATGTTGGTCTCATACACCACTCCCATATGATGGGTTCCATTTGCAACTTACTTGCAAAAAAATATGTAAGAAGAAAGCTCACACACATACAATATTGTCCAAGCTACAGTTTTCACATACGAGCTCTGACTCCTTTGAACTAGATCTTACTTTATAGATAATATAACACATATTAATTAAAGGTTAGAGGTTCAAATGAGACTATATTAGGTAAATAATCAGTTTTTAATTCTCAAACTTTTTAAACTATGACATGGATATATTTGCATACATATATGTTAGTATTTTCTTAGAATTTTTACTGAATTAGAATAGTGATATATATAAAGGAGTTGGTTTAATGTCATAGAATTTAAGATGAATTTACTAAAATTATGGAAAATTGTGCAGTATATACATGTGATTATATGCAATAATTAAGTCCTTGTTGTTTTTTTTGGATACATGATAGTATTTTCTTATGATTTTTTATTGAGTTAAATTAATGATATGTATACAATGGAGTTGGTTTCATGTCATGGATTTAACATGAGTTTATTTTAAAATCATGGAAGATTGTGCAACATACATGTGACTATATACAAGAATTAAGTCCTTACTGTGTTTATTTTATGTCTCGAGATTATTTTCAAGTTAATAATTTACATTTGGATCATTTTTATTGATTGGTTTATTTTTTATTTTATATGTTTTTTTGTCTTTGCTCGAGATAAATGTCAAAATTTTAGTATAGTATAGATGAATCACATAATAATTCTTATAAGACATAGTCTTTAAATGTCCTTTGAAAATTGTTGCATTGATTTAATTTCAAATAAGCACTTAATTATTTGGTTTTGAACTTGCCTACACTAAGTAGAAGGAATTTAGATTGTAACCTTTAAGCCAAGAAGGCTCGGTCTAAGCCCGAAGTTCAATACTAACCATGAACAATGTAGTAGATCTAGTTGTCACCATCAAAAAAAATAATACTCTCAATTGTTATCAAGGTTGTACCATGTGGATGATGGACACTCTCGATCAAAATGCCAGTTCATGTGTTTCCTAAGTGAGTTCTTTGTAAGAAGTAGTTTACTAAGAATATATCATCTATCTCCATAATGCATACATGGGATTTACCATAAGAAGAGGAAAATAAATCTAAATCCTATAAAAAGTATAAGGAAAACTTATCACTACATGATCTGCTCCACTAAAACATGTGTGATCCTCCGTTATGGTTATCTAACACACCCTATGAGATGATTCCCTTCAACTTTATTTATTTTAGTTGCATCATGTATAAATATGATGTCTCGGTATTATGTTGTTCTCTGATGATATTGGATTGATCGATGAGACTAAAGATGGAGCAAAAGAAACTTGAGGTTTGGAGACATGCCTTAGAGATTAAAAAATATTGTATAAGTAGGATTAAGACTGAATACATGGAGTACACATTTGATAGAAGCAATGGTGTACGAATCGAGGTGAAGATTAGAGAAGATAACACTCGTAAGAAAGATTCTTTTAGATACTTGGGATCTATATCACAACATGATAGGGAAATCGATGGAAATGTTACTCATAAAATCAATGTAGATTGAGAGGAGCCTCTATAATTTCTATGTGAGAAGGAAATTCCTTTGAAAATTTGAAGAAAGTATCACAGAGCAACCGTGAGACATGCTATGCTCTGTGGATCTGACCTGTGAACCATAAACATGTATAGAGAATGTGGTAGTGAAATGAAAATGCTATAGTGGATGTGTGGCCATACATAAAATGATCGAATTCAAAATGATGCGACTAGAAGGAAAGTTAGTGTAGCTTTGATAAAGAAAAAGATAAGAGAAAACCTCTTAAGATGGTTTGACCATTGGCAAAGGAGGTCGGTTGATGCATCAAGTTAGTAGAAGAGACATTTAAAATGTTGAAATGGCTAATAGAGGGTAAGGAAGGGTCCACGAAGTGGTTGAAGGTGACCATCCCAAGGGACTTAATTGGTTATTTGATTTAAGTCCGAGAATAACCTAAGATAAATTTAAATGGAGGCGAAAAATCATGTAACCGAACATACTAAATGTGGCAAAAGACTTTGTTTTTGTTTTTAATGTTGCGTCATGTATAAATATCTCAATGGATCTAGATAAGATCTCAAAATATATAACAAGACAATGGATTTATCCCTTAAATTGTTATAACACCTGATATCATGTTCACAACCATTCTTTATGCTTATCATTTTGGTACCAATCCTTTCTCGTGAGGATAATGCTCATAAGAATTCATTGGTAAATCTAATATGGATTCTCACACCCATACCCTGTATCCTTTCCTATTTACTCACTTTTCACTTAGTAGTCATGAATTACACCCATAACCATGGACATTTGTTAATCATTACATGGCATAACCTTGCGTTAAATTCCATCTATTTTCTCTATTTATTTTTATTGAATCCATCAAATTTTTACATTTTCGCTCCTTAAACTCAATCACATTCACGAAAGGTGCTATTGGTCCACCTTTTCTTTTCTACTTTCGAAACAATAAAAATTCCAGATTCCAATTCATCCATTTATAGATATGACCAAAAATCAATATAAAATTAGAAGAATGAATTCAAGTGAATCTCTGTCGATCTTCATTGTAAACACTATTGGCACCACCCACATGCTCTTCAACTCCATGCTCTTCGTATTCATGCTCACGGTTGTCTCGTGCTCATGCGGAGGAACTACGTTGCAGATGTCTCTTCCACCATGCAATTGTGTAAGTTGCTAGTATGTGTGTTTTTGGTGATCAAATCATCGATTGTGTTGTCCACTTGTTAGGGATCGATGGTGAGAGGGTTGGTGTGGGAACACCATTAATGAGAGTTTTGGTGGTTGGGTATGCCCGCCAATGGAGGTGACATTCTCCTCGTTAGCCATCCTTACCTAAAGGTGTTGTGTAAGCACCTTATCCTATCAACCATCCTTTTCCTCAAGAATCTTTTTATGCAATGTGTTGTAGGTGATCGCATTGGGCGGGGCACCTCTCTTGAGCATTTCATCAAGCAACTACAGCTTGAGCTTCAAGTGGCCACCACAAGCGAATTGTAAATTACCGTGATTTAAGAGACGGTGCTAGGTGGTTGTCCATGCCTCTAAGGTAGGAGTAACCCATGAGGGGGTCATAGGCAAACACAAAATTGGGAGATGAACAGAGGGGAGGGGACAAAGGTAGGCTTGGATGAGGAGAGATGTATGAGGACGCATAAGATGAAGTGGGGTGCAAGATCAGAGGAGGGAGACAAGGATGTCGGAGTTGTGGTCATCCAGAATCCATCCGAAGTTGGGGTGTGGGATCGAAGGGGAGAGAAGGATGTTGGAGGTGCGAATGTTGGTGATTCATCTAGAGGAGAAGATCTGCATGAATTGATAGGATTATGTTGTTGTTGTTGTTGTGTTTGCAAGAAGATACGAACAAATGTAATTTAAATTCAGCTACGCGCATAGCTGAAGAGTGAATGGTGCTTGCCACTATCGAGAATATGAAGGCCATCCTAAATTACTTTAATTTTAGGGAAGAAAAAACAAAAGATTCATGGATCTGTTGCATGGATAATACTATTTTGAGTGTTCCATCACAACTCCCAATCTATGTGATGTGATATCACCAACTTCTATATGTCACAAGTTTGGTAGAAATTGAATGGTTGTTTGAGAATTGCCACCTAAGGAGAAGAGGATTCTCTGTTGTAATGGATATTACAACAGAAACGTTGTAATTGCTAATTTTATTTGTTCTATTTCGAATTCTAAAATCCACCTTATATAACAGGACAAATGTTGTAGTTGCTGATTTTATTTTTTTTTCTGATTTTGATTTCTAAAATCCAACCTTATAGATTGCATTCGGTTAATACTCCACATCTCCTTCAAATTTTGTTCAAATCGAAAGGCATTTGATAATTATCTTAATGTTCAAAGATCCGATCAACATTTAAGCAACTTTCAGTTTCATTTAGAAAAAAATGAACTTTTGATCATTAAGATAAAATAGCAAATTCCCCGAAATTGAGCAAAGTTTGGAGGATTTTGAAAATCGAAATCACAAAAATAAATTGACAATTACATCACTTCTGTTGTAAATTTGTAATACCCATCACAGCATAGGATCTCTTCCTCTATATTAAACCAAAAAGGACGCATATAAAAATCTAGCTCAAACTAGTAATTGTATATATTAAATAATAGGATATAGGTAAGAAGGAGATATGTTGCTAAGCCGTAGGATAACCTCTTCATAAATTCGTCTCACGATGAGCTAATGCATGTAGTTGTACTTTGAAACCTGTGCAGTTTCAAATTCCAAAGCAAATTAGTTGTTGAGAAATCATGAACATGAAGTTATATGCAGTTCAGCTGAATTCTTCCCACCTCTAAATATTAATATAGATGAATGAATAAAAAAATTAACCTTATGATAGAATTATTTTTTTTTGTGAAATGAACGGTGCAAAATATTTTTGAGATCCAGTTTTTCTTTTTCCCGTTCTTTTCAATTTGTAAGAATTTATTTTATAAATGAAAAATCTAATAACGTATTTTGCTATTATTTGTATCTGATCATTTTTAAATTTGCATTTAGTTTTAAGATGCGCATTCGTCGTATCCATTAACATGATTGTTCACATCTACATGAATAGATATTTTAAATTATATAATGATATAACAACTTTTATATATATATATATATATATATATATATAATGAGGCCCTTCTAATGACATGGGTCTTTCCTAGATGTATGAAAGAGCCAACCATCCTCATCCGTAAGATCTCAATCTAACAGTTTTTTAACCAAAAAGATATTTTAGTAAATGTGTTTTCATTTTGAATTTGTTTTTGTTTGAATTTAGATTTCATTTAGTCCGTTCATTTTACCATTTTTGTCCGCATGAATGGTAATTTTTATTGCTATTTATACTTTGCGGGTTTCGTCAACATGATAGCATTTCTGCTCTATGCAGAATGACATAACTCTTTGTAAAATACTTATTTACATTGTAAGATTGTATCTGCTTTGTAAAAAAAATGAAAGTTACTAATACTTCTATTATTGTAATTATAAATGAAGCAATGCCTTTGCAAAAGTTCATGCTTGTTTTATAAATATTCCTATGTAGATTTGCAAAAAATAGATAGTTATAATTCATCAAATATTAAGAAGAAAGAGAAAAAATATAAAATATGCTATTGTAAAAACGACTTGAGATTTGTAAGAAACGATCTGATATTGCAAAAAAAATACCTTGGATTATAAAAAAAGATATAAGATAGTGTTAAATATATATAATAAATGTAAAAGAAATGAGATGTAAAAATGACTTGCAATTTATAAAAAATATCTCATATTGTAAAAAAATATCCGAGATTGTAAAAACGATCTCAGATTGTAAAAACTGATCGCGCCCCTCCTTCGTCAGCATCCCTCCTCCACCTGCACACCCACCATCCTTCTCGTCCATGACCCACCTCCTCCACGTGCACCCTCATCTATCCACACCCCCTCCCTCACCTCTGCACTCTCATTCACCCTTCTCCTCCATGATCCACCTCCCCACGCATAACCACCACCTCCATGCGATACCGCCTCCACTGCGTGCAAGAAAAGAATTCATGAAGAACCCATCTTTTTCCTCATGATCTGGAGGTCAAAGAAACACCACATTGTCGCTGGATAGAAGTCGCTGTACGTCCATATCCATCACTGGAAGAGCAGCACGCCATATCCACCGACCAACATTCTCCCTTTATCGTCGTTGCAAGCCATCACCGACGTGCAACAACCCCCACTCCATGTGTTGCCGTCGAGAAAGAGAGCGGGGGAGGGGGGAGAGTATTTAGGGTTTGTTGCATTTTAAATATAGAATATGTGAACATAATCATAATGGATTTTTCAACATATATATATATATATATATATATATATATAGAGAGAGAGAGAGAGAGAGAGAGAGCCGGGGAGGTTGTTCGGTGTAACAACCAAGTTGGTTGTTACACGAAGCAGTTCCCCCATTTTTTATTTTTTCAAAAAATCCATCATGTATATTCATCTATATATCCCTCCTACACGTCGTTCGAATTTCGTGAGAAACAAAGACTCCTAAGCCTTCCATCTAGAACAGGTCGATTACAACAAATTTCAGACCTTTAAAATTACTTGTTCAAGATGGAAGGCTTAGGAGTCTTTCTTTCTCACGAAATTTGAGTGACATGCAGGAGGGATATATAGATGAATATACATGGTGGATTTTTTGAAAAAATAAAAAATGGGGGAAGTTGTTCCGTGTAACAGCCAACTTGGCTGTTATACAGAACATCCCCCCTTTTCTAATACACACACACACCACACACACACACACACACACACACACACACACACACACACACACACACACACATATATATATATATATATAATGAGCCATTAATCGTAATTATTGGACTGATTACGAATGGATAAGATGGTTGGTTTTCCACACATCCAGGAAAGGACCGCCTTATATGATGTTTTTCCTATATATATATATATATATATATGGTTGATCCTGTGAGCGCAGTGATTTTGGACCACTAGATTCTGTCTTCTCGCTCCTAGTTGTTTGTAGGAGGAGAGAGATGAACAGAATCTAGTGGTCCAGAATCATTGCTCCCACGCTCTCAAAGTTTTTAGCTCTCACATGATCAAACATAATCATGTGGTCCAGAATGCATGCTCTCATGCTCTCAGGTTTTGGCTCTCATAGGATCACTACTCTATATATCTATATCTGTATATATAGGGATGATCCTATGAGAGCCAAATCTATGAGAGCATGAGACCAAAGATTCTAAACCACTAGATTCTATCATCTCTCTCCTAATTGATTGTAAGAGGAGAGAGAATAGCAAAATCTAGAGGTCGAGATTCATTGCTCTCATGTTTTCACAGATTTTGGCTCTCACAGGATCAACCTCTCTCTCTTTATATATATATAGGGGGGAAATAGAGTTGTCCCCAGAGGGAAGCTAACTTAGCTCCCTTGTCCCATTTTCCCATACTTTTTTATTTTTTGAAAATAAGTTCGTGAAAATTCATCATTGTATCTCTTCTTATGTCTTTAAAATTTTGTGAGAAACAGAGACTCCTACGTCCTCCATCTCGATAGTCATTTTTTAACCGTCATGGAATTGTTGAAATCGACCTCATCTGGATGGAAGACCATATGAGTCTCTCTTTCAAACGAGATTTTAATGATATAATATATGGATATAATAATAAAAAATATACAGAAGTAATTAAAAAAATAAAAAAAGGAGAAAATATGACAGGGGAGCTATCCCATTTAACCCATACGAGGGTTGATCCTATAGGAGTCAAAATTTATGAAAGAATGAGAGCAATGATTCTGGACAATTAAATTCTATCATCTCCCTCCTCATTGATTGCAGGAGGTGAGGGAAGAACAAAATCTAGTGGTTCAGATTCACTGCTCTCATTCTTTCACGGATTTTGGCTTTTACAAGATCAACAATTATAGAGAGAGAATTTATCCAATGGATCCTATGTCCATTCGAGATCAGATGAACCTGTGTTTTCATCCTTCAGATCATGATCTAATGATCCTATTTTATCTCTTCCATTCTCTCTTTTTAACGTCAATCATTACCATAACAAACTCCCTCCGCATTCTCCTCGTGATTGATTTCTTTTTTTATTTGCAATTAAGTCTACTCGACATTGCATTGTATTTAATTTCGAAATTTCCAACATCATCTATGTCATCCTCTTGCTGCATAATTTCAATATCTCCAACGATGAAAGAAGATCGTGTTCAAGCCCTCGATTTGTAAGTTTTTTCATTGCAACATTTATTTATTATTTTGTAGAATTTTCATCATTTGTTTTTTAGTTTTTAATTTCAGTTTCAAATACGATGGATCATTTGTGAATGAAAATTGATCATGATTTCTCAGAAGCAATGATGAGTGATGCTTCCTAGATAGATTTGGATCGTGAAAGATCGTATCAGAAGGAATGAAGATGGATGTCTTTCAATTGGATTTGGATAGCAAAGACATTATTTTAGAAAAATTATACCAAGTTATTGATGGCATTTACATATGTCATTGAAAAGATATCATGTATTACTTTTCTATTTTATTGTTCTTACTAATTAAATTACATTCATAGTTATTTATGTATCTTAAGAAAATACAACTTGTTACTTTTCTTTATATCATTCGTACTATCAGAGCACAAGTTAAGTAATTTATGTGTGGCTATTAGTAACACTTGACGTATTATACGTAATTAAATAGGCTACATAAGTAAAGAAGGTGTGATTCGATAGTAATTCAAAATAGAGAATAGAATAAGTAAGATATAGAGAAGCATCAATAACCTGTAACAAATTGTAGGTGAAAGAAGACAATGGAATCGGTAAGTTAGAATAATTATAAAAAACCGATTGACCAGTATGTATTGCTATCAGTAACACTCGATACGTTATAAGTAATTAAAAAGATTATATAAGTACATAAGAGGTGTGTCATTAACACTCAAAGTATTAAGTAAGTATAACATCAGTAACAATCAAAATGAGTTCAGTAAAATGGACATTTGTAATCAGTACTTGTTGTATGGACATTAGTAATTTACATACTTAATTATCGATCTCACAAAAATAATTACTTGATAACTGAATATGTAATACTTGAGTAACCTGAATGAATTACCGATCTCTGTACAATGTAACATTACAGATGTAAATTACTGACAGCTGTTTCAACATTACTGATCTCGCAACACATAACTACTTAAGTACAATATGTACATTACTGATCAAATATACAATGATTATTTCTTCTGCATGAAATTAAGGATATGAATTTATCTTTCCAAAACCGTCTTCCTTTTTTAAGGACTTATAATTGGAAATATAAAAGACTCAAACATAGTAATATTATTCCAAAACAGTGCTCCTTCGAAATATGTAACCTTTCAAATAGAAATACACGTGGAGAGCCTACATTTGGTGCTCACCAAAACTCAAATATGGGCAAGGGGCTCGTTAGTTAAGCCCTCTCTCTCTATATATACATACACACACATAGAGAGAGAGAGATGATGGGGAGCTTGCACCAAGGTGCATGTAATTTTACATGCACCGGAGCTTATATCTTCCATATTTTTTTACTTTTTTAAAAAATATCACCATGTATATTCATATGTATATCCCTCCAATCTATGACCTCCATCTATAACATGTAATTTTAACGGACTTAGAATTGATGTAATCGATCTGTTCTAGATGGAGGGCATAAGAGTCTCTGTTTCTGACGAAATTCGAGTGGCATATTGGAGGGATATATAGATGAATGTACATGGTGTTATTTTTCAAAAAAGTAAAAAAAATGTAGAAGATATAAGTTCTGGTGCAATTATATGCACCTTGGTGCAAGTTCCCCATCCTCATATATATGTGTGTGTGTGTTGTGTGTGTGTGTGTGTGTGTGTGTGTGTGGTCCCTCCTGAGTTCAAGAAGGCTGCCTCTTTTTTTTGTAAAAAAACACGATGACTTTAGTAGAATACCTATATAGTTTGTATTATATATGCAGTTTTAATGTTTGTATTATAATGTACAGTTTTGTGTGCGTGTTTGTATCCATAACGTGTAGTTAAAGTACAAACTGTATACGTATTCTACTAAAGTGCTTGTATTCTCTAAAAAAGAGGGAGGTCTTCTTGAATTTAGGAAGAATGCATCATATTGTCAAGGTCCTCCCAATATATATATATATATATATATATATATATATATATATATATATATATATATATATATATATATGGGTAAAATGGGGTTGCCCCCAGGGAGTAGCCAACTTGGCTACTCCCACCCCTATTTTCCCCTCATTTTTTTATTTTTTTGGAAAATAAAAATTTGTATATTCATCATTATATCCCTCTCATATTCTATTAAAATTTCATCAGAAACAGAGACTCCTAAGCCCTCCATCCAGACGTCATTTTTTTAACGGTCGCAGGATTTTTTAAAACGACCATGTTTGATGGAGGTCGTAGGAGTCTCTGTTTCTGACGAAACTTTAATAGAATGTGAGAGGGATATAATGATGAATATACAAATTTTTATTTTCCAAAAAAATAAAAAAATGAGAGAAAAATAGGGGAGGGAGTAGCCAAGTTGGCTACTCCATAGGGGCAGCCCCATTTACCCCTCTCTCTCTCTCTATCTCTCTCTCTCTCTCTCTCTCTATATATATATATATATAGGGGGCCTTTCAAATGAGACTTGGTCCTTCCATCCCTAAGGAAGGCCAACGATCATAGCCGTTAGATTCAAATCTAACGGCATCATCAATTTGTTTGTCCAAAAGGGTATTTTGGTCTTCATCTTTTGCATTAATTAAAGATATCATTTAATATTTCGAAATACTAAATTAAGCTAGATCTATTTTTGGTAATTTTTCGCAACGCATTATTTAGATAATATCCTATTTTGTGCTGGACGACATTACGTGAGGTGGTTGTTTGTATTCTCGCATGTTTTTTTGTAAAATAAATGGTTTCTTTTGTAGCAACCATATATTTTTTAGTAGAATCCGCGGTTCCTTATAAATTCATCAGCCATTTTGTAAAGTTTGTATGTTACTTTGTATAATATAATTCATATTAGTATTATATTAATTATGTTTATATTTTCTGCAAGTATTTTTGTATTTTGGCGATTTATATGAAATCTGCAAATCTTTTGTAAATGGTGTCTGACATTTTACAAAGAAACGTCAATTTCGTAAGATACACATCCAAAATGTATAATACACATCAAATATACAAGATGTCTAAAAATTACAATTGTCATCCGCGCCTAGTCGATATGTAAAAATACACATCATATGTGTGTAATACATATCAAAATTGTATAATATACATAAAACATTGTATAATAAAAATGAAATATGTAAGATATAATGGTTGGATGGCTTTCTTGCGCTACCACCACCGTGTTACACACGCCACCTCGATCTACGCATTGCTGTTGTTGCATGTGTGAAGATCTACGCATACCATCGTCGATCTATGCACTGTCGTGGCACCATGCGTGAAGATCCCCACACGTCGCCATCAATCTACACGTCACCGTCAATCCACACGTCAACCATTTCAAAGGCGTCGTAGTTGATCCGCCATACAAGAACTCCATATAAGAACTGAAATCGATAATACGATATGAACTTCCATGGAAAAAATGTGAAAAGGAGGGGACCATATTTTAGATATAATACCGTGATTAGGGTTTGAACACAATGATATTGAAAAGCCATGGCAATACTGTGGAACGAACCTTTCTTGAAGAAGACAGAGGCCGAAATCGGTGGCCTTGACGGGATGCTCTCGCCCTTGTTGAGGAGGAGGAAGTTCTCGGGCTTGATATCCCTGTAGATAACGCCCATGGAGTTGCAGGTGTGCACGATCTGCACGATGACATGGAGGAAGGACGCAACTTCCCTATTGTAGCGGAGGAGGGATGTAAGTTCTTGGGCTTGAGCAAATTAGGATAGAGATTAAGGGATCCGAAATTTATTTGATCAAATTAAGAGGGAGATTAATGATTTAGATATTTTAAAGTTTACATACTATATTTAGATATGAACAATGACCAAAATAGGTTTTTGATTAATTAAATACTGATATTAACACACCTTTAATAACAGCCGTCAGATTAAATATGGGTGAATGAGATCGTTGGCCTTCCTTAAGGATGGAAGGACCAAGTCCTATTTGAAAGATATCCTATATATATATATATAGAGAGAGAGAGAGAGAGGTAAATGGGGCTGCCCCCAGGGAGTAGCCAACTTGGCTACTCCCACCCCTATTTTTCCCTCATTTTTTTATTTTTTTGGAAAATAAAAATTTGTATATTCATCATTATATCCCTCTCACATTCTATTAAAGTTTCGTCAGAAACAGAGACTCCTAAGCCCTCCATCCAGACGTCATTTTTTTAATGGTCGTAGGATTTTTTAAATCGACCATGTTTGGATGGAGGCCGTAGGAGTCTCTGTTTTTGACGAAATTTTAATAGAATGTGAGAGGGATATAATGATGAATATACAATTTTTTATTTTTCAAAAAAAAACAAAAAAATGAGGGAAAAATAGGGGTGGGAGTAGGGGTGTAAACGGACCGAACCTGAGCGAACCTATATTTTTTAGGTTCGGTTCATTTATTTAATCGAGCCTAAACTTGTGTTCAGGTTCGGTTCGTTTATTTTCGAACCGAATCTGAATCAAACCTCTTTTTAAACAAATCGAACCTAAGCGAATATCGAACTTAAGAATTCTTTAATAAGAGGGAGTGAAAAGAAGAGAAATGGAAATATAGATGTGTATTTACAGTTAGAATAAATAGTCATTTAGTTTTTTTCTTTATCTAACTCATCTTTATCTTTTGAAAAAAATAGATTAATAAGGATTCGTCTCTTTGAAAAAAGTATAATTATAATATATTTTATATCTATCTAGAGGGGGATAAGGAATAAGAATAATGCGGAGATATTCGATAAGTAATGTTTGTACTTGTTCTATTGATTTGAGGATAAAGAAGGGAAAAGTACTAGACCATAGATGATAGATGTTGTATACATGATGTGACTATTTATTTTTGGATAGTTTTTACCGAGATAAAACCTAGTTATCCTGTAAATATCTAGTTATCTCTAAACAAAATTCGCTTATCTTGGGATAAAAATCACTCATCTCAAAATAAGTCCACTTCTACGGATAAGGATTTGTAAATATGTATATGTGTATGTTTATCGAGCTTTTAACGAATCGAACCTGAGCGAACCTATGTTTTTTAGGTTCGGTTCGTTTATTTAATCGAGCCTAAACTTGTGTTCAGGTTCGGTTCGTTTATTCCCGAACCGAATCTGAATCGAACTTTTAGCGAGCCGAACCTGAGCGAATATCGAACTTGAGAATTTTCTTACACCCCTAGGTGGGAGTAGCCACGTTGGCTACTCCATGGGGGCAGCTCTATTTACCTCATATATATATATATATATATATATATATATATATAGAGAGAGAGAGAGAGAGAGAGGAGTGATCTATGAGAGCAAAAAATGGTGAGAGCATGAGAGGGAAGATTCTGGACCACATGATTCTGTTTTCTCTCTCCTGGTCTTCTCTCTCCTGGGTGAATCATGTGGTCCAGAATCATCCCTCTCATGCTCTCACAATTTTTTGCTCTCATAGGATCACTCCTCTCTCTCTCTCTCTCTATATATATATATATATATATGCTTTAAGTATATATATTTTTGCTTGATCCCATTTAGATTGCAGAAAATAAAAAGACAAACGAAGTTTGCATTTCTTATTCATATCTATGACTCTTACTAAAGCTGGGTTTTCCCATCAGCTCTAGCCACATGGAGAACCCAACCTTCTTCGTTTCTTTTATCTTTGCCCAACATGTTATCCTTTCTCCTAACTCGAAGTTGGGTATGCATACCTTGCCCCCATGTGTCTTTCTCTTTTCCATCCTTTCATCCTTTCTCCTTTCTTCTCCTACCTTCTATTGGTTTGAAGCTCTGGTTGTTTGCGATGAGCACCCATGTTTCCTTCTACCCCCTCCAAACTTACCCACCTCCGATTCTTGAGAAGAGCTCGAGCTTTGTCCTCTTCATACTCGAAGCTCTTCACTCACTCAACTCTCTGTCATATGACCCTTCTCCAAGCTCTTTCTCAAGGCCACTCACAACTCCCTCAACACCCTCCCATATGTTTCTTATTTGTTGTGATTGCGATGAAGATATGCCTGAATAGTCACCTTCTGGTTGAAAATAGAATTTTAATGGGCCTATAGTTGTGTTGAGATCTATGATCTAAAATTGATCCAACATAGATTGGAACATTGATTTACAATATGCGTGATGCAGTATGAAAGAGGTTGATGTTATTCTACAAAACTGAGGAATAGTTTTAGCAGTGGATAGAACAATCCCCACAGCTATTGCGGCTGTGAGACATACCCTTTCCTCCACCATTCCTCTGAGCATCAAAAGATAGAGAATGCAATGGAGGAGTTGTGACGAAGACGATGGCACCTGACAAGGAACTCGAAAGAAGCTGCACGTACAGATGAGCAATCTTGCCAACTTGAGCAGAGCTTCAAGGAGCAAGGCACTCTCATATACCCAAGCATTTGATCGATGAAAAATCGAATATTACTCTAATATCATGTACTGATAGATGGATTAGAATTTGCAGAAACATAAGCTAGCAATCACGAGGATGCTTGATCTCCAATCACAGCAAGTCAAGGTGTGTTTCTAGAATAGAAGAGCCAGATACAACATTTCTCCGTTTAATGCATTTCCTGTTCAAAAAACAATTAGGCAAAATCTGATATTCAATCAATAAATGTTCCCATAGAACAAAGTTCAAGCAAACGATAATGATGTCAATATTATGAAAAAAATAGATTTTTAATTGTTCTATTGTTTCATTCCTTCTGTTTTATCTGATACAATAAAAAATTTTACTACCGTGTATTAGCAATTTTTTAAAGGGAAAAATGGGGCTGCCCCTTAGGGGTAGCCAACATGGCTACCCCCACTCCATTTTTCGTAAAATTTTTTTATTTTTTGGAAAAATATCACCATGTATATTCATCCCTATATCACTTCTATATGTCATTCGAATTTCGTCAAAAACAGAGACTCCTACGGCCTCCATCCAGACGTCATTTTTTTAACGGTCGCAGGATTTTTTAAATCGACTCTGTCTGGATGGAGGCCATAGGAGTCTCTGTTTCTGACGAAATTCGAATGGCATATAGGAGGGATATATGGATGAATATACATGACGATATTTTTCAAAAAAATAAAAAATTTTGCCCTAAAATGGGGCTGGGCAGCCCCATCAACCCCATTTTTAAATAACAAATAATGACTGAATTAATGGAGATAGAAAAATATTACCATATCGATTTTAAAATTACAATGTTATCATATATCATTTTTCGTTGGCAATGTTCTTCCCATACATGATGTTCTACTAAAAGATAAAAAGATGTCTTTAACCACTTCCATGCATCGATATTGTTTTAAAAGTATTTCATATTTCTCTGTCGCTTTTCTTCGAAATTCCTTTCAAAGAATAACTCAAGACAATAACTTTGTTTGTATCATAGAGTTGATAAATTCTTCCTTGACTAGGATACTGGAAACTTTATATTTGTTTATATAGGGTATTATTATTAGATCTTTAATAATTAAAAAAACTCGTATTGATCTTGATATATGTTATAATTTTTCTTTAGTGAAATAAGTATATTAAATAATTCTGCAGAGACTCTCCTCTTCCACTTAGTGAAAGCATCTCTTTCATACTTTGAAGTGTTCTGTCAGTTAAAGAAACATTATAGGAACCAAATTATAGACTTTACAAATTCCATAAGAACGGAATTTTGAAATAAGTGATTTTGAATATAAATGTAATTTATTCACAAACATTAACTATGACCATTATATCATATAACATACTGTCTTATTTCAATCAGTATCTTTCTGAACCTAAAGGGGTGGGGGAGGGGGGGGGGAGGGGCTTGCTCCCCCCCTCTCTCAACTAAGTCCTTATATATATGTTTAACATATAGTATTATATATGATCTAAATATACTATTTAATAATTAAAATTTATATGTTTTTCTATAATAGCCCCTCATATATCAACAAAAAAATCAATATATATATATATATGATCTAACTACAATAATTAATTGTTAACATTACATGACGTGCATAATCGGATATTGTATATCCGTCTATGTCCATCATCATACCCGTTTATAAACCATCACAGATATATAGTTTTTTATTTTAGCATATATGGTATAGATAACAATTTTTCTTTTATATTTCGTTGCATAGACGGATATGGATTTGGATACCTCTTTCATTTTTAGGATCATAGAACGGATATGGTTAAATATTTTTCTTGTGTATACATATATGGATACAAATACATATTTGTATCCGCATGTTTGCAATCATATGTTTATCTACATCGATTTTAAAATAGTATGCAAATGCATGTACACATGTCAAAATATGTATACACAAATATGATAAGGGATTGGTATACATATCTATATAGTGTTACTTGTTTGAACATATTAAATCTAATGGTATTCATTAATATAATAATAATAAATGTATATTTCAGTGATATGAAGAGTTTTGTAGGGGTCTTTTGGTCAGTATGATATTTATATATTATTTATGTTCGATTATAACTTTATATGGGTATTTTTTGTAAAAAATATCTTCCCAATATTAGTTTCAATCAATTATGGAATTATTAGAAGCTCGCCTTATAAATTGAACTCGTTTCCACAAATCCAACCTCATAAATTGAAACTTCCGTTAATGTTCTATAGATGCTCCAAATTTTGCTCAAATCTGATGATATTTCCTAATTTATCTTAGTGGTTAAAAGTTCAATCAATATTTAAGCAACTTACGTCCCATTTAAAAGAGAATCAAACTTTTTATTATTGGTATAAAATAGCAAATGATCTTGAATTTGAGCGAAGTTGGGAGGATATGCATAACATTATTCGAAGATTCTATCTATAAGGTTGGATTTTAAGAAACAAATTTGAAAAAAAGTTACAACACCTCTTTTGTAACTCACATAGTGGAACCACTCCTCAAATATTAACAATTAAAATGACAAGATAAATTAGATAAACAATATCTAAATAATTTATCTCCCCTCCCCCCCCCGCCCGAAATAATTTAGCCCCCCCAAGAAGAATTTTCTGGCTTCGTCCCTGCGAACCTCCTCTGCTTTGTGCCACGAAGCACGAGTATACACCCTAGTTATTTAAATTACACTACACGCAAGTCATGTTGAACGAGGAAAGACCACAATTATATTACATAAAAGGACATACTAACAAAGGTCATTAGCTGATATTCTTAATATAAGTAGTTAATATTTTATTACTTTCATCCTTAACATTAGGTCAAATATAATTCATTTCAAAGGGGGAGCATTCTAAAGGGAATTGTAGAGAAACAATAAAAGAAGGGCACGCAGTATATTTTCCCCAGAAATCAAACGCGGGTTGGAATTTGTTCTGGTTGATCTTCTCTTTCTCGAGGAAAATTCGTGTGGGGGGTAACTTGGTAAACATATTCACTGTATGCGGTCGGAATTATTTTTTTTATTAACTACCGTAGATAAGCCGCCTCTTGAAGAGGCGGCTTTGGTTAAGTAAGAGCCGCCTCTTCAAGAGGCGGCTTTAGACAAAAGCCACCTCTTGAAGAGGCGGCTCTCAAAAAAAGGGGGAAGCAGCAGCTCTGCTGCTCGCAGAGCTGCTGCTTCCCCATTTTTTAAGGAATTGATATGTTGGCGAAGTGAACGTCATGCACAGTATGTAATACCAAATATGATATTAGAACAACTTTAAAAGATAAGATTCATAGACAATAGTGAAGTGAAGACAATTGTGAGATTAATAGAAAGTAACTTGATCATATAGAAGGTTCATAACGCAAGCGACAAGACAATAGTTGCAAACACTATAAATTACATGCTTGGTTTACATTACAAAAAATGCCAACATCACATTCTATGGTCTACGCTCCCTCCTCCTTTTGTATTGTAATTTGACAGGTCTTTCATCCGCCATGGTGGTCTCCGGTGGTGTAGGGTCAAATCCATGCAGTTGGTTGTTGCGATCTATGTCGTCGATGTTGGTCATCTCGGTTCCTTCAACTCCAAAGAAGGACAACGAGAGGGGTGAATGATGTGAAGGTCCTGCATTGTGCTCCGTTCGATCCCTCCGTGGTGCAGGCGGCGTTGTAGGCTCTCTGGATATCCCACACTCAGGAATTGGGGTCTCAAATTCTATGCCAGACTGAGGGGGTTGTTGTGTATCCACTGGGACATCTCCCTCTCCAGTAGGCCTCTCTCCCCTTTGCCGTTGACCACGTCCCCGTCCACGTCCTCGAACACGTGAACGGGGATGAGTTGAAGCTTCTGCATCGGCGTCTTCCTGTGAATGCTCATCGGTAGGACCATCTCGGAACTGTCGCTGTATAGACTCACGTATCCTAGAACTTGCTTCAGCAGCAAGTTCTCTAATATGTGGTGCACCATCATCGCAAAGTCGAACAATCTCCTCGAATTGAGACACCTGCAATATGAACAATTGTTGTCAAAACATGTTAAATCATACTACAAAATCTAAAATTAAGTAAATGCTATCTTACCGCGTAATCGAGCGTGCATCCATGTCGTCCAATGAAACGTCTTGTAATTCGACGATACCATGGCAAGTACTCGGCGGTCGTATCTGGTCCTCCCAATGAAATGGGAGTCATCGACACCACGTAGTCCCTACGGATGTTCCATAGTCTTATATAAACTGCATGGAACTCCATCCAATCGACGTTGCTCTTCCCTCGAAGATCGATTGCATGTAACTGAGATGACATGTCACAAGCCATTGGAACCCCCTGAATGCCCCCAAACTGTCGAAGGACTCTGTCCGGTGTGTGTAGCTCCACAATACAGAAATGAATCAGGGGGACACGAGCCACATGTAACCACTCATTGCCAAGGCAATACAATGGTAACTGGGACAACACGTCCTCTGTATATGGCCTCCATATCACCTGCATTAAATTAGAAATATTATAAAACCCGTTATAATTGAAAATTAAACGTAATAACGTGATAACTGAATACCTGCTCATCTAGCTGTAGGTCAAGTGCATCCCTATATGGCAGAACCACATGTGTAGATTCCGCTGAGATATCAAACTCTGCATGCCACCTTGCCCCCAAGGGCTTCCCTTGCCAAAGAGGTCGGTGGTGAACTACCGGAGCGATATGGGGGAATCGCTCCTAAGCCCACAACTGCAACAGTATCAAGGGACCCCCAATCTCTACTGCCTCAGCCTTCGATGCAACACACAACTGCCTGTACAAGTACGCCAAACAAGCTGAGCCCCAACTGTACCTCCCACAACTCTCCAGGTCCTCCAAAAAGGGTAGGTAGATCAGGGAGACCTCATTTCCGGACTTGTCCGGAAAGATCACACCACCAAAAAGCTGTAGAATGTACGCCCGTGTGTATCGCAGAATGGTATCATCATCGGCGTCCTCTGGCAGAACTGAGAAGTGCTCTAGTAGCCAAGTCATGCGGACTCGAGCGCCATCAATGTTGGGTCGTTCTGGCCGAACCCCAAGTAATCGCTCGCACAAGCCTGCCCAAGTGGGAGAAGTAGTAGGACCAATCACTGCCTGACCATCAATCTGCAACCCAAATATGTACGCCACATCCTGCAATGTAACTGTCATCTCCCCGTGGCGCATGTGAAATGTGTGCGTTTCGGGACGCCATCTCTCAACAAAAGCTGTAATCAGGTGCCAGTCCAAGGATATGAAATCCATCTGCAATACGCCCAAAAAACCCGCTACGCGAATGTGCTCAACTATGCGCTCGTCCAAGGGGACATGCCTCAGTGTACTCTCCCGTCGTCGGCACTGTAGGCATCTCGTCACCTGAAAAAACAAACACTTAGATTATAAAAATTATTCAAGGAAATATTAGTTTAAAATTATAAAAAAAGTACTTACATCCCCTGCCCAAACAACAGTAGAACGGTGCTCCCTCTGCTGGCGTAGAAGAGAACGGTCAACTGGGCCCGGCTCCATCTGTTCATATACAACATTACAAATTAATAAACAATGACTGCATATTTAAATAATTTAAACAATGATATTACAAAAATTTATTGAAAGGAATCATTCACATACTAGCTCTGTTGGGACATCTTCTTTTGTTATGACCCAAGACCCCACAAATGCCACATTTATTTTGCATCCTACCATGCGTGGTGTTCCGCCTATTATGACCTTCAACACCACAAGTGTCGCATTGAGATTGCACGGTATTCTCCCTCATGTCCATCTCATTGTGAATCCTCTTACTCTTTGGTCGCCGCTTTTTCCTTATCCTGCTATCATCTGGAATAACTAATGGATGGTCGAAACTAGGCCACTTGTCTCTGTCACCAATGGGGTAAAACAACCCTTCATATATGTGCGACTGAGCTTGCCAAGTATACCATGGCCCAACATATGCTTCTACATCTGTGTTCAAGTGAGATAGAACGGCACATGCATGAGAACAAGGGATTCTGTGAGTTTGCCATTTTTGACATGTACACGATGCATCGCTAACCAAGACAGTTTGTTTCTTTCCACCTTTTAGCCCGAATTGTGTCATGCGTTGTCCTGTGACGACCTCATACATGTGCAAGGGTGCTCCTTGTATGCGGAAACAACGGTGGCCATTACTTCTATCGATCCAACGCTTCAACATGTCATGCGCGTATTTCGTATATTTCTCACCCCGTAGAATACAATTATGTGCCTCGTCGTGACGGTCACAGAAGTAGCTAATGCAGTTGTAGTACGTCTTTAAGACCAATGCCGCAACTGGCAGACTTCTTGCATCCTTAAGAACAGCATTGTAGCTCTCAGAAAAATTTGTGGTTGTGTAACCAAATCTATAGCCACCATCAAATGCAATTGTCCAACGTTCCTTTGAGTCAAATTCCTAAGTAGTACCTGGGAATTACTTAAATACCCAGGTACTACTTAATGTTTTTTTTACTTAAAAACTACAGAGGTGTCGCATGTTGAACATGCGACACCCCTTAAGTTTTTTTTACCCAGGAACTACGTCGGTGACGCATGTTGGATATGCGCTATAGATAACGCATATTCAACATGCGATATTAAGCCTAAATAAGCCCCGCGCCCAGCGGCCTTCCCATTTCCCGACCCTTGCCCTCTTCGTTCTCCAGCACCCCAGCCGCCCCCGACGCCAACCTCAGCACCCGCATCTTGAGATCTCCTCCTCTCTCAAAAACCCCCCTTTTGGTCACTCCTAGCCCCGCGGAACACTCCTTTTCCGTGTTTTCACTGATTGGCACCGTCCTAGGCGTCCCCGCTTCTCATTAGGGCTAATCACTTGTTGCGAACAATTGGACTTGGTAAAACGTTTTCTTTAGTTATTGTTTGTATCATATGCATGTTATTTTCATTTCTCGAATGTATGACGTTTGCTTGTACGTTGTGTCACGTATTAGGTTAGAATGGAGCAGTTGTATTGTATGTGTCATTTGAGTAGTACACTGATGTGCGGATCGTCAACCAACGTGAGGGGGTTTGTGTTGACTCCTAATATGACGTTCGATGAGATGTTGAACTTGGTTTACCGTAAGTTCAACTTGGATGTTGACAGTCAAAAAATCCGATTATTACATCGCATCCCTAGAGGACCAGGGGAGGAACCGTCATTTTCATCTATTGTCGATGATGATGATGTGCAGGCAGTTCTTGTATACGCTCGGACCATTGGGAAATCAATGCCTACCGATATTTATGTTGAAGATGTATCTGTGAGCGAAGTCCCCACTGTTATGACTAACAAGGGACCGTCTGGAGTCCCGAGCACACAAGCAGCAGTTGTCCGCAGCACGCCACCAAGAAATGTCCCAACCATGGGACCCTACTTTGATACGGATGCGCCTGTAACGCAGCCAAACACGGTTCAGGATTTGGGCTTGAGTGAGCCGTTGCTGTGAGAGGTTAACCGGATGGATCAGGATTTCATCCCTTGGGGGACCGATGATGACCTGAAAGAAGGTAGCGAAGATGTTGAAGATGATACGATGGACGAGGAGCTCCCAACTGATGAACAAACCACGCATACTATTACACCCCATATACCCTTTTTTGGGGTTAGAGGGTCAAATACTCGTTCAACATATGAAGACGACATTCGAAGCAAGTCTAGACTTGATGGTGTTGCTGACGAAATCCGCAAGGGTAGGATGTTCAAATGTAGGGAGGATTTGGTTTACGCTGTGAAGAAGTTCCACATTCTATCACATTATGACTTCATTGTCAAGGAATCCACCAGCTCGATATGGTCGGTTTTTTGTACGCAGAGATCAAATGGTTGCGTTTGGTATTTACGAGGACATTTCAGAAAATTTGATGGACTGTGGGTGATCTCCAAGGTTGTTGGGGCACACACTTGTATAAACCCAACAGTTAATCAGGATCACCCTCAGTTGGACTACAAATTCATGTCCAGATCATTGCTAACTCTTGTTAGGGATGACCCTAATGTTCGTGTATCAAGTTGTAGAGCTCACATCCACGAGATGTACAACTACTGGGTTTCAAGGAAAAGGGCTTGGGATGCTCGAAGGAAGGCCATTGGAATCGTATTTGGTGACTGGAAGAATTCATACGCTGAAATGCCTTTTCTTTTGCATGCAATGAAGGCTGCTATTCCAGGGACTGAAATTGATATTGAATACAGCGACCATCCTGATCCTCGAAAACCTCTCTGCCGCAGATTTGAACGATGCTTTTGGGCATTTGGTCCTTCCATTGAAGCATTCAAATATTGTCGGCCTCTGATTAGTGTTGACTGGACACATTTGTACGGGAAGAACAAACAAAAACTGCTCATTGCTTGCGGTGTTGACGGGGATAAACATATTGTTCCCCTTGCATTCGGGATCGTCGACGAGGAATCCTTGTCGTCATGGAAGTGGTTTCTTTCGTTGGTACGTGTAAGGGTAATCGGCATGCGAGCTGGACCAATATTATCATCTCTGACAGGCATTCTGGTATAAAAGCCGCTATGAAAGATGCTGACGTCGATTTATTAGAACCATTTGCATATTGGCGGTTTTGTACGAGGCACGTCGCGAGCAACTTCAATAGCGTCTTTAAAAATGGCTCCATGAAAGCTCTGGTGCAAGCCGCAGCATTACAGACGACACCTAGGAAGTTCGCGTACTTCATGAGGAAATTACAAGAGTGGAATAATGGAGCAGCTAGATGGTTTTCAACTCATGATTGTCGTCGTGAGCAATGGACCTTGGCCTATGACGGTGGGTATAGGTTTGGTCAGATGACTACAAATCTGAGCGAAAGCTACAATGCAGTTCTTAAAGATGCCCGTTGCTTGCCAATCTCTGCGTTAATTGAGAAGACCTTTTATAATTGTGTGTCATACTTCATTCAGCATTTTGAAGAAGCAAGCGCAGCCATTGCTGCTGGTCGAAAATTCACGCATTACGCATCCACAGAGTTGACCCGTTGGACTGCAGCTGCAAATGGGCACACAGTAACTCAGGTAAAAGTACAACCAGAAATATTATTCGAGGTGTCTACCAGGGCTCGACGGACGTCTACTGGTATTCGCGGGCGCAAACAGTACACGGTAAATTTGCTACAAAGGAAATGCACTTGCAATAAGTGGCAAATATATCGTATCACATGTTCCCACGCCATTGCAGTCATTTCAAAGCGTCGGGCTGAAGTGGATTCCTATGTTGGGGAGTGGTACACCTGGGAGAAACAGTTGCAGGTTTATGGAGGGCAATTTTTTCCCATCGGTGATCGTGAAACATGGGCTCCCCTCGAATAACCTGAGTTACGACCGGACCCAAAGCGTAAACGCGGTAAAGGTCGTCCACGTACAACAAGAATACATAATGAAATGGATGTTAGAGATGTGATTCGGCAAAATACTTGTTCCTATTGTGGGATATTGGGTCACACACACCGTGGGTGTCCCAACAAAACCGCAAGGGATTCTCAAGCATCCACATCAAATGCGCCGACGGCGACCAGGAATAAGAATAAATGTGGAAATTGTGGTGGCCAAGGTCACAACCGACGTAAATGTCCAAGTTCGAGTAAGTGTGCTTCCCTCGTATATTATAAATTTTCATTGTGGTAAATGCTTGTTGATTTTGTCGGATATTGTTTTTTTAGATTGTATTGTGTAACATTGAATATTGTATTTTTCAGATGGATCCCGACCCAGTTGATCCTTCAGTTGTGCACCTTCATGAGCGACATCGTTCACGTCGAGTTTGGGCTGGCGATGTAAGTAATTATAATTTCTTCCTTCCTTCAATTTTTTTCCTAACAATTTTCTTGTAGGAATCTTCGTGGTTGCGTTGCCGACGACGAGAGACCCATGTACGTCGGATCCCTTTGGATGACCGGCTACTGCCTTACGTAGTCGAAGCAGGATTTGGATGCATCTCAGAGCTTGAGTTCATTACCCTGGATTGGCATATGGTCACAGCGTTAGTTGAACGGTGGAGACCAGAGACGCACACCTTCCACATGCCTAGTGGGGAGATTACTATCACCTTGCAGGATGTTCCATTCATCATGGGGCTGCGAATTGATGGGCCTGCGGTTACTGGGGAGACAACACCTGGAGCGACATGGGCAGATACATGCGAGGAATTGTTGGGCGTTAGGCCACTGCCCGCAGACATAGTTGGCAGCAGGGTGTCAGCAAGCTGGCTGTCCACCAATTTTTCAGAGTTGGTTGAGGATGCAGACGAGCTAGTCGTACAGAGACACGCTCGAGCGTACATTTTACAGTTGCTTGGTGGAGTCCTATTCACGGACAAGTCTGGGTCCTTGGTTTCACTTATTGCTCTACCACATCTATAGGATTTCGAGTTTTCTGGGACACTGAGCTGGGGATCAGCCGTACTTGCATACCTTTACAGGCACCTATGTTTAGCAGCAGACATGGCGACCGAGGAGATTGGAGGCTCGGTCATACTCCTTCAGCTATGGGCATGGGAGCATTTCCCCCACATTGCTCCCGTTGTTAGGGACGGCAGAGAATGGTACGGGCGCCCGTTAGGAGTCCGCTGGGCAACAGCGTTTGCCCATCGTAGACAGCCCACACACGTGGTGAGACCCTACAGGGATGCTTTTGACATGCAATCACCCGACCAGGTAATTTTACATTCACAAATTTTTCCTATATCAACAAAAGAAATACTAATCGTAATACAATTTTTGCATTCAGGTATTTTGGACTCCCTATACCGATGAGATCCGCGCCCATCTCCCAACCAACTCTCTTGAAGGCGAACACATTTGGAGAGCGGAAGTGCCTTTGATATACTTCCACATTGTGGAGTATATTACTACCCAGATCGTTTCAAGAGACAATTTGGGGGTCTTCAAGATATTCCAATGCGTTGCTCCACTCCACCTTTCACGAACTTCACGCTATCGATTTGAGGGGGAAAGTACATGTAGATTGGAGGGCAAAACACAGCTTGCATATTGCCCGGTGGGATGAGCGGGAAGTTAGAATTATTCGCATCGATCGGTCCAGAGGGGTATTCGCGACGCCCGTATACGAGCAATGGTATCGGATCATTACTCGAAGATTTGTTGGACGTTTGGGTGCAACTCTGGCAAGCAACGTAAGTACTCGAACTATAATTTTTTTGGTAAATTAATTAAGAAAACTGTTTCATATTTACATCTATGTCTTTTCCTTGAATGCAGCTCGCTTTGTGGAGCCGTGTCCACGACATTGGACACGAGGAATGCCGCGAGATTGCGGCACAAGCGAAGGCGGAAATGACGGAGTGGCTGTCATTACAATTTGCAGATGTGGTCACGTTACATGACGAGCGTGCAGATGTGGCTAGGGAGGAGGCAAGGCGAGGAAGGGCAAGAGGACAGAGAAGAGGAAGAGGTCGAGGTAGGGCGCGTGAACAAGTCGCGGAACCCATGGACTACGAAGAAGCCGCTGCGGAAGATGAAGTCATTGCGCAAGGAGACTACTTCACAACTGCCACCGAGCGACCACGAGAGGACTTGCCAACGCCTCAGGCACCGTTGAGGCATGGATTGGACGCCAGCCAGACACGACCAACTTACTGCACACTAACGCCGCCGTCGATGCCAACGTTCGAGGAAGATGTGCCAGGACCCTCTCAAATCCACATGATAGACGAAGCAAACCGTCTATTACCGTTCCATCCTCCAGATTCTACGATTACATACCAACGGAGGAAAAAACGTTGACTTGTAATCATTGTAATTTTTAATATGATGCAAAAAATGTAATGTATATTCATGAACAAGTCTACTTATATTAAATATTTGGAATGTCTTCTTTGGGTCATACATCTTTCATTAGAAACATTTGATGTTTGGAATGTCTGGAATGTTTGCAATGTCTGGAATGTTTGCAAAAAGATGTCTATTTACATTAGAAACATGGAATTGGCATGATTTTTCAAGGGTTTTTAGAAACATGAAATCCCATAGCCCACACCTGGCCAGCCATTTTCGAGGGAAAATTCCTGTAAGGATGACGCATATTGAAAATACGTTATATGTTGAAATTTCAAAGCCCCAACCTGGCCAGCCATTTTCGAGGAGATTTTCCTGTAAGGATGACGCATATTGAAAATGCGTTATCAGTATACTCTACAGGCTATCGGACCATTGGACCAGACGAGTCATTTTCGAGGGAAACTCCCTGGAAAAATGTCGCATATATAACATGCGATACCTCTACAGAACATTTCGAGACCAGGTATCTTCGAGGGGAATTCCCTAGATATATGTCGCATGTTGAATATGCGTTATCTATAGCGCATATCCAACATGCGTCACCGACGTAGTTCCTGGGTAAAAAAAAACTTAAGGGGTGTCGCATGTTCAACATGCGACACCTCTGTAGTTTTTAAGTAAAAAAAACATAAGTAGTACTTGGGTATTTAAGTAATTCCCAGGTACTACTTAGGAATTTGACTCCGTTCCTTTGGACAATCATGAGTGTCAAACCACTTTGCAGCATTCCCGTCACATTCCTTCAGCTTGTCCATATAAGATTGCCATTTTGCTTGGGAATAGACTTTTCCCGCCCTCATGACCATACGCTTTAGAGTTTGATTTTTGTGGGCATCATTGAAATTACTACCCACATGTCGGAGACAGAAGCGCCAGTGTACGTATGGTGGAACAAATTGAACATCTGGGTAACTGAGTGCAGCACGCAACCCAGGAGCACGGTCAGATAACAAACATATAGGTCCAGCACGATCACGGAAAACATACAAACGTAGCCTCTCCAGAAACCACGCCCAACTAGGGCCATCCTCCTCGTTGACAAAAGCAAAAGCCAATGGTAAAATGTGGTTAGCTGCATCGCTTGAGCAAGCAATAAGGATCTTCTGCTTATACCTTCCATACATGTGTGTACCGTCCACACTAACAATGGGCCTGCAGTGCCTGAATGCCTCAATACAAGGACCAAATGCCCAGAAGGCTCTCTCAAATAGCTCCCCTTGGTCAACTGATGTTGTATCAATATCTGTAACCGAACCAGGAATAGCCTGCTCAAAGGCCCTAAAAAGATAGGGAAGTTCATTGTAAGATTTCTTCCAATCGCCGTATACCATCTCAATGCCCTTCCTTCTTGCGTCCCAAACCCTTCTTCTACTCACATGGAAGCCAAAATCATCTTGAATTGATGTCTGAAGATAAGAAACCTTGACTGAAGGGGATATCTTAATTTGATTCAGGAATCTGACTGCCATGAAGTTGCAATCCAGCTGAGGATGGTCTTGATTAACAGCACGATTCAAGCAAGTATGCGGCTTCTCAACCATTGTGACAACAAACTGTCCATCTATTGGTCTACGATGACCACGCAATCTCCATGAACAACCTCTAGCCCGTTCGCTGCAGTGTATATCCCACACCTTCTTATCTGATTCCAGTACCGTGAAGTTGTAATAACGTTTAATGTGGAAAACCTTCACGGCGAACACCAAATCGGCTTTGCATTTGAAAAGCATGCCATTTTTCAACTCGTTAGACAGACTAATCCCATCATCACAATTCATGCAATCTTCACCATTCAGAATATAGCCATCACCACCTCTCATGTTCAAAAATGGAATATCAGAAATGATACGGGTTCCAACATGATGATCCTCCTCCTCATTGTCATCATTTTCCATCTCATCATCCGTATTCTGTGGTGAGGGTTGCATTAACCTGTCCAGTTCCGGGTCATTAAATGGATCCATTCTACCACGGGAGCAGAAACTGGAGGTATGGATCCACCATGTGGTACAGAAACTTGAGGTCCAGATCCGGGTATAGAGACAACGACAGTAAATATCACGGGCCGATATGCAACACCCATCTCCTCAGCATATTCGACAATCTCTCGGACATCATCATCATACTCGACACACCCAATACAAAAACTTGCTCCATCTTGGGTCATTTTATGAAAGAGCTGTAACTCAACTCCTTGAGCCAAATCCAACCTGAATACGGACTTAATGTGCTCAATCAGTCACAAAAATGTCATTTCGTGATCGATTTTGATGGTTTTCATACGACCTCCTACGTAGGTCACGTCTTTACTAGACTTCGATATTGTACCCCCACAGTGACAGAAACAACGAACTTCTCGAGACATCCTACATACCATTACGTCGACATCAATGTATTAGAGTGAGGAAAATATTTCAAACAATTATTTAAACCCTAAAAATGTACCCAAAACCCTACACCATAGACAAATCATACCTTCCTTGAGGTGGAGAAGGAGAGGAATAGCAGAAATGAGGCCAACGGACGTTGGCAAGATGACCAGAGAGCCTCCGAGGCGCTTGGAGGTCACAAGCAAACTTGGGCGGAGGGAGAGAGGTCGCAGGCGAGAAAAGGGCGGTGGGAGAGAGGTCACGTTGCTTTCTGTTCGCGTGGGGGATGCACTGGCGGGCCGCTGGGGTTTATGCCCCCGACAGAGCCGCCTCTTCAAGAGGCGGCTTTTGTCTAAAGCCGCCTCTTGAAGAGGCGGCTCTTACTTAACCAAAGCCGCCTCTTCAAGAGGCGGCTTATCTACGGTAGTTAATAAAAAAAATAATTCCGATCGCATACAGTGAATATGTTTACCAAGTTACCCCCCACACGAATTTTCCTCTCTCTTTCTCCCCCATTACAAATATAGAGCATCTCCCGCTTTGCGTGTGAGAGAGGTCCTCTCTCGCCGTCGGATCGCCCGCCCCCATCTTTCTAGGGTTTCGCTTCCCCCTCCGATCCGTTTCCATCTCCCGCGTCGCCGAAAAGGCGCGGTCTTTGTAATGAAATCCGTCGCGGGAGATTGATCCCCTCTTACCTAATGCTTCTACTTTTGGAATATACCCCTAACAACACCTTTTTCTCGTTCTTTTGGTTATTTTGATTCGTTGGTTCCTTTTGTTTTTCGATTCTTTGACGAGTTTCCTCGAAAAAAAATCCATTTTATGTAATAATTTTATGTTATCTGGTCGTGGATCGTCCAAAGATTGCATCTTTAGGGTCGAGAGGAGGCCAATCCTCCATTTTTTGCACCAACATTTATAAGTACACTTTTATGCTTGTGATTCGACTGTAGCTCCTGTTTCGATTCATTATGTTCAATTCGTTGTGCTAAGGAGGAAGGGAAACTTGCGGTTACTTTCATCTCCTATCTGGCAAAGCTGCTTGCTCGATCCCGCTCCAATGGCGTTGCATAGGTCGATGCTCTCGGTGGGCTACTGTGGAATTGGTCACTCTAGTCGTGCTAACCGGCACAAGGATGATTCTGTTCATAGTATGTGTGGTGTCCATAGTGGTGTAGCTTTGAATCTCAAGGCTTGTTTGGATCAACGGGTCAGATGATCACATGATGATCTTTGTTAAGGGAACATACTGGGATACATTATGAGAGGCTCAAGGGTTCCCTTATATAGGGGAAGAACCATTGGGCAAATTACAAAAGGATGAAACAGAGAATAGAAAATTACATAAAGAACCATACTAAAAATAGTAACTATCCTAAATTATCTCAAGATTCCCCCTCAAGCTGGAGCGTAGATATCAATGAGACTCAGATTGGAACAACATTTCTGATAAGGTCCTCTTGCTAGAGCCTTTGTAAGTATATTTGCTGCCTGATCTCCGGAGCTGACATGCATAGTAGTGATAATGCCTTTTTGTATCATGTCACGGGTGTAGTGGCAATCCATCTCTATGTGCTTCGTCCTTTCATGAAAGGCGGGATTATTTGCAATGAAGAGAGCAGCTTGATTATCGTATTGGAGGTGCATGAGAAGAGATACTTCTATGGTCAGGTCAGTAAGAACACATCTGACCCACATCATCTCTGTACTAGCCTGTGCCATAGCCCTGTATTATGATTCAACACTTGATCTAGAAACCACTGTCTGCTTCTTACTCTTCCATGAAACTAAAGAATTTCCTATGAACACAACAAATCCAGTCGTAGACTTTCTATCCTTTGGACACCCAGCATAGTCTGCATCTGCGTATGCTGTCACTGAAAGAGATGTGCCTCTACTGAAAAGAAGTCTAGTACTAGGTGAAGTCTTCAAATATCTCAGAATCATATGGACTGCATCCATATGTGCCTGTCTGGGCTGCTCCATAAACTGACTCACTTTGCTCACTGCAAATGCTATGTCGGGCCGGGTAATAGTTATATATAATAGCTTGCCAACCAGCTCTCTGTATCTTCTCTTGTCGACCTCCTCAGTATCATCATCATAGAACTTCATGCTTGGGTCAAGCGGAGTAGTGGCATGTCTACAATCTGCCATGCCAGTCTCTGAAAGAAGATCTATAACATACTTTCTCTGGGTCATTACAAGACCCCGTTGATTCCTAGCAAACTCTATTCCGAGGAAGTAACGTAAATGTCTAAGGTCCTTGGTCACGAACTGTTGACCTCGGAAGTCCTTGGCATCCTGAATACCCTGCTCGTCATCTCATGTAATAATAATGTCATGAACATAAACAAGAATAACTGTAATACCTCTCTGGGTCTTCCGTATGAACAAGGAGTGATCAACAATTGATCTAACAAACCCATGTTGCTCTATCACGTCCGAGAGCTTTTAGAACCATGCTCTTGGACTTTGCTTGAGGCCATAGATAGCCTTGTGTAACCTGCAAACCTTCTGACACTCCCCCTCAGCAACAAACCCAAGTCGCTGCTGCATATAGACCTTCTCCTGTAGGTCACCATAGAGAAATGCATTCTTCACATCACGACAGAGAAGCTAATCTCGTGTCACAACAACAACAAGGAGAATGCGTAGAGTAGATTGTCTAGCAACTGGGGAGAAAGTATCGTAATAGTCCACCTCATATGTCTGGGTAAATCCTCGTGCTACAAGTCTTGCCTTATAGCGATCCACACTGCCATCCACTCGGTGTTTCACAGTAAACACCCATTTGCATCCCACGACTGATGTATCAATAGGAGTATAAAATAAGACTCTACGTACCACGCGACTGTAGCGCGGCTATCTCCTCCTCCATGGCTAACCTCCACTGACTATCTTTGAGAACGTCCTGATATGTCTTTGGTATCTGACTGATAGTGTTGATGTAAATCTTCTGAAATCCTCTGACAACCTGCTTAATGAAATTTGGGCTGCAAAAGGGTAAGTAGTACACGCTCGTTTCTGCTTTCGCAGAGCAATTGGTACGTCAAGATCATTTGCCAAGTCCTGGGCCTGTATATTTCCCTCTTGAGAGGGTACCTGCTCCTCCTTTTGTACAGTTAATGCCATCAGTAGAAATAATATGCTCATTACATACCTGAGGCGTGCTGGATGATGGGCAAGGCTTGTGAGCATGTCAGACAAAGCGAGATATGCGAGGAACACCACGAGGTAAGAACTGAACCAACGGAGGTGGTGGAGGAGGTGGAGGAGGTGGTGGAGGTGGTGGAGGAGGTGGTAGAGGAGTAGGTGAAGGTGAGGATGCAATTGTAGGAGGTGGTGGCATGTATATCTCATCATTAGAGTCAGATGGAATAAGTATGTCAGCTGTAGGAGAAAAATACATGACTGACTCAAAGAAAGTAACGTCAGCACTAACAAAATATTTTTGGTTTAGTGAATCAAAGCAGCGATACCCCTTTTGGGTACGAGAGTAGCCGACAAACACACACTTGACAGCTCGAGAAGAGAGCTTGTCACGCCCTGGAGAGACATCGTGAACAAAGGCAACAGATCCAAACACACGGGGTGTAAGAGAGAAGAGGTCCTTCTCGAGAAACGCAATCGAGTAAAGAATCTTCTCTCCTAACACGGACGAGGGCATACGGTTTACTAGATAGCAAGCAGTAAGGACAACATCACCCCAGTAAGAATGAGGAGCACGGCTCTGTATCAACAATGTTCTGGTAACATCAAGTAAGTGACGGTGTTTGCGCTCGGCAACTCCGTTCTGTTGGGAAGTGTAGACACATGAGGTCTGATGAACAAATCCATGGAATCTAAGGAATTCAGAAAGATGTAAGGTGCAAAATTCCAAGGCATTGTCAGAACGAATATACTTGACATTGGCAGAAAAATATTTTTTATTTCATTAATAAAATACTTGATACTGGATCCAGCTTCAGACTTATTCTTCGATAAGAAGACCCTGGAAAGTATAGAAAAATCATCGACCGCTACAAGATAAAACGGTGTCCTTGAAGATCAGGAACACGACTAGGACCCCAAATGTCTAAATAAAGGAGCTCAAATAGCTGAGAACTGCTCCGACTCTGACGGGATGGAAAAGATGAACGATGATGCTTCCCAAGCTGACATGCTTCACACTGAAAGGAGGATCTTGTAGAAATCTGAGGGAGAACATGACATAACTTCTGCAGAGGAAGATGTCTAAACCTAAGGTGCCATAAATAATGAGAGACAGGTCCAGTAGGTATAATAGAAACACTAGCATGAGGAGGTTGGACCAGTCTGTAGAGTCCCCGCTACTCATGGCCACTTCCAATCATCCTGCCCGTAAATATGTCCTGAAACACAAGAGATGGCGGGTCAAAGATGGCACGACAATGCAGATCCTTAGTGATCTGACTAATAGAAAGTAAATTCATCTGAAAAGAAGGAGCATATAAAACATTCTTGAGGCGCATGGACGGTGTCAACTGCACCTCTCCCTATCCTGTAACGGGTAAGTGGTCGTCATTAGCAATGACAACCCATCTGCCAGGTGGTATAGCCCTGTAGGACTGTAGCTGCGTTTTATCTCCACACAAGTGGTGAGAAGCACCAAAGTCCACAATCCACTCTGTCATGTCTGCATTCATACTACCATTAAAAGCATAAGTGATACCTGAGGAGCTCGAAGATGCTCTGGCTACTGTAGCAGTATCTGTAGTGGTGTCAGCACTAGGAGTCATGATCTCTCGAATATGAGAGACAATATCATCCAGGCGCGGATCAGCCTGGGGAGCTGAAGTTTCTGAAGACACAATCTGCTCTGCTGCTCGACCAGAAACAGGATATCCATGCTTCTGATAGCATGTATCCTCTGCATGTCCAGGCTTGCGGCAGTAGGTGCAGGGACCACGATGTCATCCACCGCCTCTTCCTCGGGGTGTACGTCCTCTGGATTGGATCGCCCCACCTCGACCACGAGAAGCGGCCATTGCTGAGGAGTGCGAAGACGTGGCTGTCAATGGGATAGTGAGTCGGCTGAGACGGCTATAGGCCTCCTCTATATGGGGAATGTTTACTCCAGTAAGAAGATGAGTACGTGCAGCATCATATTCTCTATCAAGTACAGCCATGAAAACTCCAACCATCGTGGAGTTCCTATACGTCTTATGTTGTTCAATAGACGTCGTGATGGGCATGTAGCTATGGAGTTTTTCAAACATGCCACGTAGCGAAGAGTAGTAAACATGAAAGGGGCGACCATTCTGCTTGGTGTTGTAGATATCAAACTGTAGTTGAAGGATCTTGGCTTCATTCTTCGCCTGTGCATAGGTAGATGCCAAAGTGTCCCACATTGCCTTGGCAGTGGGCTAAGTTAGAATATCATTGGCTATCTCTGTAGTAAGAGTCCCACAAAGCCAAACACGCGCGTATGCATCATCTTTCTTCCAAGAAGCATTTGCTCCGGTCTTTTCCTCTGGCTCTGGATCTGTCAGGATGTGCTCCTTGTTGTTGCACTGCATGAGGGTGAGAAACTGCATGGACCGCAACTCATAGTTGGTCCCATCCATCTTAACGATAGGAGCTGGGCCCTTGAAGGCTCCGGACGAAAAGATGTCACCCTTGTTATCATACATGATATAAGATGGCCAAATAACGGAATCGACCGGAGAGTAGACTGATATAAACGAATCTACAGAATCATACGAATGAGTAGTTGTACGTGTAAACTCATACAACCATCCTTAATATTGTCACTAGCTAGGGCCAGAAGATGTGATTTAGAGTCTCGAAATCATGCTCTCCGGTCGGAACTCCGATCGCAAAATCTGAGAGCCTGGGCACGGATGCAGGGAGAGATCGTCGTTTCCAAGGAGGCTAGGGCATGGCTGGCCTGGGATGCACAGGAGGTGATCCTTGACGTCTAGGTGCGCAGGGGCGCTGGGATGTACGCAGGGAGGCGCCTGACGCGTGCTGAGTGCGCAGGAGGCGCACTGGACGCAAAAGATGCGCTGGCGCGTGCGGAGTGCTCAGGAGGCGCTGGGTGCAGGAGGCGCGCTGGGACGTGCGCAGGGAGGCGGGGGGAGGCGGGGGGAGGCGGAGGGTAGCGCTGGGGTACTGGGAGGCGCGGGGATGCGTGGGGAGGCGCTGGGTACAGGGAGGCATGGGGAGGCTCTGGGGCACAGGGAGGTGCGGGGAGGCTCTGGTGCGTCGGGGAGGTGCAGGGTGACGCTGGTAGGTGCGGGGTGGCTCTGGTAGGCATGGGGAGGCGGTGGAGAGGCGCGGGGAGGCAGGGCGGCGCGGGGTCACGCGACACGTACGGGCAGGGTAAGGGGGGGACAGGTGTCGGGGTTGGGAAGGGCTAGGGTTAGGAATGATACGGGAACTCCGGCCTAAAAGGACCGTTGCTCCGATACCATGTTAAGGGAACATACTGGGATACATTATGAGAGGCCCACGGGTTCCCTTATATAGGGGGGAAGAACCATTGGGTAAATTACAAAAGGATGAAACAGGGAATAGAAAATTACATAAAGAACCATACTAAAAATAGTAACTATCCTAAATTATCTTAACAATCTTGCTAAGGCTCGTGGTTTAGCTACGAGTCGTCAATTTGCGAGGGATGTGGAGGATGGTGGCCGTGGCATTGATGTGCCAATACAGTTTATTAATGGACAAGCAGCACCCAGGATTAGACATCCTGTTGGTTTCCCGAATCGCATGTTACCAGAGAAACTGGTGGTGGCAGTGGATGTCGACGAAGGTATATGATCCATGCTGTCTTGCATAATCCCGAAAATTGGTTCCCGCATCATTAAGTACTATACCGATGCCTCTCAGATGTTCCTTTTCATCAACTTTATAAATTTTTAGATTGTTTTGCTGTTTTGACTAGTTGGATTATACTATTCTGGATGACGAAGTTGGTGTCTTTACCAACTATTCTAATTCTGTAGGTATATCGTTAAAGAATCATGCTACTATTTTTTGTTTAGGGAATATTTAGTGTTATTTGATGATTATTTTATGTTGATATGGCTGTTCTTTCTCAGTTTAGATTTTAGCTCAACTATTTTTTTGGACCTAAACATGGTTGTGACGGAAAATAGATATATTTGGGGGAAGGGAATCAACATTGGCTAGCTTAACATGGGACACGACTTGTTTTTGTTTCAGCAGCAGTTGACTTTATCAAGTTTAGTTTGATTAATTTAGTCAACTATTAGATATTTGATCAGACAACTCTCTTATTATTTACTACTCTATATACAATTATAAAGTTCTTATCCGGAAAACCAATTTCTTAAAATGAAGTCATTGACTCATCTTGCTTATACTGTATTCACAGTCCTTGGAAGCTTCCTATCAGCTCTAAACATATTTATCGCTGATCGGTATCATTCCAACCACTCAGTATCAGAGTACTATGTATATGAATTCTTCAAGGTAACTGCATCTAAAGAGTATATAAATCATGTGTGCACTTTTGTTTCAAGTTTTTCCTTGTAAACCTTTTATTTTTTGCATGATGATTTTTTTTATTTTCACACCTATGATCTGCATAAAATTACTTCTATTTGGTTTTCTGTAATTTCTGTTGAAATATTATGTGCTTTGGTAATTTTTTCAGATATGGAATTGCTCTAGAACCGAAGGTAATTTTTATTAATTCATGAGTTCACTGATTTTTACTGCTTTGCTTGTAGCCTGACTTTGTTCGTAGAACTACTAGCTCTCTATGATTGTGATGAACCAGATTTGTTATTCTTCACCAGCAAACTATTCTTTCCATTTGTCAGCTGACTTGTGCGTTCATAAATTCTTCAAAACATCTTATTTCAAGGAAGGGATTCATCCTATTCCTGGAGCTCGACGGATTCTCAACAATCTATCTCCATTTTGCGATCTGTCAATTGTGACGTAGGTTTCCCTACTGTGCTAGTTTCCGAAAATGAATGCATCCTTTCACTTCATAGAGTGTGAGATATAACATTTCCCTTTTGTATTTGGAGTTCGAGACAGAATGTAATCAAAGGTCATACGTTGGAGTGGTTCGAGAAACACTTCTCTGGATTGTTTAACGAGATCCACTTTGGTAATCACTTTGCTTTGGATGGGCAGTCAAGGCCAAAATCAGTGATTTGCAGGTTGGAAACTTAAACGTAAACAATCACATTTAACATTTCTTGGGATTAACCATGCTACATTCCATGGATCCATTTTATGAGCAAATTTCAAGTATTCACACCTACATTTTTCATTGGGAATATATTTTGCATGAAACCAACAGGATCTTTCTTCTTTCAGGTCTCTGGGTGCACAAGTTCTTATTGACGATAACCCACGGTATGCTCTTGAATGTGCAGACGTCGGCATAAAAGTGTTACTGTTTGACTACCATAACTCCTACCCTTGGAGCAAATCCGATTCAGCGGATCTCCACCCACTGATCACATGGGTACACAACTGGGATGAAGTAGAAGAAAAACTCGCCATATGGGTTGTAGCCTATTAGTACATTGTAGGCTTGCTGGGGGATACAAATGTGTTTCTTGAAAGTTCCCCAGTTTAATTCAAAGAATTGTGAAGTTCCCCAAACATATATTGAATTCATGACTTTCCTCAATTCTTGAGTTTATATTTCATTTATTTTGGGAGATTGCATTTATAGCCATGGTACTTTAGGGTATAATTGTATATAACAGAACTGGATATCAATTTATAGCCCATTTGCTGCTAATTAAATTATCTCTTAGCGTTGAATGTAAGGCATTTATACCTGTGGATTTTCCTATATTATCCTTGAGATCCTTTTGAATTTATTGAGGATGTTATATTTGTTTAATTGTCCAAATACCACGTTCTATGTGCGTGTAACTTGTTGAATGCATGTGATGAATTTTGGATCTAATGAAACTTTAGCATGTATTTTCTCTTATACTTTTAAACTATCAGTATAAATGATGTGCATTATCGTTCTGCGTCTGATGTGCAGGCTAGTAATGGACATTGACACGCTGTTAAAATTTGTGGTACACTCTTACGAGCAGGGTTGGGATGGAACAAGTTAACTTGCACAACACTTGCTATAAATAATTGTGGAAGTTGGAACTAGCTGAAGATCACAGGTTCTAAGAACATGGATTGTTCTAATACACCATCTCCTCATTTTCTTCAAGTGACATGATAGATTGGTCCAAAGGGTCTGAATGGTCCTCCGACCCTTCTCAGATGCACATACTGCAGCTCCAACTCATCTGCCCTTTTCGGGGTGAAGCAGGCCGCCACCATTGACCCTGTTGCGATCCGAGGTAGACAACCAGAGCCTGTCCTTGAAGCTGCTTTTCTTTTCAGACGGGGATATCGAGCTGGAACCTGTGACATTTCAGGTGCACTTGTCTTCGAAGGATGCTTCCACCAGAAGGTGAAAACATTCTTCCATGATGATCTCCAGCCTCGATCCTTCGCGAGAAGCGGTACTGTCACAGGAGGGGCTGGTTGGTGTATTTGCAGCCGTGGTTGCACGATCTGCGCACTTCTTTTTGCTTCTAGAAACTGAGAGTGGTGCCAAGCAAGATCATGGACCGACCGGAATGCAACAAGGGGATTGAGATAACCTCGCAATGCTATAAAAGATTAGATGAAAAGAGGTATCTATCTAACCTTTGCGAACTCCTTCCTTGGATCATGTCTCTCGACGTTTGGGGGATCGTCTTCCTCTGACTTGGATGCTTTCTTCATGGTTGTTTCCTGCTGGCATCTCATCTTCAGGAGCAGCAGCAAGCAGGAGAGTTTAATTAAATGGAAGGGTGAAAAGTGACCTTTGAAGGACGAGGTAGTTGGAAATGTTGCAACAATTGGAACTGCCTGTGAGGGAGGAAAGAAAGGTCGCCACCAACCACCCCCATATGTACATTGGAGAAATGATGCGTCCTTTAAGAAATAGATTAAGAAATTTAGTTTTTTTTTGGGAAAAAAAGATTCTGGTATCAACCATGATGCACCCCAAAGATTGTGGGTGTTTAAGTTTTACAAGGTATTGTTTCTTCATCAATCACTCTCCTCTTAAAGAAAGTTTAAAATTCACTTGAGGATTTGATATTTTCATCTGTCTTGTTTAACATTAACAATATATATGAAACAAAATATTGTCAAAGGAGCTGATGCATAAGATTTTGGGATTTTTACATCACGAGCGCCAACATCTTGGTCAATCACACCGCAATCCCTGTAATCTAGGGATAAAAATGGATACGGATATATTAGAAAATCCGCTTAGCGTATTCCAAAAATTATCGAATACGGATATCCGGATTCAAATATTGCTTCGAATACGAATACGAGCTTTAAAAATTTTTCGAATACGGATACGAATATGATCATGGCATAAATATTCGGATTCGGATCCGGATATCCGAATACAACATTTAACTTTCTAACATTTTACTTAATTTGATAGAATAAAATTTAAGGGTCTTAAGTGTAAAACTCCAAATTCTCTCTTATATCTAACAAGCAAGAAAACCCTAGCCACAGTTCCCTAATCTCTGTACCATTGGCGTACAATCGACGATTCCCATCCTCGAGTCTCAACCTGACGACCCCAGCATCGGTGGCCGAATCTCATCCCCGTCGTGGGCCTCGTGGCGCTGCCCCAATACGCCATCCTCCTCCAGTCGGCCTGTGAACAGAAAGTAATGGAAGACCATATTTTCTTCTTCAATTGAATGTTGGTTAAACTTGAATGTTCCTCTCCGTGAATGGGGAGGAGGTGTCAAGCTCGGATGGATAGAGGAGCTTCCTCTCAGTGCGTGTGCTCTGAAGGGTTCATCTGTCCAGAAGAATGGAAATAAGGATGTTTATTACATAAGAGATTCCGCTGCAGGTGTTGGGCCTTGAGATGCATTTGATTTTGCTTGATTTGTGACAAGGTTCTTATATTATAAAAGTGAATATAATTATATTGACATGGAATTTTTCCTTAACAAATCTGTTTGCATAATTATTATCATTACTGTCATATTTTCATTCATTGGAAACTAAGTTAATGATCAATCTCATCCTCTACATATGTTGGTGCGTTGTCTTTAATCTTAACTTAGAGTTCAAAATTAGAGATAGGTGTGAGCTTCCATCTCTTTCTTCAAGTCCTCTGCACTAATCACGTTCACGTTATCGAAACTTCGTTAGTTTGGTCTCGACGAAAGGCAGTGTCGAGACCCAAATACAGCATGATTTCTGCACTAATCTCAAACTAGCATTATGGAAACTGTGGATGCATCTCATGAGGATATCATGTCATTCGGGATATGTTTTATTTGAGGAGAAAACATCTTTGACATTCACTACTTGTTAACTTATTCCTGAGTTATTTTATTTGAAATTTTTGTTAATGACTATTACTTAATTTGAGACAAAAAATACTGATTTAAATGTTTGATATGTACTTTTATTTCCTTTATATTACTTAACACAATTTCTATAATTATTGTTATATGATTACACAATAATATCTGTTCTTATTATGTCTAGATAACCTTGATAGCGTTTTGTGAAGATGCAGTAGACTATGTTAGTATACTTTACAAGAGGTACGTCTTTCCTTACATAACATGTCTTTTTGAATCATATCGTGTCATATCTATTCTAATTTAGATGGATATTTTGATTGTCTATATATCTTTATCATGATGCAACTTATTATATTCCATTGCCATTTTTTAAACGACTATGAACCATGATAATAATTCAATTCATATATCTACATGATCTTTAGTCGATCTGTATTTGAATACGATGTTTATTAGATCCATATTCGAATCATATTCGAATTCATTCTTTATGCGATTCGTATTTGGATTCGCTTTGTATTCGATTCATATCTGGTTTTGTTCTGTATTCGATCCGTATTCGAATTCGATAAATATCCGATTCGAATTCATATCCTTATTTTTAAGGTTATAGTTTCCTTAATGCATATCCGAGTCATATCCGTATCCGTATCCATATTCGATAGAGCTGAAACGAATATGTATATGGAAATAGGCATATCCGATCTGTATCTGATCCGTTTTCATTCCTACTGTAATCCTTGTAATTGTACCAACTCTCACATCACAACCCTTCGGTCATGTTTGTTTGGAGAACAAGCACTAAATAATGGGAGCATTTCTGCTCGGCGTGGTTCTCGTAAGTACATCTATTCCTATCCATATCTCATTATTTTATTTTATTCCACCTTTATTCGTATCTTTATTCCACCTTACCTACCTTTTTTCTATCTTTCTTGTCAAACAAAGAATATACCATTATTTTCTTTATTTTCCATTCTTATTTCTGCAAATTCCTGGACCGAACACCCCCTTAGACATGAACGTTTGTGTTAACTATAGTAAATTTATAGGGGCTGTGGTGTAACTGAACAAGATTTTAGCAGTCGTGCTGTAGAATCTCTTAGACATTTTTCTGATGAAATAACTTTATTCACTCTGGTTAAAAGTAAAATTTTGAAAGTTTGGTATAAGGTTCTCCCAAAGATCGTAATGTGTACTTGAACCTACTGTTAGATAGAGATGCAAACAACTTTAGACACATTTGCTTTAGGAAAAAATGGGGTTGTCTCTTGGGGTAGTCAACATGACTACCTTTGGTCCATTTTTTCGTAATTTTTTTATTTTTTTTAAATATCACCATGTATATCCATCTATATGTCCTTCCAATATATCATTCAAACTTTGTCAGAAACAGAGACTAGTATACCCTCTATCTAGAATAGGTAATTTCAACGGTCTACATGTTGTTGTAATCGACCTGTTCTAGATGGAGGGCATAGGAGTATCCGTTTCTGACGAAATTTGAATAACATAATGGAGGTATATATAGATGAATATACGTGGTGATTTTCCAAAAAAATAAAAAAATATGCAAAAATAGGGTGGGCTAGCCCCATATAACCCTTTGCTTTGTATATACATATTGATCTTTGTCTGCATTTATTTGAAAATAGATATTGATGTTACTCAGACATTTGTGAATCTTTTTGTATTCATTTATATATCTATCTTAACATACGAATGTACTTGCAGATCTATTTTTGATTATATCTATCATTTTTTATGATTTTCCCACTATATCTGATATAATTATTGCGAGAAATTATTATTTAATATATTTCTTTTACATATAAGCCAAATACACACGTACACATAAGCTAATATGTGAAGTAATACATATTCGTCTTTAAAGTTATGAAAAATACTTTTTATATTTATTAATATCTGTATCTACATCTGTATTTATATTTTAAAATAAATCATGATATCATAACACGTGTAAATCCGTATTTGCAATCCGATAGTATGCATCTCTATTTACATAGGATAGAAAGATCTCTTCAAAATTTAATTTTTTATGATAACAATTCCTTAGGTGGATCTAATATACATTCACCATATTGGATATGACCTTTTGTACACATCTATCATATCTTGAACTTCCTATAACCGATACACTAGGGTATGTAGCTTTGGCATTCACATCTTATGCTATCCCTTTAGATAGGTCAATATCATATCTTAGCATCGAGAACTTTGATGTTTTACAAGTTAGAAACGTATCCGCAATCAAATCTAGAAAAAGATAAAGATATGTTAGTAGTTGTACTTGTATTAGTATCCAATTAATTTTATTTCTAGGTAACTGAATATATTTTTGCATTAAAAAAAGTGGACAAATGTTTATAATAAACACAATATCTTCATTGACTATTAATAAATATACCAATGATGCGCTCCTTAAAAAAAGGTAAGGAATCATTATTAGGTTTTATCACGTGAAGACTGTGACTTGAATAGTAATTTTTTTGGTATTAGGAGAAAGTTCGAAATTTCACATCACCCTACTTGTAAAACGTACCATAGAGTTGCCATATAAACTCCAAATCATAACCATGAAAGAAAAAGAAGAGAAATTATTGTGAGTAACTGATGTAGCCCATTGCTGAACCACTATTAATCGATGTTCTTCTTTTGAGAGTGTATTTTATTTTTGATTGATTTCTGCTTGTGTGTTGTTGATTAGATCTACTAAGGCCCGATCGATTGAGGCATGTGTAAAAGAGTTGTCTTACGGTAAAAAGCGGCTAGTTTGACTATGTCGTAGCCTCCATGAAGCAATCACGTGGAGGAATACTCTCACTATTTTTATCAATTAAGACTGACAACATCATCCAAATTAAAGCCCGCGGCTCTTATTCCAGCCAAGGAAGGGTTTGTGTGTAATAAGCGAATAACAAATGTTTACACCACAAACCTTAGAATATTTATTAATTACCTTCTCGACTTTGTAAACATCATAGTTATCACTTCAACCTCATCAACTTGCGAACTCTTACACTATCGATCTTATGGTTAACTCCCATCCGTTTGCCTATTAAAATGAATCATATTCCGTTAAAAAAAAGTTGCATGTTGCAATCTTTGTTTATCAAATTTACAAGAGATGCCCTCCTTCCCTCTTCCCCACTCACCCTCATCATATCCCCTTTCCCTCCACCTCCCTCAGTCGTCTCCCACACCACCTCCATCCATCACGTTGCTCGATCTTCACCTCCTCCCCATACACTGCCCAACCTACCCCCCCCCCCCCCCCCCCCACACACACACACACACATGGCCTGACATCCCACCCTCCTCCCTCGCACACCCTACCTCTACTAAACCTCCTCCTTTGTGCCGCCCAGAGCACATCCTCTTCCCCCGCACTGGCCACCTCTTTTGCCCCTCCTCCCCTGCTTGGCCAAACCTTTGATCCCCCCATGTCGTCTAGAGCTATAACATCCCAACCCCCAAATATAGTCCCACATATAAAATTCATGAAGTGTGATTGTGGGTTATAAGTGGTAGGGAAATCTACTTGACAATTTGATCTTAAGCATTTTGGGTGGTTGTCAACTGGTCCAATTTGGACCCAAACCAACAATTTGTCAGAACTAATTTTGCTTGATAATGGACCAAAGACCTAAGCCTAGGACACTACAAATGGTATCAGAGTCAATATCCCTTCGATAATGGAAAGGCTACCCGAGAAGTGGAGTTTCCCCCTATAAAAAGATAGGAGGAAAAGGCTACATGGAGCGTGTAGCCGCCACTGTCACTGGGAAGAAGTGATGGACCATGTCGCAACGAGAATGTTGCGAATATAAGTGGAGGATGTTGTAACATCCCAACCCCAAATGTAGTCCCACGTCTAAAACTCACAAAGTGTGGGTGTGAGTTATAAGTGGTGGGAATTACTACTTGACAACTTGGGCTTAAGCATTTTGGGTGGTTGCTAATGGGTCCAATTTGGTGCCGAACCCAACAAATTGTTAGGGCTTGTTTTCCTCAATAAGGGACTGGAGACCTAAGACTGGGACGTTACAAGAGTTCCCCCATACTCCCTCACACTACCCACCTCTGCTGCCCCTCCTCCCCTGTGTCACCCAGATCCCCCCATCTTCCTTGGAGTGCCCAAAGCTCCCACCCTTCTCTCATTTCTGCCCACTCTACTGTCCACCTCCCCACACCGCTCAGGGAGAGAGAACTAAGAGAGAAGAGAGGGAGAGATGCTTGAGTTGGGATGAGTTCCAAAGTCTTGAGGGTTGCTCTTTATATAGCATCAACGCCTCCTCTCTCCAATCATACTCCTATATGAATTAGGAGTCCCCAAAAGGATTATCAACCTTTTTATTATTTATTTTTTTAAATTGTTGGGAATGGATAATATTCCCAACAACCTCCCCCTCCGTTTCCAATGGGGAGGTGTTTCCAACTTTCGTTAGCATATATGATGGATTTTCATCTGTGTAGACCTTCTTCAAAATGAGATGCTTCTTGTCAATAACATCTCTCAGCTAATGATATCGCACATATATATGCTTTTGTGTGAGCATGGTGCATCGTGCTCTTGCTCGGATCAATGGCTCTCTATCTATCACAGAAGACAATCGACTCACTGTCTTCGCATCCAAGTTCACCAAGAAATTGTTATAACCACAACACTTCTTTCCCCTACTTCTGTTACTGCAATGTACTTGACTTCAGTTGTTGAGAGTGCAATGCATTTCCACAACTTAGACTGCCACGAAATCTCTCCCCCTACAAAGGTAAAAATGTATCCAGAAGTCGATTTCCTCTGATCCACATGTCCTATCATGTCAGCATCTATGTATCCACAGAGTTTGAGATTGGACCTCACAAACATCAAACACATACTTGAGGTCCCTCTCAAGTATCTCAAAATCCACTTCATAGCTTCCCAATGATCATTCCTTGGATCCGACATGAATATGCTCACTACGCTCACAGCATGAGCAATGTTGGGTCTGGTGCAAACCATGGCATACATAAGGCTGCCAACTGTGGACTGGTAAGGAATCTTGGTCATCTCAGCTTTCTCCTCAAAAGTAGACGGATATGTATCTTTCGCCAACTTGAAATGAGCGGTAAGAGGTGTGTTGACATGCTTTGCATTCTTCATGTTGAATCACTCCTGAATACGTTCAACATACTTCTCTTGTGACAACCAAACCATGCACTTCTTCCTATAATGAGTGATCTGCATCCCAAGCATGTTGCTTGTTTTGCCTAAATCCTTCATCTTAAATTTCCTAGAGAGTTCCATTTTGAGCTTTGCAATCAACTCGGGATTGTGACCGACTATCAACATGTCATCCATATAGATCAATAGGATAATGAACCTGCCATTGGGAAGGCGTTGAACGTACACACATGGATCTGTTGTAGTCCTCCTAAAGTTCTGCTTCGTCATGAAAGCATCAAACTTCAAGTACCACTATCTAGGAGCTTGCTTCAAGCCATAGAGACTCTTACTCAGTATGCAAAATATGTGCTCTTTTCCCATCTATTGGTATCCTTGTGGCTGCTCCATGTAAATCTTTTCCTTCAGTCACCGTGAAGAAAAGATATCTTCACGTCCATCTACTCTAGTTCAAGGTCTAGGCTTGCAACGAGGCCTATCATTACTCTCACAGAATTCATCTTCACAACTGGTGAAAAGATCTCATCGTAGTCCACACGATCTTTCTATTTGAATCCCTTCACAACCAATCTAACCTTGTACTTCAGTTGCTTGCCACGATTACCTTATTTCAGCTTATAGACCCACTTGTTTTTTAGTGCTCTCTTGCATGCAGGAAGTTCAATAAGATCAAATGCATGATTTTTCTCCAGAGATTGCATCTCTTCATTCATTGAATTCCTCCAATGATCTCTCTCATTATGTTCTTGTCCCACCTCAAAAGTACATGGCTCATCATGATCAATCAACATCACGTACTGGGAAGTAGGATAGCGAGATGATGGCTGATGTGCCCTCCCAGATTGACAAACCGTAAATTCTAGCCCTTTAAGAGTGTGAATTTAACACTAAGAATGTTGCAGTCGGGCTGGATTCAGTCCATCAAAGATCATCTAATTTGGATATATCAATGAAATCAGATGGTCAGTAATTTTGTTATTTTACTTGGTAAGTAACCAAGGTTGAACTCAGGAACACGAGCCTCTCCCGTGATATTCAGACTTTTAATGACTTTATTAAGTGTTGAGCTAGAGAACCATAGGTCAAATAATGCAAGACGACAAAACAATGCATCAATTGAATATGGAATTTATGCACATTTTTTATTTGATTTTTAATCATGCAAATATATGTGATGAAATGCAACGATGGCCCAGATTAGACTGCAATGATGAGCAATTTATAACAGTGAGTAGAGACTATCTCGTAAGCATTCTCACTCATCTTGTAACAAAATTCGCATATTAATGCAACAAACTTGATGTGTAAGTTAAGCAAGGCATAAACAAAAGCATTAATAGAACTAGGCTATAATCAATGAGACATCAAAATCACAGTGTTCAAAATAAAAATTAAACGTGCCATTAAAAAGTACATCAAGCAAGCTTTGAAATGAGACTGAAATCAACTGAAACTGAAATACGATGCTAGAGATATTCACACATAAAGATAGGGGCATAAATGTAAGAAAACATGAAGATAACTAGCAGAAAAGTCCCTGAGAAGGACTAAAATGCAGTTAAAATTAAGCACAAGGCCTTCCCTGTAAATGTTCTACACGTGCGGGGGCATATTTGCAATTATTAAAACCCGTGAGGGTAAAAATGCAAATAACCCCAGGAGTGCGCGGATGGCGCGTGACTGTAGGACCGATCTGCAAAATTGAAGAATTCCGTGGGCCTCCCTGTAATTTGCCTAGGTCGCACGTGACCTGCACGTGCTCTTCTAGGTTCGGATGATTCTGAGGCTCGGAGGAGGCTCGGATGGCCTTAGCTAGCCTCGGAACGGACGAGCCTCCAGGCTTTGGCTCGGGGAAGGTTCGGAGCACCCGAACCTACTGGTATGGTTCTAAGGCTTGGGGCAGCTCGAGAGTTGATGCGTGGACGAACGTAGACCGTTGGATCTTGAGGATCCAACGGTGGCTGGAGTCTGTGATGTATGTTGATGTGGACGCTCCTACACCGTTGGATGAACTTCGGGGAGGAGCATCCAACGGTGCCTGCTCCTCCTTTCTCAGCTGCACCCGGCGGCGAGGTTCGAGCTCCGGCGAAGGAGCCCAAACTCCGCCGCTCTATCTCGGACACAGTGGACCTCCTCGGAGCTCCCTGGACGAACATCGAGGTAGCTGGAAGCCCGGGGAAGACGCTTGACTGCCTGGGTAAGACCATCTGAGCTCGGTTGTTGGAGGCAGATTAGAAGAAGTCGGCTCCGATGGGTCTCCGGCCATTGAAGGAATTTGATGACCTGTAGAGTTAATGACAATAGCCGAAGCAAGGGGGAAAGCGTGCGTGAGTGGAATGTGGTCTCGTGCAGGTGTAGAGATGGGAGACCGGAGCTCCATCTCCGGCGAAATGGAGAGGAGGTGGGGCGGAGGTGCTCAGATTATGGAGAATGGGGAATGGTGATCCAAATCGTGCGCGAAGATGGGGGTGGAGGTGCGAAGCTAGATAGAAGGGCAATGGAGTGTGGGATGGTGAATGATGACCTAATTAATTGCGAGAAAAAAGGACAAACAATACAAGAGAAATCAGAGAAGCTTATCTGAGATTGGGCGGAGCGGAGGCGGCTTGGGATGAGTGCCAAAGGCACTTCGGTCATCGCTGGACTCCCCCAGCCATGGGGAGCAGCTTGGCGGGGCTTCAACCACCGCAGACCTGGCCTAACATGTCTAGGGGTCAAGATCGGAGGATAGCACGGTCGTTGCGCTCCATGACGCTCCCTCGCTGTCACCGAGGAGCGGAGGAGTGCTAGGTGATTCCCCACGTACAGGTGGACGAGCTCAATTGGTGACGGCGATGAAGTATTTAAGGGAGGTAGATGGCAGTTTCGGAGGTGGAGGTCGTGACTTGAGTGGGCGAGATGGAGCGGCTGAGAGGACGTCATGGGTTGAGGGACGACTCGCGAGGATGATGGATGAGTAGCGAAGACCGTGAGACGATTAGTGAGAGAGAAGGTCGTCGGTGATGGTGGAGAAAATGAGAAGGGCGACGTGTGTTCGCGAGCTGGCGAGACGTGGGATAGAGGGCCAGTGGGAGGTTGACGACGATGATTTGGCCGTTGGATCTTGAGATCCAACGGCCAGATAATTGGGCGCTAAAGAGCGGCTGCGATTTGATCGATGGGGCATAACGGAGGACGATTGGGTGCACCACGTGTCGTGATAATAACGCAGCGCTAACGGGTGGCGGGGATTAGATCAAGACTTCAATCGAACGGTGGATATCACAGCGGTGATGGTCGGTGGCGATTAAAGAGGCGAAGGCGAGATCGAATGGCTCACAAAGTGCCACGTGGCTGGCGGAGCTCAAGGCGCCGACGGGCGGTGGAGATGGACTCAGGAGAATGATCAGACGGCGGGGGACAAATGGTATACGTGGAGATAGCGATACCGTTGGATCAAAAAGAGATCCAACGGCTGTGAGAGTGGGCGGCAAGGGCAAAGGGGCCGGGCCACGTGGGTCAACCAGAAAGAGCCACGTGGCCCAATTAGATTATTGCATCAAAGATTTTGATTTTTGAGGAGACAAAAGGCCGAATTTGGAAAAACTCGAAACATGAAAGTTGTAGATCTTGATGAGATCTACAAGTTTCATGTTGACCAAAAATGGAGATAAGGTCAAATAAAGGCACAAAACATTTTTGAGGGTATTTTTAAGGCTAAAAACACCATGTATTTTAATTTTGACATTTTTTTGTGTTTTTAATTTATTCAATGACTCTGATAATTACAAGACTTTATCTGATTTTTATTGACACATATTTAAGCAAGGGGGTTAAAATATGCAAATTAAGATGATGAAATCGAATTTCATCACCCCCTATACTTAAACTATGCTCGTCCCCGAGCATCAAGAAAATGAATGAATTGGATTAACCCCCTTGTGCATGTGCGTACAGGATCCGATCTGTTCAAGTCCACTCAACTTTAGAGGTCCAAAATTTTAGAGCTCAACCCAGCCTTAATCAAGAGGCACCCAATTCCTCTAATTATCCAGTCTCTGATGTACATATAGACAAAGGGTATGACATTTAGTGTTGTCTGTGTTTCCGAGAGTAGAGTCAAAACGCCACCCAAGGTCTTGGTCCAAGAAATTCTCCTAGGGATCCAATCCTTAACACTATGGAATAAATCAAATCTTGCGTTCAGTCCACCATCTCTTTAGTTGTCAGACTTAAAAATGTAGAATGAAGGCCAGTAATGGAGCGCATGGGATTGTGTCATTTCTTCTCTTCCTCTCATTGCAACAAGGATTCTCTCTAGTGCCTTATTATGCAACATATTTTTTTGGTATTGATCAGTGCGTCTGTCAAGAGAAATTGGAGCCGTCTGCACTTGTTTTCCTGGGAATACACCGAGGTGTGTCTTTCTGAGTACCTATCGTACCTTCTACACCCAGACTTGTAGCATTTACGATGCATAGCCCTTTTTTGGTGCAAGCCCGACTCCTAGTCCTAATAGCGGTGGTCCAAGTGGACACTTTTGAAATGGTTGGGAGCGCTCGCCTTTGGTGGAAGCTCTTTGATAATTGACTTTGTGGAATGAGAGCTTTTCTTTAATATTTCATTGCTTTGTAGTATTTTTGGCTAGCTCCACTGCTTTTACCAAGAGTTGGCGCACACTGATCAACATTATTTATTTATTTATTTCACACACTGGCACTTAGGTCATTGTCAAGAGATTAGTATAAGAATCAAGTTCTCATATTGGCTAAAATTGCTGACACTCAGGTTTCATGAAGCCTTCAAAGATTTTATCCCATCCTCGAGCATCATTAGATCAAGTCCAGACTCGAATTCCCCAGCCCAGTCTCGCAAGTGAAGAGTCAACTCATCTCATCGAAACCACAGTCGTGCATGTGATGTGATGATCATATTCTCATGGTCGGACACTAAGCATGCAATATAACACGCAAATCTAGAAATCTAGGGGAATGTGGATGATTAAGTCTAAGACCCTGATGGCTAAGGTTGGTTAACCTAAAATCTCAAGACCTCACAAATCAAACTTTCTTGAATAATTCAGATCCTGGGTGGAAGTGTGAATGTAGAGGATTAATGCAACTCCTTCATTCAAAAACATTTTTTTTGACTTCAAGAGATTATATGACTGCCTAAACTCAATTAAGTAGATGCATCTGCATTCAGCCGGTATGGGTGTAAGTAAAGGCCAAAGCATGTTGCTTGAGGATGGGGCCTTACGCGATGTCCTCTAAACCACCCACTCTGCTAAGGGCGAACCCTCACTGAATGCGGCTACTTATTTGGGCTTAGTAGTCACTGATGACTCTTAAAGGATTTTGATTTTTCTCTTTTTTATGGAATTTTTAATAAGAGGTTAGAACACAGGTTAGATTCAACTTTCATTGAAATCAAAAAGAAAATTTCAATACCATGTCACACAAATAAAGATTCTCAAAATGTTTTCAAAAGATTTTTCAAAATAAGGGAAACTCATTTTTCAAACACTTTTCAAAAATATTTTGATCAAAAATAGTGTAACATAACATAGAAAGCCGTGAAAACATTTGAGTCCACTTAGTTCAAAGAATTTTACTTTAGCCAAAAAGTTTTAAATTTTTCAAAATTTTCAGATTGTAGCTAAAGTACATATACTGTATACGCGGTATACCCCCTATACTTAAGCTTTGCTATATCCTCATAGCACTAGATGATACAAGTCCATAGGTCCATTTAAATATAAAAAAATATACGGGAACTAAGGAGGGCTCCCCTATATTTAGGTTAGAAATAACCTAAGTATAAAGGTAAGGAAAGATGAGTAGAGAATTCACTGGGACACGGGTCCCCCCTATATCTAGGCTGAGAATAGCCTAAGTATAAAGATGGTGATTTGATGTTGGAAGAGGCCTGAGGTGAACAAAGAAAATGGATGGATATACAAATGAGTGGATGAATCTTCGGAGATCAATGGAGTTTCTACGGCTCAGGGGAGAGTATCGGAGCAAACAAGGCTCAATCAAGCATTCAACACACTTCAATTTCACCAACTCACACATGAAACCAACCGAGATTGGTTTATTATCTTGTCGATTTTATTGGTGATTAAAACATTCTATCTTTACGTAGAAAAAGTGTTAAGTGAAATCAACTGCGTAAACGAGGGTGTTGCTCTCCCAAAACAATATTTTACTCCATTTTAGGTTGAGTTGCAATTAACAGTCCCAATTTATTTGCTTAAGGTTATCACTGAATTAAGGTGAGCACATAAATCAAGCAATCATCGTCTACCGTTCATTCTCATTTTCCATTTACCTAGGTGATCAAGCTAGGAGGGGAAATCGAGAAAAACCATGCATTCGATAAAAACCATGATCTAGGCTAAACAAGAAATCATGCAGCGCCTTGGCGAAAATACGTGAAAAGTTGGACTGTTTTGAAAACCAACATGATATGTATGCAAGTCGATAAAAAGTCGCACCTAACATGCTTCTATTAGCGGGGAAGATTGTCTTTTAAAATTTGGCTAAGTGAAGCGAGGCTATGTGCGTCTTTAATTAATGTGTGTCCTACCTATGAGAAAACACGTGAAAAAGAATGATAAAATAAGCTCGAAGAGCCGCGTGTCTGGTCCTAGGTCGACACTCAAGTGGGGCGATCCCCACACAACCACATATATTCGTTCATTTACAATCGCGAGTCTTCAATCGAAGACCTTTGTAAAGATGATTATTACATGATAAAATGGTATGCAAAAGGACCTTTTCTTTCTTTCTTTTTGACTTGCTCAAACATGCTTCTGCGGCTCCTTACAGCAGGAAGCACCTGCTCCTCGCCTCCTTGAACACCAAGGGCCCTGCCACAGAAGCAAAGCCTAGAGATCAAATAGAAAAGAAAAATTTTGAAATGCGAGATAGATGAACACATTGACCTATAAAATGAAACACTTAATTAAATAAATAAAAATCCAAATAAACAAGAAATGAGTCGTGTCCCCGGCAACGACGCCATTTGACAAACTATAAATTCTAGCCCTTTAAGAGTGTGGATTTAACACTAAGAACATTGCAGTCGGGCTGGATTTGGTCCATTAAAGACCATCTAATTTGGATATATCAATGAAATCAGATGGTCAGTAATTTTGTTATTTTACTTGGTAAGTAACCAAGGTCGAACTCAGGGACACGAGCCTCTCTCGTGATATTCAGATTTTTAATAACTTTATTAAGTGTTGAGCTAGAGAACCATAGGTCAAATAATGCAAGACGACAAAACAATGCATCAATTAAATATGGAATTTATGCACATTTTTTAATTTGATTTTTAATCATGAAAATATATGTGATGAAATGCAATGACACCCCAGATCAAAATGCAATGATGAGCAATTTATAACAGTGAGTTAATTTCTTATTAAATTTGAGTAACAAACTTGATGTGTAAGTTAAGCAAGGCATAAACAAAAGCATTAATAGACACCAGGCTATAATCAATGAGACATCAAAATCATAGTGTCCAAAATAAAAATGAAATACCATTAAAAAGTACATCAAGCAAGCTTTGAAATGAGACTGAAATCAACTGAAACTGAAATACGATGCTAGAGATATTCACGCATAAAGACAGGGGCATACATGTAAGAAAACATGAAGATAACTAGTAGAAAGGTCCCTGAGAAGAACTAAAATGCAATTAAGATTAAGCATGAGGCCTTCCCTGTAAATGTTCCACACACACAGGGGCATATTTGCAATTATTAAAACCTGCGAGGGTAAAAATGCAAATAACCCCAGGTGTGCGTGGATGGCGCGTGACTGCATGACCGATCTGCAAAATTGAAGAATTCCGTAGGCCTCCCTGTAATTTGCCCAGGTCGTACGTGACCTGCACGTGCTCTTCCAGGCTCGGATGATTCTGAGGCTCGGAGGAGGCTCAGGTGGCCTTAGCTAGCCTCGGAACGGATGAGCCTCCAAGCTTTGGCTCGGGGTAGGTTCGGAGCACCCGAACCTATTGGTCTGGTTCTGAGGCTCGGGGAAGCTCGAGAGTTGATGCGTGGACGAACGTAGACCGTTGGATCCTGAGGATCCAACAGTGGTTGGAGTCTGTGTTGTATGTTGACGTGGACGCTCCTGCACCGTTGGATGAACTCCATGGAGGAGCATCCAACGGTGCCTGCTCCTCCTTCCTCAGCTGCAACCGGCGGCGAGGTTCGAGCTCCGACGAAGGAGTCCAAACTCCGCCACTCTATCTCGGACACGGTGGACCTCCCCGGAGTTCCCTGGATGAACGTCGAGGTAGTTGGAAGCCCGGGGAAGACGCTTGACTGCCTGGGTTAGACCATCGGAGCTTGGTTGTTGGAGGCGGATTAGACGAAGTCGGCTCCGATGGGTCTCCGGCCATTGAAGGAGTTTGATGACCTGCAGAGTTAATGACAATAGCTGAAGCAAGGGGGAAAGCATGCACGAGTGGAATGTGGTCTCGTGCGAGATTTGATCGATGGGGCATAACAAAGGGCGATTGGGTGCACCACGTATCGTGATAATAATGCAGAGCTAACGGGCGGCGGAGATGAGATCAAGACTGCAATCGAATGGTGGAGATCACAATGGTGATGGTCGGTGGCGATTAAAGAGGCGAAGGTGAGATCGAATGGCTCACAAAGTGCCACGTGGTTGGCGGAGCTCAAGGTGCTGACGGGCAGTGGAGATGGACTCAGGGGAATGATCAGACGATGGGGGACAAAGGGTATACGTGGAGATAGTGAGACCGTTGGATCAAAAAGAGATCCAACGGCCGTGAGAGCGGGCGACAAGGGCAAAGGGGCCGGGCCAAGTGGCTCAACCAGAAAGAGCCACGTGGCCCAATCATATTATTGCATCAAGGATTTTGATTTTTGAGGGGATAAAAGGACGAATTTTGGAAAAACTCAGAACATGAAAGTTGTAGATCTCGATGAGATCTACAAGTTTCATGTTGACCAAAAATGAAGATGAGGTCAAATAAAGGCACAAAACATTTTTGAGGGTATTTTAAAGGCTAAAAACACCATGTATTTTAATTTTGACATTTTTTGTGTTTTTAATTTATTCAATGACTCTGATAATTACAAGACTTTATCTGGTTTTTATTAACATATATTTAAGCAAGGGGGTTAAAATATGCAAATTAAGATGATGAAATCGAGTTTCATCAATCTCCTGACCTGAGGATCTGCTGCATCTGCTTCTTGATGAGGTTTCTCCCCTGCTCAGGTTGCCCTGCACCTACAACAACGAGTTGTGCATCCGGCTCATGCTATTCTGACTACGCATCATCCCGTCTGTACCCTATATTGGAGAAGAATCTGAGTCTTCATCATTGTCATTATCCATAACAATCCTATCCGAGTAACCATCACCACTATCATCCTCAGCCAAAGTCTGATTTTCATAGAAAAACACATTTCTATTCCCAGTGATGGTCTTCTTCCTTGGATCCCAAATTCAGTATCCGAACTCTTGATCCATAGCCAAAAAAAGGCAAGGCATTGTCATCAAGCTTCTCCCTATGTTCCTTTGGTATAAATGCATAAGCTTTACATTCGAACACCCGCATGTGAGCTTATGAGATATTTTTCCCTGACCAAATGTGCTTAGGGACCAAAAAATTCAAGTGAACAGATGGAGACCGATTAATAAAGTAGCAGGCGGTCCGAACCGCTTCAGTCCAAAAGGTCTTGGGCAGCTTTACTATCTTCAGCATGTAGTGAAATCTTTTCACAACGGTCCTATTCATCCTTTCAGCGACATCATTGTGTTGGGGTATGTCGGGCTCTGTCCTTTCATGTCTGATCTTGTGCTCTGTATAGTAGCTCTGGAAGCTATGAGAGGTGTACTCACTTCCATTATGCATTCGCAGGCACTTCAACACTTTACATGCCTCGTGCTCCACCATGGCATGAAATTTCCTGAAGCAATCGAAGACTTTATCCTTCATCCTCAGCACATAAACCCACACCTTCCTTGATGCATCATCAATGAAAATCAGAAAATACTTGTTTCCTCCCAAAGATGTTGTGTCTATGGGACCACGCACATTAGAGTGAATCAACTGCAGGAGGTCTTCCTTCACCTTTGATCTAATCTTGAAAGGTGCACACCTGTTCTTTCCAACCTTACATGAATCACAAGGTGATAGTGTGATGTCAGTGTGGCATGGAATCAACTCCTTCCTGCTCAGAAGTTGTAAGCCCTTTTGACTCATGTGTCTGAGTCGACGATGCGATCTGATGTGTCAACCTCACTAGCATGTAGTCTACCATCCATGACCTTCACCTGAGTTTTGTAGTGTGCAACACAATGTACCTCTTGCCATGATAAGAGAGTCCTTACTAATCTTGTAGCTACTATTGCCAAACATCAGATGGTATCCCTCCCTATCTAGTTGAGATCCGGATATGAGGCTAACGCGCAAGTAAGGAATGTGCTTGACATCCTATAAAGTCATTGCACATCCAACATCAATCTGAATTGAGATGGTGCTCGTGCAAATGCTCTTGGAGCAACTATTGTTCCCCATCTTGACTTTCTCAAAATCTCCATCTGTATAAGAAGTGAAGAACTCCTTGTGTGGAGTCACATGGTAGGAGGCAGTCGTGTCAATAGACCACTCAAAGTCATACCCTGCATGTAGACATTGCTCCTGAATAGTGAGAACTAACTGATCCTCATTGCCATCATCTACTGTTACATCAATGTTCTCATCTTCATCTTTCTTCTGATTCTTGTTGGCTTCTGCTTGCTCTCTTTTCCATACTCTACAGTCTCTCTTCTAGTGACCAGGCTTGTTGCAATGATGGAACTTTCCTTTGTCCATAGACTTCTCCCTGGGGCCTCTCTCATGATTTTCCCCTACTGCTTAGCTTGCCTCTTCTTTCAACTGCATACACATGTGAAGAAGAGGACTCTCCAGATGATCGTCGTCTGACTTCTTCATTCATGAGATTGATCTTGACCATAGGGATGGTCAGTTTTCCATATGTAGTGGAGTTGTTCATGATAATCACCAGTGTTTCCCAACTGTCTAGCAGGTAACCAGCATAAGAAGCGTCTGCAATTCATTGTTTAGTGCCATGTTCAAGGTACTCAATTGTTTGATGAGACTCTGAAACTCATTCAAGTGTTCAGCAACCTTCATCCCATCCTTGTACTTCAGATTTACTGACTATTGAATCAAGAACACCTTGTTGGTGATCATCTTTTGCTCATAAAGCTCTACCAGTTTCTCCCATAGTTTCTTAGCATCTGTCTCTTCTGCGACATGGTGGAGTACATATAAGTCTAGTCACTTCTAGATGGTGATGATTTCTTTCTTGTTCAGCTTTGTCCAATCATCTAGGGACATGCCCTCAGGTTTGGTTGTTTCTCCTTTCACCGTATCATAAAGGTCCTTGCAATACAAGATGTCATCTATCTTAGCCTTTCACATTTGCCAATTCATGTTCGTCAACTTGATCATTGTACCTTCGTCATCCTTCACCATCTCGATAACAGGAGCTCCGATACTAGTTGTTGGGAAATCGAAGCATTCCCGTAACATATCCTGCAAAGGATGACTAGCAGCAGAACGTTCCCCACACGGGAACCAAGCAAAATAATCCTAGTGCAATAATCAAGCAAGCATAAAGAGATGAGAAATTTTTCATGAAAAAACCCTTCTCGATGTGAGAGAGGGGAAAAAACCCATGGAGCACAACGACACGTAACAAATCCACTAGGTCGGAAAAAAGAGAGATCACAATGTCTTCTTAGTTTTGTTGTCTAATAAAACTGAGGCTCGGTTAGAAGAATAAAATCAGATAATTGTCACATTGTACTTGGAGAACACAATACCGTTACTTCTCCTCGTTACGGTTTATCCCTCCTCGTCCGCGATTCTTCCTCGTGCGGATGCACCTCATGCCTCTGCTGGCTGCTATTCACGCACCTGCGAGCTGCTCTTCGTACCTTTCGTGGACTACTCCTCACGCCTTGCATGGGCTACTTGTCTCTTTGCTTGGGAGAGAGAACTAAGAGAGAAGAGAGGAGAAATGCTTGAGTTGGGATGAGTTGCAAAGCCTGGAGGGCTGCTCTTTGTATGGCATTAATGCCTCCTCTCTCCAATCCTACTCCTACATAAAGTAGGAGTCCTTAGAGGGATGATCGACCTTTTTCTTTTTTTTCCTTTTTTAAATCATTGGGAACATATAATGTTCCCAACACCCCCACCTCCTCGCGCCACCTAGAGTTCCCACTATCCTCCCTCGTGCCGCTCATCTCTGTTGCCCCTCTTCCATGCATCGCCCAGAGCACCCCCTCTCCATACCATCCAGAGCTACCACCCTCCTCCCCCACACTTCCCACCTCTGTTGTGCTTCCTACCCTACGCCACTCGACCGCTACCCCTGGATCATAGAAGCAGGTGGGTTGTATGGAAGGGGGAGGAAGATAGAGAATGGGGAAAGAGGAAGGAAGGTGAGAGAGTGGAAGAAAACCTATTTTTGGATTTGATGTGGTTAGATTAACTCAATAATAACTCAAGCAAAACAACTCAAGAAGGGTTAAATTAATGGTAGTGTTCGTGGTGTTAAATGGAGTAAGTTTACAAGGTTGATATGATAATTACGATGTTTACAAGGTCGAGAAGATAATTAACAAAGACTCTAGGATTCATGGTGTCAAAATCTCAATTCCAAGTAACAACTACTAGAAAGAAATTTACAATCCACGGGAGTGGAGATAGAGAATTTCGAACCACAATAGCACATATTGATTTTAATATTTTAAGCTAATAAAAATAATGACCCATAATGCCATATTCTAGGATTTACCATCCGTTCTCTTAGCGAGGCTTGCTTCTACTATTGTGCTACTCGAAATAAAGAGTATCATAACACAATGTACAACTTGTATTCTTCCTTGTATGATACTCAAGGAAGATTTTGCTTCTTACAGATAAAGGAACCCACAACTTGGATACCTAAGTACAACGCTATAAAGAAAAGAAGTCCTGTTAGGCTTAATTGAGCTTTAGAGAAGTTGAAAAAGTCTATGAGATGCTCTTACAAGTGTTGACATTATTTGAGAGCAGTTGAGCACAATAGAGATCATAGTGGAGCCTCGACACATATTTGAGTATAGTATATCTTACATCTCAATTTAGACGTGTATATGCAAAGAAAATTTAGAATTGGTTAGGTGTGTAGAAATGAGACTTAGGAGTTCTATTTATAGGACTAAGTGTGCTTATTGATTTGGTTACGGATACTAAATAAGAATAGATAAAAGACCACTAATGACTATTATAAAAAGATGCATTCATATAAATTAATTGATTGAGAAAAATACACTGTGTTAAAATTAATATCAGTCGGCTAATAGAATAAACTAGTTTACTAAAAGATTTATTGACAATAGAAAATTAGAATTAAGAAATCAGAAAGATGATCAATACAGAAAACATAGTTAAATGGAATTTTCGGACATTCAATTGAAAAACAGAGGTGTTGAGCCTATTTACTGGAATATGTTTTAATCAACTAGAGTTTTTGAGTTGTCTGATGGCAAACAAATTAGTCAATAAGAAAAACGTTTTTAGATTAGAAAATAGAATTCAGATTTTGGGTTTTCAAGTTTATTCGACGGAAAATTTTATTAGCTGACTCAAGGAAATATCAATTGGTTGAAAAATAAATTAGATGACAGATTTGTTTTGTGATATGTGTATCAATAATACATGAAAAATATAGACCATTTTTCAATAGTGTTTGCAAAAGGTCTTGGATTGTTATGCTTTTGTTCTTGATATTGTTTGACTATGTTTCGTCATTATATGTCTTCAAGCTTTGAGATTTAGTCTTAGGCTTCTTAGATATTGATACTTTATGCTCATAACTTCAATAACAGTGCTTCTTTTGCCTTGGTAAGCTATAGATTCTAAACTCTCTATTTAGATTTTATTCATCCACCAATGTGTTTTACATGAAAAGCTAGTCATACTGCAAAATAATAGATATACCACCTAATAATTTGTCATTACAAAATCTTAGTCAGTAAAAACAACTCTATTTTGATGCATTTCCATTAGTTCCCTCAATAACTTAGAAGCAATATTAGTCTCAGTTTCAATTTGAATAACATAAGTCTTGATATACAATGCACCGTCCAATGTTTCATAAGGTGAAAGTAACTGGATTATATTATTTTTTCCTTCAATAATTTAGAACTTCGATCAAAATATAATTTCCAAAGTTTTACTTATATATGCATCAAAGAGAAGTACAAGATCATTTAATCGAAAGCATGGATTCCTCTATCCTAATTACTTTGATCTCATTCTTATTGAATTCTCAATTCTACCTTCCTTAGAAAAAAAATTAAAAGATACGGAAAAGTAAAATAAATGAACCAGATCCTCAATTTTTCCTACAAGACAATAAGGATGGCTCAAAGACAAGAATTGAGGGATAATAATCGGCCATGCCTAGATAACGAATCCATCAACAATGAAGAAGATTTACAGGAAATGGTCAGATTCACGCAATCCATGAGTATACTCGACAACAAGTGTTTTAGAACAAAGTTTGCATGGATGGAAGAATACTTATATATATGAATAAGATTGCATGATATATGATAAATGGCCATATAGATTACGCGCATCCTATATCTTATGAAAAGTAGTGTTTTCAAATAATCTAAAGTAATATATAGATATCCTATGGAATTAGTTGGCATAATTGAGGGAACCTGAGTATGAGAGCACTGCTATTTGCTTGAAGATAGACAATCCACATGCTATAAGTGGGTATAAAATACGAAGTTGCAAGTACTATTAACAAATATAATTGGAAATTAATTGCTAAGGATTATGCTGAAAAAATCAGAATAGGCTTCTATCTACCCAATTTTCAGTAATTAAGATTTTGCATTGATAGAATTGATCATCGAAAATGTCAAATATTTTTGGGGATCCGTCTCGAGAATGTGGAATATCAGTCAGAGAATTTCAAATTCTATATTGGAATAGGAACTCCCCCTATATTATATATTTTGTGGCAAAAAATCGAAAAAAAAACTACAACTAAATTGGCAGACGTCTCTCTAAGCTCTTCCAAGATGAAAAATTGATAATTTTTTTGAATTTTATTTTTTATTTATTTTTAAAGTTGCAAATATTTATTTTTGAAAATATTTTAAAATTTTTATGAAAAATTTCTATTTCATCCTCCTTCTAAGGTTCTTTAAGAATATTTTTATTTCAAAAATTTATCAATATTTTTATTTTTATTGATAATTTTTATTTTTATTTTTAAGAGGAGGATTTAAGAAAATAATGGGTATTTAATGAAAACTTTGATATTTAATAGCAAGAATATTTAGAGACAGCTACTAGATACATTTATATATATTACAAAATATAAATGAAATGAAATAAAATGGAATTTTAGTTTGTATTTTTCGAAATATATATTAATAAATTTCCCAATCTATTGGAATTTAATGTTCAAAACATTATAGTTTGATTTGAATTTATTCTATATGTTATATAGTGCAAGATATAACTAATGTATTTTTTGTTTTGAAAACTTAAACTTTCGATAGTAGTACATTACTATATCTTTTTATGATAATTTTGATTTGTGATATTTTGTATATTTTATTAAATTTGATATTTCATATTTAATTTAATTAAAATGAGACTATTTTTCCACGAAAAGCTTCTACAGTGGAACGTGTTATAATCTAGTTATTGTAGTTAATATAGGGTTAGATATTATGACTACAAATTATCGTGAATTAAAAAGAAAAAATAACAAGAATTTATGAACATAAAAAAAAGAAAATACAGAGTGTAATAGAAAAACAAAATAGTATGTTGGTGATGTTGAAAAGAATCAATATAACTCTCAAGTTTTTGAGTTCGAAAATTGGATTCAAATGTCCAATAATAAAATGGATTATTCCTTAGAGACTTTCCTAGAAATGTAAGAGTTAGAAAACCTTTCACAGAAGATCCCTAGGGTATGTTGTGTAATCATCCATACATGGCAAGTTATCTAGAAATGAAAGAGTTGGAAAATTTTTCACAAGAGATCCACAGGGGACGTTGTGTAATCTTTCAGACATGGCTAGTTATCTGATGCATTTCACCTAATAGTGGGAGCACATTCACAATTACTTAAATCTTTGAATGCTTTGTTGTATACTACAAGCATTACCCTTGGTCAAGTCCAAGTGTTTTCCTCCTGGACGTGAAAAAGGCAGAGAGTCATCCCTCATGCCATTTTCTTCGATAACAACTAGTGTGCACTATGGAGGTCCTTTTTTAGGGTTGAATATATAAAATACTTCAGCTTGACTCTCTCTCAATGTTAATGAGGGTCAAAAGAGATCTAAATGACATGTTGGTGAAGAATATCATAGGTGCTTCTTCTTCATTGATCATCGAACACAATATTTCTCCTAAGAAATATTCTAGTGCAATTGCTTGCACATGTTAAAGAAACTATCAACTATTGGATTAACAAATCAAGTTTGAGAACTTGAACTATATAATGCTTTCTTCCAAGCATAATCAACTAAGATTATTTAAAATAAATATGTAGAATATTTCAATCATAGTGATAATCATTCCATTAAGAGTTCTACACTTTGATTACTAAGTGTCAATTAGTTTATGTCGCATGAAAACAAGGTCATCAAAATATGAACCTTGGCTCTAATGAAAAAAATTAAAACTAGGAATGGTGGTGGATGAAAACCCTTGAAAATGAGGGTGGAAGGAGAGGGGTTCACACCTCGATCAAATCTGATCGAGGGGACACAAATGATAAGGAAACAAAGGAGTTGGCATAATTCGACTGCGTATGGCCAGAGAAGTAGAAGAAAGGGGGAAGAAGAGTAGAGGATGAAATTAAAGATAAAAATCGGATTGATAAATGACATCGAGATATGGGAACAAGAATGACTTACAAAAGCACTCAATAGGAGTATTAGCATGTGATTAATCTTGGTGGTGCTCAGATGGTTGCCTCGACGATTTAGTAATCCTCTAAGGCTAACACACTGGAGATGCGCTGCAAGACTGATATGTAGTGCAAGTCATATTGGAGATGGACTACAAACATAGTCCCACATTTAGTACTCATAAAGTGTGAGGACAAGTCATAAGAGAGGAGAAATACTACTTCACAACTTGATCTTAACCATTTTGGGTGATGGTCAATGCATCCACTTGGGTTCGAGCCCAATAAATTGTGAGGGCCAAGTTATCCATGATATAAGCTGGGGTCTAGGCTTGTTATGTTACAAATAATAATAGAACAAGACCCCTATAATAGTAGAAAGGGCAACTGAAATAAGAAGAATCTATAGGGTCATGTCAATCCACAAGGCAGATCAACAGTCGCGGAAGTGACCGCTCAAGAAGATCGTTAAATTCAACAATTAACCTACAATAACAATCAAGCAATGAAAAATAAATGTAGAATTAAATTTTATTGTAAATCTACAAATGTGTGTATATGTGAAGTATGTGTAAAGTGTCGAACACATGGAGCAAACAGTTGATCGGGGAAATGAAATCCAAAATTTGTGTTCTTGTTCTTCTTGTCTATGCATTTTTGTGTGGGTTTTAGTTTTTGTATTTTTATGGGTTTTATTTTTTTATTTTTTGTTTTAAATTTTATAATTTTTTCTTTTTATATTTTTTGATTTTTAATTTCTTTTTTTTAAATATATAATATAAGAATAAAGTCGGCTATACATAATATATACTAATATAATTATAAACACTAATAACAATAATTAGAATATAGGAAATAAAATATTTTTGTTTCTTTTATAATTTTCTACTATTTTTGTGATTTTTATATTTTTGATATATTTATATATATATATATTTTTAAAAAAATATCCCAAAACATGGATTAAATAAATAGGCTTAATTAATTTGAAGATATAAAATAGTAAAAATTGTCAAAATATCTCCAAATAAATTTGAATATATAAATAATAATATAAATAAAGTTTAGATACAAAAATAAATACTTTGGGATTTTAGGAATTATATATTTTTACTGGATTTTGGATCTTTTTAATTTTTATGGTTTTTCTTTTTCTATTTTTAGTGATTTTTAGTCCGAAGCTGCAAAATAATAAAATACAAAAAAATATATTTTTTGGGATTTTTTTCAAAACATTTTTATATTTTTAGGATAATTAAGTTAAACATGGACAAAAACATGCTCTTTTCATTTTTAGTAAATATTTAAAGTGTCTAAAATGCAAAATTGAACATATTATGAATCTAGATGCTAACATGCACTTAATCCTATTTTTTGAGAATTTTTGGAGCGTGGATGATATGTTTAATAAATAGAAAACAATTACAAAAATTAATGAACTAGCATGGGTATTTATGTAATTTAAAATAAAGGCATGGAATACAATGCAAAATACCCAAAAATATATAAATAATATTTGAAGTTCTTGGACTAAATAGAAATACAAAAAAACGCAAGGGCGTACATGCAAAATTGTCAACATGAGGTGACGTGGCCAGGAGCAAAGCGTAATTACAATAAAGCACATGGTTCCTTGTGCAAGTTTTATCAAAATTGTTGAACTAAAACTACAAATTACATGATGAAATTTACAAACAACAAAAATGGGGGAGTATTTTAAATTTACCCACTAATAGGCACGCGGGTGAACGGTTAGGATCTTTCACTTATGTATGTGTCGCTATGTCAACGCCCGATACCCCTTCGACAACTGAAAGTCTGAATTAGATCCTTGAGGAGGATCCTACGACTGAAGTGCACAAAATCCGACGGTGCACGATGAATCTAGGAGGCGTCTCTCAATCAGACAGTGGATAGGACAACTTGAAGAATGGGGTATGAACTCTCCTCCGGCGAGTTTGAAATCGGTGCAGCTCGATCCTCCATCCTCATGCGTCGTCCCTGAATCTCTCTACATGTTCCTGCACCTCAGTGAAGCTCTGGATGCCTCAAATGGCTCCGAGGGCTATTGATCAAGCCCCTGGAGGTCGATGTGCTCTGACAAACCTGAGAAGGTATCTTCGACAAAATCGACCCCTCAAATGGGGCCTTTGGCTCCTGCAAGCTACACAAATAAAGTCATGGGTCGAGGGCAAAGTGCCTCAACCCAATTAGGCGTGGAATGGGGGTGAGATGGATAAGGTGGAGTGCTTCGACGAGATGGTGGTGGAGGAGAACGGATCCTTCGATCTAGAGGGAATCGAAGGGGGGTGATCATTTGACTATGTGGAGAAATGAAGGGGGAAAATGGTGAGACGATTGCAGGTCGTAAAAGGAGATTTACGATGATATAGAGGTCGCCGGAGCTCGAGAGCTTCGATAAGGGCTAATCCTGATTTTATACTAAAGTAGTAATTAAAATAATAAGTTAAAATGTAGAATTAAATCCTAAGGTTAAACTAAATTAAAGGTGAAGGGAAAATGACCTCTAGCAATCGGGACTGCATGGTGGTACCTCGACGACGAAGATCGTCGGAGATGGCTGGGAAACCACCCTCACCTTGCCTCTACTTGCTATAGAAGGGTTGAGCGAGATGCTATCACCATACTCGAGCCCAGGTGCACACTCTGAGGAGCTAAAATGGAATGAAGGGAAATCAAATTTAAAAAATGGCGAGGAGGAGTATTATGTACAGGCTGGTGACGGGGAGGTCTTCGAGGCAAGATCTCGAATGAATCTATGGAGCTTAACTCTAGGCGATGTGTTGGAGTGGACAGTGGATGAATAGTGAAGACAACTCATGAAGGACACATCAAGCCTCAAGTATTGTATCATGAGGGAAAATTTTGAGAAGAAAGGGGTCAAAGGCTGGTCTGACAGATTTAGGGCCTGGGTCAGACAGTTGACCTATGTCAATGGATGGCATGGTCTGATTAGGCCATCTGCAAAAAGACAAAACTAAATTAAAAATTAAAATACATTATTAAATTATTTTAATAATTTTTGGTTAAATATAAAAATATTTATTATTTTATGTAGTATTTTGGATTTTTATCAGTTGTGCCCCTCTTAGATATTCCGATATCAGTTATACCCCTCCCTTTTTGGTAATATCACTTGTGCCCTCAACTTCTTGCCAATCTATCACTTGTGCCCCTCGGGTTAGTGATAGTCTCTAATAGGGTTGCAAACGGATGGATACGAATACGGATACCGATATAGGTATTACCGTATCCTTATCCTTTTTGAGTAGAATACGGATGCAAATATGGATAGGGACGAATATTAAAACTATCTTATCATATCCTTAAAAAACAGATACAAATGTAAAACAGATTTTGATCGCATACGTGTAATGTTAAAAATATTCTATAGAATTGACTTAAATATATACGAATTACTGGAAAACACATGACATAAATTTATTAATGTGTTTTATCATAAAAATTATACAAATATGGTAAAACAATGTATAGAATTATATTATATAGGGTAAAAAATAAATCTATGACTATATTTATATATGAAGACAGATATACAGATACTAATACAGATGTTTGTGTACATCAAAATGATATCCATATCCATGTCCATTTTAAAACGGATACAAATATGGATGGCAAAATCTGTATAAAACGGATACGATGACAGATCGGATACGGATATATCCATAACCGTTTGCATCCTTAGTCCATAACCAACACAAACAGACGTTAACTTTGAGGAGACAAATGGAATTAAATTAAAAAAAGGTCTGAAAAGTCTCCTGCACCCTCTTTCTCCTCCTCCCCCATCTTCTTCCTCTTCATCCCTTCTCTTCCTTTCTTCTCTTCCTCCTCTACAGCTCCTCCCTCCACCCCTGCGCTCCCCCCTTTGCCCCCACTGCTCCTCCTCCTCATTGAGCTCTCCTGCAGCCTCCCTCGAGCCCCCTACTCCGCCCACGTGCCTCCTCACCTCTGTCCTTGTCCTCCTCCTCCTCCCCCCATACTCCAACCCCTCCCCCCTTCGCCAACAAAATCCTCCTTCGCCCCGTGCCTCCTCACCTTCATCCCCAACCTCCTCCCCCTCATACATCCCAGCCTCCTCCGTTGCCCCATCCTCTCCCTCCTCCCTCCGCCTATCCGGCGACCACCTCCTCCTCCTAGTCCTGCCACCTTCTCTCCAGCCTACCCCTGCACCTTCTCCTAGGTCCCCTCCTCCCCAGTTCGTCACCGCCAACCCAGCTCCTCTTTCCGCCCCCTCCTCCCCAACCCAACCCTCTCTAGCCTCCCACTCCCCCCTCCTCTACACCATGGATCCTTCCCACCCCCAACTCCACCATCTCGAATGCATTCAGGCAGAATGATGACCACACGAGGCCCCTCTCCCTCATCCTCTCCAAGAACCCATCAGACAGAACGTCGTCCAAACCATCATCTCTCATGTTTAGTTAAGATAAAATTTTGATCAATTGATTCATAAAAATTCATAGAAAAATTCAATAAAATCCACCATTTGATCCACAATTAGGGATATATATGTGAAAATTAAAAAATTTAGCGATTTGATGAATGTATGAAGGTGTAATTAAGAGAGAAATTACGAAGAGAAAGGAAGCCGAAAAAATGGAGGAGGAAGAAGATGAAGAGAAAGTTTGGACAATTATGCCTCTCTTAACTGCACCTTCATTTGAAAAAACCATGGTTAAGTTCAACTCATTGACGGTTAGACTAATCGAGGGGCGTAAGTGATATAATGACAAGAAGTCGGAGGTACAACTGATATTATCAAAAAGGGATGGGTATAACTAATATTGGAATATATCAAGGGACACAAATGATAAAAAGCCTAGTATTTTAATATTTTTTTATTTATTTTTAGGAGTTAATTTATTGCATGTTAATTTTTAGGGTTTATTTATAGGTATAATTGCCTATGTTTTGTATATTTTATTTTTATTTTGTATTTTTGATTTTATTATTTTATTTTCTTAATTTATATATTTAAAACTTATGTTTATATACATAAATATATTTTTTATATTTTTCAGATATAGTACGCACACTTAAATAAATATATATACTTATTATATAAGTATAGGTTTTGCATATTCATCTATGTATACTATTTATTTTAATGTAGTTTTTATGGTTTTATTTTTTTTATTTTTAATAAAATATAAAAAATATTTACAAGGGTATAAAAATAAAAATGAATAAAATAATTAAAAGAATTAAACTAATAAATTCCTATTTTATTTATATACATGTATATTACACAATAAGGGTCCAAAACCTAACTTTCACACCTTAACTCCAAAATAAGTGAATTACCTTCATTAAATAGCTTATTATAAGTACAACTAAAGTGATCTTGATATATTTTAATTTTTATTGAGAAGATATGATTCTGGGAAGTTTGGATTTGGATTCTTATTTTGAGTATAAAAGTACAGTGCATATTATTTTTGTATGAAATCAATTTTGTATTTTTATTTATATTTTTATCTACATCTTTCATGTACAAGTTCTTTATTTGAGTGTATAAATAATAAAGAATAAAATAGGTCCCAAAAAGGACTTATTGAATGGTAAAAGAATGGGATTTTATTGGATTTTTGACTTTTATCTCCCCCTACTTTATTTCCTGTCGACCCAGTCATCAAGATGCCTAGGTCTCGGGGTTTAGGATCATAAAATACCTTTGGTATTTTATCATGTTTCTTTTCTTTTCTTTATTCTATAATTTTGGAATTAAAAACTATATTTATATACAATAAATAAAATAAATAATGAATATTAATTACTACAAAATAATGCTATTTACATGCATTAACTAGGATTTTTAAGGTCAAAATGATAGAATAAAGGTGATGAAGTGGTGATTCATCAGCTGCCCAAGAGGTGGATCTACCCCTATAAAAATGAGGAAAAGCCTACCTGGAAGGTGGAGTCACCTTTATTACAAGAGATAATTGATAGTCTATATTGCAATGAGGACATTGTAAATATATGTATTGGAGATTGTAATGCTCCGAACATAGTCCCATATCTAGTACTCATAAAGTGTGGGAGTGAGATATGAGAAAGAAGGATTACTACTTAACATTGTGGACTTCAACTTTTTGGATTGTGGTCAATAAATACATTTGTGCCTGGGTCTAACAAGTTGTGAGGGCCAAGTTATCCCTAATAACATTTCAGGTCTAAGTTCAGGACATTACATGACCAATCTTGGATCCAATACTCTTCTGCACCCTCTAACTTGCTAGTACACCCAAACTCAACCCATAGACCACCTATCACCATGAAATTTCTACCCATGCACTTATACTCTGTTATTTCCTTGACGAACACTTATTTGAAGAATACATGCAAGAGAATAAAAAAAGAAAGAAAGGAAAAACTTAGGACATGCTTGTTTTTTAGACTAATTCTTCACAAAATCAAATGATAGGGCTTGGTTAGACCTTTTAATTAATAGTTTAACATAACTTAATTAAATATAGGATTTAAAATTCAACAACACTCTTAACCACTTATCGCTATCGACATTTACCTTAGTAACCTATCGAGATCAACATCTTCATTTTGCACACTACTATACCATTAAGGTTAAATTTGATCTCGTGTGAATTTCTATAGCTCTTCCTATTTTAAGAAACAAAATTAAATTCACAATCATGTCTAAAGCACTCATAAATCCTTTATATAAGTACTTTTTCCTGCTGGAGCTTGAGTATTCCCTTCTAAGGTCAAGTCCGACGACTATAGAGATATGTTTGTTTGAATAGTGAAGTTTGTGACTAGTGTAGTCAAATATCCCTTTGAAGGCATTTATATAAACCATTGTGATATGTAAATTTACTTTCTATAGTTTCTTTGCATTACATCTTTTATATAATGTAGAGATTTTTTCACCCGTCATTAGGTAGTTTAGAACATTATGCCATGAGAAGTGAGAGGTGGAAGGGAAAAAATTATACATATTGATGATTATACACTCTTTTACTCCATCAAGTATGTATGTTGGATGATGATGTATCATTCATCTTTTGAATCTTTATTTCAACTCATGGCTTTCGTCTTTAAATGTCCATGCGGGTAGATAGTGTTGGGAATGTATCGTTATCTATAGTCACGATATCATGACCATCTACCTAAATGGTTTGGACTAACAAAATCTTTTGCACACCTTATCTAGGTTGAGCTAAATGTAAATTACATGAAATTAAATCATTCATTATTAAAAAGTTTTATGAATGTCATGAATCAATCTACATAGACACATACCTTGAATTCAGAACACAATCTTTAAAATAAAGAAAATTAAGACAATAGAACTTAAAGGTCTCAATCTTCGCTTTGAATAAGTTCCTATGATATTAAGTGGATTAAGGATTGATCAATCTCCATCCTCTAGGTTTGTTGCAACCTTTGGTAAAAAAATCAAATTTGTTCTAAATATTACTACTACAAATGCAATGGTTTTATAGTGAGATATATTTTTATTCACTTTATGAATAATTTTATTATTTTTATAAATCTTACTGGATTTTTGAGATTTTTATGAATTTATACGAGCTTTGTATTTTCTTCCTGGAATTTAATTTTTTGTGGCATATCAAATTTACAAAATTTGATATGCACATTTTTATTCCCAAATTAACCCACTTGTCGTTAGTGTATTTTTGAGATTTGTAGAAAATAGCTTACTTACATTTTTTATATATGTTAACCTTTAAATACTTTATACAAGTATTATAAATATTCTATAACAAGAATTTTATTCAAAAGTTTTAATATGTGGGATTTGTATATACATTGATTTTTCAAAAACACTAACATACTATTGGATTATATATAAGTTTACTATAATCATTTCACTTACAATTACCTAATGAATTTTGAATAAGAAAATGTTAAATTTTCACAATTTTATACATATTAGAATCTATATAAAATATGATGTTATAGATTTCTAAAGTATATATACAATATATACAATACTCCTATACTTAGTTAGAACCATGTCTTTAACAAGGAAAACATTAACTTGAGGTGAGATAACCGGATGAAAAAATAATATATCAATGAATAGAAATCAACCCCTCTTTTATACTTACGACCAATTCATCCAGAGTATATAAGAAGGACAAAACATGATGGTTGAGGTCAAGAATAAAAATTTAGAACTCAACAATTCAACTAGCTCCCCCGATACTTAGGATAAAGTATCCTAAGTATACAAAATGGAATCAAAAAATCAGTGTAAAGGTGATGTAGTATAATAATATACAAAAAAGGAATTAAAATAAAATGAGTGGAAAACACTCCTATATACTTAGATTCAAGACCCTATCACCAATAAAGAAAAGAGTGATGAACAAAAGTAGAAAAGAAAAACTCAGACCATTCACCCTTTGTACTTATGATTTAGTCATCCTAAGTATAGCCACAAAATATAAACGAAGAAAACACTTGGGTGAACGATAAGGAAAACAAAATATAGAATGGATAAAAAATTAGTATGTAAAAGGAGAAATAAGAATGAATAATCACAATGAATATTCACAATCCAAGAAGGTCAAATTTCGCCGTTCTTGCAAGACATATGAACGATAGAATTTACAAAGAGAATATCGACATTAGTGTCCCCCTCAAAGACATCCATATTTTAACCAAAGGATCCCTTATCGCAATGGGTAATGGACCGCCAACCAGAATAACCTCTAAGATTAATCAAACTGATCTCAGTAAGAGCACCCACTGATTAAAATCAAACAAGATCAAATCAAACTCAAGAACAGAGGAAGAAGAGAAATATAATTCCTTAAAAGAAACTAGAGAGGATTGCAGATCATCATTGGATCTTTCTCCCAAAACATATATGTTATTTCTTAGTGGTATAATAATATTTTGATTTGTTGAATATGGAGTAGACTTTAAGGGAGATTCTTCAATTTTTATAACCTTAACATAACCTGAATTAGATAGAACATGGAAAATTTCACATGAATTTATATATATGAAGAATATGTAAACACATTATCATTGTCCTCCTTTAAAAGATTGTAAATATAATTGTTCTTCCCAAGATGATCTAGGTTTTCAACTTCCCATTTAAACTTAGTTTCATCAAAGTATGTTTTATTGAGGACCATTGGTCCCGTAGGCACAACTCTGAAGTAATTTTCACGGTAGACTCTTCAATGAAAGAACAAGCCATAAATAGTAATAATAGACGATATCACCCAGGGAATGTAAGCGATAAAAATAAACTCACTAAGGGGCGTATTATAATCAGTCATGGCTACTAATTGTTATTCTCTTAGTGGCTCTATCACTTAATAACCCATTCTTGTATAAAAAAATTCTCATGAACATGAATATCTTATTAACACAAAAACACATAAAAAGAAGAAAAATAACAGAAAGCGAATCACTTAAGGATGTACTATATGTAAATTCGTATAGAACGACAACTAAAAATAACAGTAAGTAGGGTTGTGAACCATATTTATGACTGTAACCGAAGGGTTTACAAATACATAAAGGAAAAAAATAAAAAATAAAAAATAGTTCCAATTGTGCATAAAATAATTACATAAATTTTACACTTCCATAATAATTTCGTTTCATTTTTTGAAATAATTCTTTATTATATTGTACATAAGCACGTATTCAAAAAGGAAAAATTGTCAAAAATAGATATCTTAATAACCAATGAGAAAAATCAAATGCTCATGTTTGTTATTTGAAAAATTAATTTGCACAATTCAACCCCTATCAATGTGCCAAACTTGCACAATAAATCTATATTACACCTTTACTGGGAATAAGTCTTATTGACATCTATGACTATGCTTAAGAATATATTATTCTATCTAAAAAAATCCTTCATTGATATTAGGATTCTCCCAAGGGTGTGTAGATGTTAAGTCCTAACCATGAAAAACTTCTTTAAAAATCCACTAACCCTTCTTTAGGTGAGCAACATTCCTCCCCCTTGATGGATGCAATTATTAAGCTCTCTTGTGAATATTTATTGGTGGTGAATATGCATGAACTTTAAAAGTAATGAGAATATATGTAATTTTATTTTACATTTCCTCCTTGTAACCCTGACCTAAGCATTGCGATAGAATTGCCCTTAGAAGCAACATCTCATTATACTCCAAGAACTATTTCTTGAAAGGGAAAAATAGAAACAGTAGTAGATATAGCCACATTATTGAACGAATGTAAATTCGTGCGTCGTGTGATTGTGCATGTTTTCTTTCTTAATCAACTCTTTCTTATACGCTCTTGGTTGATTATATTCCCAACAACTCCCACAGCTCTCCGAACCCTAAAGAGGAACCAACTGCACTTGCGATAGCTAACCTATCCTTAAAGAAATTCTCTCATTATCACTCGTCCACATTTTACACACTTACGAGCAAAATACATGTGGCAAAAACTAGTGCAACCTAAAAAAGGTAACTGCTTTCCTTACACTATAATAGTGCAACTAAAGGAAGAAAAATTAAACTACAACCAACCATGTCCTCTCCAACTAGCACACTATCCATAACATTAGAAGCATATACATGGACAACTCTGAAAAAAAGTGCAAGATGTGGGAGTGGATGAGTAAGAGATAATAAAAATCTACTGGATTAATCCCGATTAATAGATAAACCTCTTATCAAATAGCAACTCAATTGAGCCCCCCTCAAACCTCTAGTTCTATAAATGGAGAAGATGACTTTATTTCATGATATAATAAGAGACATTCCAAGATACAACTTACTATAACACCTTACTAGTCTACTCATCCAAAAAATCAAGTCTAAGTTCATTAAATTCCACTAAGTGCCTAGCTCTTGGCCTACCAAGCGGGATGTCCATTATGAAAGGTAGCAACATTTTGTTGAACATTTGGCGGTAATGCCTCTTAGTACATACTTCTCATTTCTTGAGGTGGAACCTCATAAAGCTCATTCGCGTTGTTTATTGTGTGTTGAATGTTGTCCCCACTTTTTACACTCCTGAATAACCAACCTACATACAAGATCTTCATAACTACCTAAAGTGATATACATAGTGATCAACCTTGCCCATATTCAATATTTGGAATCCTGTTGACTAGAAAATTCTCGAGACATCGTCAAGAATACCCAACGGAACTAGGGTGCTTATAGCATCGAACCTATCTTATAGGTTAAATCAAGATGATACCCAATAATATGCTTTGAATATCATGCATACATTACATATAAGTATGAATTGAATGATATTAAGCATATTGAGCTTCTTGTCTTATGGGTAAATGGATACTAGGTGAGGATCTATTTACCCATTTGGTAATATATACGTAACTCATCCTACCTAGGCTATATAAAATGTATAGACAAATCTCTAGTTGGTGTGAGCAACAAGAGCCCATCTTCCTCATAGTTTTTCTCTTCCATTGCGGATGGTGCATCTCATGTTGGAGTGATTGTTGTTAGCATGCCAGTTTGTTTCTTGACTTGTTGTTTGGCCCTTATTTGCTTAGCTGCAATGATCAGAGATTGGTTTAATTGAGATTACAAAGTCATGTTGGTATATTCCTTCCCTTATTGTAGGTGATCCAAAACAATTGATACCGGTACCACTAACTAAATGATGGGTGATCCAAAACTCGTTGAAGCTTATAAATTGGCCTCTAGCATGGACCACATAGTGTTGTTGATGGATCTCATGTCCTAATTGTGGGAAAAGGAAGTGTTTCCCTTTTTAATAATTTTTTTATCCACAATATTCTTTATGTTACTGACATACCTTGAAATCTCCTCTTTGTTAACAAGATAATAAAAGAATTGATCTGTGAGCCTGCAAGACTTGATGACAAGGAGAATTGAGACCGATTTAGTTTCTGACAGTTTGTATCGTATACCAATTAAAATGGCCGCTGCTTTAACAATTACGATTCGATGAAGAAAAAACAAGAGTATTATCATAGTCATGCCATACAATGGCATAAACATCTAGATCATCTTTCTTTTGGGCATCTTAAAGAGTTGTTCTCTTTATTATTTGAAGATTTGAGATCTGCATACTTAGCATGTCATGTTGTTTGAAGGTCAAGCATACTCGTGCAACTTATTCTGTTTTCTAAGCATAGGAGAAGTGAGATCTTTTAGCTAATTCACTATAATATATGGGGTCCATATAATTTTCTGCTCATAATGGCTACAAGTACTTTATTATGCTTACTGATGATGATTCTAGAAGCATATATGTATATTTGCTTCGTGATCGTAGAGAACTGGTTAGAATTGTGAAAAAGGTTTTAAATCTCATCGAAGTACAATATAGGAAAATGATTAAAGAGGTTTTCATTAGTACCTTCCTCACAAATAGGATGATCTCAAGACGATTCAACATTGTTTCTCTTTTTTCTATTATTCAACCTGAAAGCAAGTCATTTATTATTCCTCGGAAGGTTTTTTTGTTGCTACTATCACAAGAGGATGGAAAATGCATGTGATAAAGATATCACATTTATCGAGCTTGAATCTTACTTCACTTAGTGTTGCGAATTGCGTAAGCATGCACACACAAATACGATCAATAAAGCAAGCACACAAACACACATATTTACAAGTCACATGTAACGTTCTTGGGGGGGGGGGGAGGGTGGGTGGGTGACCTTTTTCACTGTGTGGAGAAGAAAAATATACAGAGGATACATAGAACCTTAACCTCAAGGACTTTATATACGACTCCGTGCAAACAAACCCTAGATGCAGATGAATTTGATTACCCATATAGAAAAAATTTCAAGATGGGGTGCTGGCCCTACAATCCCTGCAGAAAGTGGCCACAAAAAAGATAGTTAGAATTCAAGACATACCAACACCGAGCATTCCCTTCACGGGGGAATGGAGGTAATTGTGAAGGGAACGTCCATTATATTCTTCTCTTGGATGCTAATAACACTACAAGTTATTTGGGTAACTCCACCTTGGAGTGACACAAAGACAGAGGGTTGGAACATTGGCATGAAAGAAAGCTGAATGTGGGATTGTTGCCATGAGTGTTGTTGAGATGCTGTGGGTCAAGACTTTTGATTGACATTGGAATAAATTTTGAGTTATCCATGAAGTTGTTCTGTGACAACAATTCTATTATAAATCTATCCGACAATCTTGTCCTACATGATAAAACCAAACATGTGGAGGTTGATCGTCATTTTATTGGATAATTGACTCCAAGGATCTTGTTTTGTCATACATAAAAACTAAAGATCAAGTAGCTGATGTCTTCACCAAGGAGCTTCCCGTGACTTCTTTTGCGAAGAACATTGGCTTTATATAGAAAAAGTAGAGACAAAGCCCTAATTGCTACGAGCAAGGTTCTTCTTCCCCGTTGTTGTTCCCTTCCATTGTGGATGGTTTCCATGTAAACCCCATCTCCGTGTGCTTGTTTTTGTCTAAAAAGGCAAATTTATCTAGGACTTCAAAAAAATAATTATACAAAAAATAAAAGTTTGGATTAATTCGTATCATGGATAAAACACCAAGTTACTTCAGTTCTAGCAGTAATCCTTGCTACTTACACTCAACAACATCAGCATTTTCATGTATATTTAATAACTAAGATCAAAAAATTTTTTTTATTCACAAGGCTTTGTTGTAAAAGGCTTTGTTGTTGTTGTTGTAATGAAATAATAACCCAGAGTTTGTAATAGATGAGTAGTTGAATGTTCCTGCATAATGTTTACACACAATCAACTCACAACCAACCAAGCGGTGAATAAACATGACATCTCCTGGACGATTTCAGTTACATGTTGAAGATGTACAACACCTGGTTATCCTTATTTGAAATCAAGACAATACCGTGCTATCCACTGTTCCACCTATTTACAAGGCTCATCAGGTGCAAATTAAGATCGAGAGGAGTTCACCTTTTCAGATATCGTTACTCCATAAGCTTCTAGCAATTCCAGAGCTGCCATTTTAATGTTGACAAAAAGGTTGAATCAGTATCTTAGGTGGATAATTCTATCTTAGTCGATTCTCATCAACAGTTATCAAGAAAAATTGAGTTGTTATTACCAGGCAGGTAAACTTCAGGATGGAGTGGTCTTACAATGCCGGTTGTCTTGACCTCGTTCTCTAATAAGAGCTGAAAAGGGTTAGAAGGGAAATGAGTACATCCTGGCAAACTATGTAAAAGATATCATCTACGAGAAAAAAAACGTGTGTCGAAAATCCGATCTTAGCAGTACCAATGCTCCTATGGCTGCTGGGATTCCTACTGTCTTGGCCATAGCAGTGGTCATCTTTCCATTCTCCATTTTTCCAAATTCCAGAAGGGTTGCACAATGATGTTCTGTTCTTCGTTCCTCACGAAATTCAATCTTCAGTTCATGGTGCAAGAGTACCATGTCCTGTTATGTCACAAGGACAATTCCACAGAAAAATCTTTTATTCCATGTAGAAACAGCTGTTGCAATTATCAAATGCATGGCAATTGCAAATGCATATATCTAAACACAAATTCCTTCATGTCCAATTATGGGGCTGTTCTTTTTTAAAAGAAAAAAAAGACCAAGTCTTCTTTGACAGAGAAGGTATGATCTTCTTTCTTTGTTTTATTCAATTACTGTTCGTTATGAACATGCAATTCCAAGGAGCTCAGCTAAAATATTACTACCCAGCAATAACTTTACATTCAATAAATTTGGATATTTGGACATGAACAACCATCATCAATCATTAGTTAAAGACAAATTAATGTATCAATAAGGGATAATGTCAACTGACCATAAAGGAATACAAGTAATTGGTACTTCGTTTAATAAACATGATGTTATCTAAGATCAGGATTTATTTTCAGCAACGGTGATCACAGGGTATATGGCTGAGTATGCAAGATGGGCAGAATGAGCAGTAGAATAGGAAAAAAAAATCCAAAATAACCTGCTCCGAGCTCGAATAGGCAAGCTTCTGCTCCATGCGAGCACATGACACTTCAAATGCACTAGAACAATTTTCAGGGATACTTTCATCCTCATGAAATCCTAAGAATCTGATAAGCAGAAAGTAAGCAGTTATTACCATTAAAATGGAAAAGTACGGATACTTGATACAAATTCATTTGATCTCGTTAATATAGATAACAGGAAAAATGACCCAAAAAGATTTTATGTTTGAGTCATATCTAATAACAATTCACACACAGAGGGAAACCTGAACCTGATGTAAAACTTACGGAGCAACAGTAATGAAATGACTGTCAAAAGATCTACATGATCATTTAATGGAATATCATTCTCAATCTCTTAGTCGATAATAGATTTCTGTAACATTAGCTCTGCTATCTAGGAAAATTCAAAATGAATAAATTGTCCTTAACCAGCTCTTCATGATAAAACCCCGAGTGATTGACCTCAAAAAAAAGACAATGAATGATAAATTACTTTATATTAATGCGAACTAGGACGTAACCCGCACTTCACGGCGGATAATAAAGTGGTTATATAATGTAAATTTAAATATTAATTTGTAATGTTTAAATTAAAATTAAAAATGAATAAAATGAAAAAAATAAAGGGAGTAAATATGATGCGTGGAATTAGGTATTTTTTTCAATATATAATTTCCATCTAAAAAACCGCAGATTTATAATAAAATGAGGAAGAGTGCGTAATTTTATAAAGAGATGGATCGCGTAGATAATGATCTTGTTGTATATTTGATCAACAATGCAATTATTTTATTCTGAATTAAATGAAATATGTAGTGATTTTCCAAAATGTATTTTCTATGTGCACCCTTTCATATTATATGGCACACATTCATATATGTGCACCAAAAGGTACAAAATACAACTAAAACAAATATTCAAATACATATATGTTGTTCCTAAATCTTAATGTCGAATACAAAATCTAAAATCAATGAATTTTGGATTAAAGAAACAAAATCCAAAGGTAATAGGTGAAATTTGCAAATGCAATAGAGAGGAACCATCACAAGGTGCTAATATGTGTTGAATTATACATATTTTTTCTTAAAGAAATAAATAAAACTTTCTGCCATTTATTTAATTAGAAGTTATCTAATAAATAGTTTTCTAAAAAAGTCCCACTAAAGAAACGAAGATGCAATTTTTGACGGTTATTAACCAATAGAACTTTTGTATAAGATTTTAACATGAAATATTAGAATGATTTCATTTGTTGGTCTAACAAATTATATTAGATTAGAAAATTTTAAATATGTAAACAATGGATTAGATCAAATCATTATCAAAAGTATATATGGACATCCATGCACTGTATATATGTGTTCTTTTAAATGTCATGTGTCGTTTAATATATTCGTATGTGATACCACGGATTACATATAAAAAATGTGAAAGAGATGAAATATTAAAATTGATAACTCTTTTTTTATTCCATTGTACTTATTTCTTCCAGGTCGCTTTACTCATGTTTTTATTGTTGTTTTAACATACAACAACACAATAATTAGGAAGGATAAGAAATATGAATTTAGGATTAAAATATAAAAAAACACAAAATCTATTTTAACAAAGTCATTTCTTCAAATCTAACACAATAACCAAATTATAATATGAATGTCAAGCGATGTGAACATGAGAATATGCTATTTTAAGGGAATATGTAAGTATAAAAAAAGCTAATATGTTTTGAAATGTAGTAAAATATATAGGCATTAGTGCAAATGGTTAATAGATTGGATTTAAAAAAATAAAATTCATTAAAATTGAATACGATGCGATTAAGTCGAAATCTAATCCATTCAAATTCATGTGAACCCATGCTTATTAGAATTCGCATGAAAATTGCACGTTATTAGTGATCGGTGATCAGAAGGTGGTGGAATTTATAAATAATTACTCTGCTTAAATGGTGAAACATTGTGGCCATCGGGTGCTCCTCTCGTAAGGTCATAATCTCACTTCCTCAACTTATCAGTTTTAATTGTAATGTTCCGTACATAAACATGTTGCATACATACACATATATATAGTGATAGTGCTTTAAATTCAATTTTTATGATATAATGTAGCATGTATACTTCAAATATAAAAAAAACATATGGATTGATTAAATATCTAATATTATTTAAACTTATCAATTAATTATTATTGTTGTTACACCTATACATTAATTTACATTATAGATGAAGGGTAGGAAGAGTTGTTTTTGAATATTTACATTTTATGTTTCCAAAAATAGTAGTTGTAGATAGATAAATCTAATATACATTTTTCAAATATTGGTACATTAGTATAAAATCACCAAACAAACATTTCAAAAATTTTAAATAATTAATTAGTGAGTAAAATATGAATTAAAATATCAAATGACTAATATAAAATAGATATTAAAAAAACTTTAACAATAATTTATCCTAAATAATAAATCATTAAAAGATTAAAATAATAAACCAAGACTTTTAAACAAAAAAGATAATGAATAAAACATCTTTGGAATAAATTAATCAAGATCCAAAAGTAGCAACTTTACATAAAACAATTATTAATTGGCGGTTCTAACATTAAGAAATTTAGATATATCATAATATGCAACCACCGATAAATTTAAAAGGAAATATTTGAATATATACATTTAAGAACTATTAAATAAATATTTGTTGTTTATATGGAACTTTTTATGGATTTATTTGAATTTTTATGGATTTTAAATGTTAATATGCAATTTTTATTTTTTATTTAATTAAAAAGAAAATGAGCTTAATTTTCATAACTAATTCAATATACCATAAGGTGCAGTAATATGTATTTATTGGTGTTTTTGTTTATTGCTTATTAACGGATTTTATTTAATATAGAATTTATAGTAATTTATTAATATAGTAAATATGGATATAGTCATAAATACGCATAAACTATAAGTGGGCGTTTGTAGTATCAGTGAATGGTGGGGATATCGTTGCAACAAACTCCACAATTCACATATTTTATTTATAGAAAGAGAGAGGAGGGATGAGAGAGATCGAGTGCCTGGAGAGAGAGAGAGAGGGAGAGAGAGAGAGAGAGAGAGAGAGAGAGTGAGAGAGAGAGAGAGATGCTTTTAAGTTTTAACACGAGAGACACGGGGAGATGCTAAAACAGGAAAAGAGGAAAGATTATGAGGAAACCACGTGTCAACTGCTGGGTAAAAAATCCAGCTTTAAATAGATATATAAATTGTTAGGACCATTAATCTATGAAGCTTTGTTTCCTAATGATTCCATATTCAGAAATAAGAAGATTTACCTTATGGTCTTGGCAGCCTTCAGAGCTGCAGAAGTATCTTCGCTGGGGCAAATAGCAATTATTCTTTGAGAAATTTCCTCCTCATCCATTAGAGACCGGGTTGAACTTACAGTGTCCACTAGATCAGCATTTTTTCTAATATTTAGTAGTTCATTCAAGAACTCACCAAATTTCGGTTTTAGGGGATCTTTCAACATTGGATGAGGTTCAGTGTCAAAGAAACCAAGCTTCGATAGACTTCCCATAATCTCACTGAATCCTGCAATCATCATTTGGAACATGTTAAATCAAGTTTAGGAGAATCCGGGAGAGACCCAGCTCAGTTTTCAATCAAGCAGTCTGAAAATGTAGAACTTACTGCACCTTCATAGCGTAAGGTCCCACGAAAGATGGTTGATGCTTCTTTAGAAATTCCATATAAGTCACCATAGACCAAAGAATTGCGATTAGGAAGATATTCGAGTGCAAAAGCAGGAAAATCTGATATGCGGAATCTGGTTGCAGAGTTATAAAGCTCATTCCCTGCAATTTGATATGATAGAACACCCTTACATTGCAGCAATGAAGCCAAAGATCACTTATGAATTAGACGAACATCATGACAGAAATATAATCTTTTCAGTTTGGAAATAAAGGAAAGCATGAATTTCTTCATAATCTAAGGTTTTCTATAGCAGTCAAGCCACTGTTTGAGGTAACATGTTTGCTATCTCGAAGCAAAATGGGTTGACTTATCTTAATGCACACCATAGCAGAATAATATCTAAAAACACTCAATTTCCCAAGAAAAGATATTTCATATATAAAATTTATATCATATAGAAAAATATAGAAAAGGACTTTGCTGTTTCTAAAGTACAAAAATGGATTCTGATTTATATTGACGAGTATCAAGTTCCAGAAGCCATTTTTTATTTTAAGAACAACAGCATTGCCTTACAAAATTGTTGAGATAGATTTTTTTTATATGTTCTTTATTTATATTTCTTATTTTCCTTGTCTACTTTATCTAATTTATGTAGTGCATTTTTCCTATATAAGAGAGCCCTACAATGAACGTTATCAATTCTTTTCCCTTTCCACATTGTATCAGAGCGACGGTCCTAGACCGGAGCTTTTGCCCTACCTACACTCAGCCGCCGCACGCCACAAGTGGCAGCAGCAGCAGCCCACAACGCCGCCGCCGCCCGCTATGCACAGCAGCAGCAGCCCACGCTGCCGACGCCGCACGCCACAAGCGATAGCAGCAGCAGCACACACTGACGCCATCCGCTGCTGTTTGGGGGACCTCTAACGGCTGCCCTAGCCGCCCAAAGGGAGCCTCAATCTCTCGGGAGTGGTTGTAGACTCCCGTGGCGCCCTAGAGGTCACCATCTTCGTCCGTTGAAGCATTGAATCGATGCTAAAAGCGATTTTATTATCTGTTCAGTCTGATTTTGAGGTTTTTAGGATGGTTTTTTTATTATCTAAACCACCCTAGTTACCCGGAGAAGCCTCTAATGGATGAAAGAGGTTGTGGTATGAGTCTACACCCACGGTCATCTTCTCGTATGTCCGTGTAGACGTGCTCATCATTGTCTACAGCCCCGGTCTTCATAGCAGTCATCATCATGCCAAACAACAAGGTCGACGTTCCATCCTCAGGTTCCTTCAAAGGTTCAACACCTATCGTTAAGATGGATGTGACTAACTTTGAGTTATGTGCTATGCAATTCATGAGCCTAATGCAATGCAACAGTAATGGCCTGTTTGGTTGCTGGGTTGGACTGGGTTGGGTTGGGGTACACCGGTGTACCCCTCCTTCCAACCCCCTTCCAACCCTCTCAATCCTCCTCACAGTTTACTATTCACAGGGATACAATTTACTATTCACAGGGGTACCCCAACCCAACCCAACCCGGTCCAACCCAACAACCAAACAGGAAGCACCTTGTGATGCAGGACGAACCAATCGACAAGACTGGGGTTAATGCCTCGTGGGAGGCAGATGATGCATATACGTGTGTCTGGTAGTTTGGGACGGTGTTCATGGAGATATCCAATGATATTTTGAGCCAACCCACCGCAAAGGAGATGTGGGACATCATTGCCGCTACTTATTTGCAAGAGAACGAGTCGAAGATACTGCAACTTCAGCATGATGTCTTCATATCTAAGAAGAACAAACGTCCTCTTCATACCCTTTACACTTCACTTAGGGATATGTTTGAGAAGCTTCATGGTTTCATTCACTTGACCGCTTTGCATGAATAGCTCAAGGCATACGTAGATTCGGTGATAATGGAGTCTTTATCATGGCTCTTGCTCCTGAATATGATGCATCTCGACCACAGATCCACGGATGCCACTATACCTCCAAAGGAGGAGACATACCGCAGATTGAGTAGGATCTCTATAACACCTGACGATGCTACTAAGTAGTCTCATACGTCCTTGCCTATGGCCACGAATTGTGGTAGAGAGAGTTTTACGTAGTACCGAGGGCGTGGTACCTATGGCAGGGGAGGGGGTATTCGTCCATGTCAGCTGTGTACTTACTGCCACATATCATGTTATTTTGAGGATAAATGCTACTCTAAACATGGATTTCCTGCTTCATCTCATGTTGCAGAGCAAACTTTGCTAGTTGATGCTCCTCCAGTATCTGATCAGAGATTCGATGAGCTTATGGCACGACTGGGAGAGATTGTACCCGCACTTGGGTGTCTTTAGAGGTAGCTGCGTCAACATCTCCCACTACATCAGGTACAACATATTCTTTTACTAGTTGTTACAGAGCAGATTTGTCAGAACAGTTTACGGATTCAGGAGCTTCACACCATTTCTGTGGTGATAGAGGGTAGTTTAGAGCATACAGGTTGATTCATCCAGGTAGATCAACAATTATAGCAGATGGGAACCACTCCCCATTACAGAATAGGGGGGTTGCAGTTGACTTCGGCAATGCGTCTACATAATCTCCTTTATGCTCCTAATTTTCTATGAATTACTTTCGATTAGTCAACTTACCAAAGACTTGCATTGTCATGCCATATTTGATCCATCTTCTCTTGAGTTTGAGAACATTCTTACAGGCATGGCGATTGGATCTGACTGGCCGTGAGCAAGGAGGTCTCTATAGAGTGGTCCAGTCCTCATATGTCGATGCTTCGACCATTCGCACAAGATTAGTCTCCCCTTTATATAAGGCATCTTCGGTTTGGTCACCTTCCTCTACAGAAGTTGTGTCATGTCCTTCCTCAGTTTTTTACTCGCTCGACCATCCAATGTGATGCTTGCCAGTTTGGAAAGCACTGCTAGTCTACTTTTCAGAGTTTCCAGGGATGTAGTAGCCATAGTATTTTTGAATTGATCCACTTTGGTATTTATGGTTTGAGTCATGTCCTAGAACATCAAGGACAGATTTTATCTTTTTGTTGTTGACGAATTTTTCCAAATTATCTCGGGTTTTTCTATTTAAAAATAAGTCTGATGTTGGTCATGTTATTCACTCTTTTATCAATGAAATAGAGAATGTTTTCTATACAAATATCAAATATATTTGTTCTGACAGCGCATTAGAATTCTGTAGCTTACAACTCTATTAGTTCTTCAGGATCCTTGGCATTGTACATTACACTTCATGTGTGTATACATCCCAATAAAATAGGGTGGCTAAACATAATCATCGTCACAGGTTGGATGTCATCATAACCTCTTAATTCAGAGTCATGCTCCTCATTCTTATTGGGGAGATGCAATTGTAATTGCCGGCTACCTGGTCAAACATATGCCCTTATTCATGTTTAGAGAGAACATTCCTTTCTTGATTACGTTTCTTGAGAAGGATCTTTTCTCCCACACTCCTCTTGTATTTGGGTCCATTATCTTTGTTCATCATACGTCTTATGGCCATGACAAGCTCTCTCCTCAAGCTGTCAAGTACAACTTTGTGGGGTATTCCAGGATTCAAAAGGGAAACCGTTGTTTTGTTCTTGTTCGATGAAAGTATTATGTTAGTACGAGCATCACCATCTTTGAGTCTATTATGTTATTCTCTCCTACAAGTGAGGTTGATTCCCTCGAATTCTAAAAAAAAGTATACATGCCTCTATCTCTGGTTCGTCTATCATGCCTATGAACCCTACTCCTCTCACCTCATCGTCACCACTAACATCACCACCACCATCTCCTCCACTGCCTCTACCAGCATCCTTCATCTTTTTACCACAGGTTTATACGCGTCAAACTCATGCTCATGAGTCTCATCCATCATCTAGCATGCCCCATGTATGCTCTGAGCACTTGGTTTCTACTGATAGCACTGGTGATTTGCATTTACAGCCGGATGAACAGGTGCTTATAGATGTTCTGGAGACCTTGACATGTTCATTGCTTTACAGAAGGAGAGGTGTACATGTGTTTCATACCCTCTTGTTTCCCATATCTCTCTTGCACGTCTCATAAAGGAGTTTCAGAGGCTTGTTGTTGGACTATCTGTTGTGGGCATACCACATACATATCATGAGGTATTACAAATTAGTCAATGACACATTGCTATGTGTTGAAATATGAAATGCGGAAGCGAATCAAAGCAAGAACAAACTACAAGTAAGACTTTTATTTATGTGGAACCCTACTCTATGAGGAACGTGATAAAATCACAGGAGAACCGCCTCAAAAGGTTGATATTTCTTTCATCTTTCTCGAAGGTTACAATGGGTGTGAGGCTCTTTATATAGCTCCACCAATGTGAACAAAAGTCACCACTCCAAGATATGAGACTAAATATAACCCACATAAGACCATTCTTCAACACTCCTTCTCAAGTTAAGCATGCAATGCTGAGCTTGAATAAACAGAAAGAACACACTCCCTCACATACGAAGTACATGACAATACATACAATATCAACTCAACGCACGCTATCGATTGCTGCCAAGGACGTTGCTTCTCATATCATGCTAGTGAGTAGGAACTAGAGACTGGAGTGTAAATAGCGATCCGCAGATATATCTGGTCAACAAAATGAGTCTCCCTCATGGAGTACTACCTGCAACGTGTCTTCACCGAAGACTACTCTATCTCTCCAAAGGGTCAACAAGAACGTTGTGGGAATATCCATACATAGTGGAGTTCATGGTCATGAAAACATGATGTGGGAATATCTATACATAGTGGAGTTCATGATCGCTAGATGATGGAGCCAACAATCAATCCCACTAGAGAACTCCACGAAAATTAAGTCACTCAAACAGAAGGCCTCAACCAATGATAGGGCTTGAAAATCACAACCCAATAATTCAAACAATGGTAAGGCTTGACACCACTACCCAACAATAGTAGAACATGAAATGCTCTACCTATTACTCCCCCTTTTCTCCCAAACTTGTCAGAAACGATCAAATTGGGAGAACTATAAAAGATCAACATGAAAGTCCTTTTTTGCAATTTAAGTCCCAACACATTTTTTTGGACTGTATTTTTTTTCCAAACATTCCTCTTGTTGGGATAAGCTTTATTCTGTATTTGAAAAGAGATCCCAAGGCTCTCTTATATAGGAGAAGAGCCAATGGTTAGTTACATAAGTGGTACTCGAAGAAAACATAAAGCATAAATATAGTACGGAGATAAATAAACATCTCAACACTCCCCCTCAAGATGGAGCAAAGATATCAATCATGCTCAGCTTGGAACAACATCTCTGAAATGAATCTCTGGCCAGTGCCTTGGTGAAGATATCTGCAGTATGATCTCCTGTGGAGACATGTGAGGTGGATATAAGACATTTCTGGATCATGTCTCTAGTGTAGTGACAGTCCACCTCGATATGCCTTGTCTGCTCATGAAACGCAGGATTATAGGCTATAAATAGCGCTGCCTGATTATCATATAAAAGCTTCATAGGAAGGGGAACCTCAATCGTAAGGTCGGTCAATAGTGATCTGAGCCACATCATTTCTGTACATCCTTGTGCCATAGCCCTGTATTCAGACTCAACACTAGATCTCGCCACCACAGTCTGCTTCTTGCTTTTCCACGAAACAATTGATCTGCCTACAAAAATAGCAAAACCAGAAGTCGACTTTCTGTCCCTGGGACAACCAGCATAGTCTGCATCTACACATCCCGTCACCTCAAGTGATTCGTCCCTACTGACCAGAAGACCAGAGCCAGGTGACGCCTTCAAGTACCTCAAGATCATGTGAACGACATCCATATGTACTTTTCTGGGTTGCTCCATGAACTGACTGACTTTGCTAACTGCAAAAGCAATATTCGGCCTGGTAATAGTGGCGTATAGGAGCTTTCCAACAAGCTCTCTATATCTCCTCCTATCAATTTCTTCAGTGTCCTCATCATACAATCTCATGCTCCCATCCATAGGAGTGGAAGCAGGCTTGCACCCTGTCATGCATGTCTCGGAAAGGAGGTCCATAACAAATTTCCTTTGATTCATCACGAGTCCACGTTGATTTCTAGCGAACTCTAGTCCAAGAAAGTAGCGAAGGTTTCCAAGGTCCTTAGTCACGAACTGCTGACTAAGGAACTCCTTGGCAGTAAGAATACCATGCTCATCATCTCCTGTCTTTACAATATCATCCACATAAACAAGGATAGCCACAATACCTCTAGATGTCCACTGTACAAATAGCGAGTGGTCCGAAGTAGACCACACGAACCCCTTTTGCTCTATCAACTCCGATAGCTTTTGATACCAGGCTCTTGGACTTTCTTCATGCCATAAATCGCCTTATGAAGGCGGCACACCTTCTGAGTCTCCCCTTAGTAGCAAATCTTGGTGGCTGTTGCATATAAACTTCCCCCTGGAGATCTCCATAGAGAAAGGCATTCTTGACATCAAGCTGATACAGTGGCCAGTCTTTGGAAACGGCAAGAGAAAGAAGAATGCGTCCTGATAATCCACCCCATATGTTTGGGTGAACCCTCGAGCCACAAGCCTTGCTTTGAATCAATCAATGTTAGAGTATTTGGAGCATGCGTCACTTATGTAATAGGTGGGTAAATGGATCCCTCCAGGGTCCATTTACCCCACCACTGAGTTTAGTCCCATACCGCCTAGTGGTGGGACTTGGAGGACCTGTGGAAGCTATATAAGGAGCCCCAGGCCTCCTGTAACAGATGAGAAATTCAATAGAATATCCGCCCCCGTTGAGGGCTTCTCCTGTGGTTTCATCCCGCTCCTTCTGGAGTAGGGTTCCACATAAAAATCTTTGTGTTCTTCGTGATTATTCTTCTTTATTATGTTATTCCGCTTCCGCTTCATATTTTATAACATGGTATCAGAGCGGGTTCGATTCTCGTGGAGTTGTTTTTTTTCATTTGAAGAGTCGATTCTGGTGTTTATTTCTTGAAGATCAACTCGTTTATATTGAATACGTTGCTCGTGTTCAAGTTCAAGAATCTGTTTTGGGGTTTTCTGAAACCCTAGATTTCTTTACCGAATTCCATCAGCCGCCAGGAGGCATCCTCCTTCCGATCGCACAAGCCTCCTTCCGATCGCACAATCTTTCCAAGCGGCGGCCCTCTAGGGCTCTGCAACCAGGAGCGGTGCCCCTCAGACCCATCAGATCGCCTCCAGGGCTCTAATAGGCGGTGCGCGAGCCCAAGCTCCTTCTGGCGGCGCCCGCGAGATCTAGGCGACATGAGGTCGCTCCGTGAGCGCGGCGACTTCCAGGTAGCGCCGCCCCGCCCCCCCCTCCGAGCGTGCAGTCCTACGTGCGCACAGGCGCACCTCCCTTCTCCAGGCGACCGCGTCTCCTCCAGGTGACGCTGCTGATCCTGGCGCATACATCCCTCCAAGCGGCGGCGTACGGCCAGATTGCGACTCCACGCGAGTCCACGAGGCGCGTCCAGATCGCAACGCGTGCGCTCCTCCTCGGGAGTCGCACCCTCATCGCGCAGGCGACGCGAGGGATTCCCCTGCCTGGCGCGGACCCTCCAGCGCATCGTGCGGCGATGCATCTCCCAGAGCAGGCGTGCGCCCAAGGAGCCCCCAGGCGGCACCCCTCCACTTCGGCGGCAGGATTACAAGGAGGGTTCCCGTCGATGGGAACCCTAAATAAGAGTCCTCTTTGCAAGGAAGGGTTGGGCCCCGGTTGGGCCAATTTAAAAAAAAATGTATTTGTTTTTTTTGTTGGGCCTGTTAGGCCGAGGGTTTGAAAAAAGGAGGGGGAGCTGAATTTTGTAAGACCCAAATAGGTCAAGTTTGTTTGTTACAAAAACAAAAAAAAAACAAAAAAAAGAAGAAGATAATTTGAAAAGGCGCGTACAAAGTAAAAAGCCGTACGCATAAAAAAAATGAAAGAGGCACGTACAAAGAAAAGCCGTACGAATTAAAAAAAAATATTAGAGAAAAAAAATCGGAAAAAAAAATCATTATCGGCTAAGTGATGTTTTATTCATCCCCATGTTTATGTATTATTTTATCTTCTCCCAACATGGTCATATAATGTCATTCCGACCAGTATGGGAGAAAGGGGGAGTATATGTAGAGTCACAGGTCTTGTTCTAAGATTCAGATATCAGATTTTCCAGACCGGTCAGATGTTCAGACTCTACAAATTTCAGATTCAGACTCGACGATGACGCATGCCAATCATTTGTCTTTCTTGTTGGTCGGCCAGAGCTTTCATGTGAGCCATAAGGACTCCAGAGCAGAGGACTATTCCCTATGCCATTAAGGGCAAGGGTTTTCATGTGGTATCATAGGGACTCCACAGTAGAGTACCATTCTCTGAGCCAGATAGACACTCCAGCCCCGTTCGTCCTCCTCACGTGCACGTCATGAGAAGCAACGTCCTCGACTGCAGCAGCTGTGCGCGTTGGGTTGATATTGTCTGTAGTGTCATGTATTGTGAGTTGAGTATCTTCCAGTTTGTCCAAGCTGAGCATTGCATGCTCCAGCTTGAGGGGGAGTGTTAGAGTATTTGGAGCATGCGTCACTTATGTAATAGGTGGGTAAATGGATCCCTCCAGGGTCCATTTACCCCACCACTGAGTTTAGTCCCATACCGCCTAGTGGTGGGACTTGGAGGACCTGTGGAAGCTATATAAGGAGCCCCAGGCCTCCTGTAACAGATAATAAATTCAATAGAATATCCGCCCCCGTTGAGGGCTTCTCCTGTGGTTTCATCCCGCTCCTTCTGGAGTAGGGTTCCACATAAAAATCTTTGTGTTCTTCGTGATTATTCTTCTTTATTATGTTATTCCGCTTCCGCTTTCTATTTTATAACATGGTATCAGAGCGGGTTCGATTCTCGTGGAGTTGTTTTTTTTCATTTGAAGAGTCGATTCTGGTGTTTATTTCTTGAAGATCAACTCGTTTATAAACTCAGTGGTGGGGTAAATGGACCCTGGAGGGATCCATTTACCCACCTATTACATAAGTGACGCATGCTCCAAATACTCTAACAATCAACACTGCCATCAGCCCATTGCTTGATCGTGAATATCCATTTGCAGCTCACAATAGATGCTCCTGGTGGAGGTGAAACAATGCTCCATGTGCCACGTGATCGTAGGGCCGTCATCTCTTCTTCCATATCAAGTCACCACCTAGTGTCCTGAAGCGCCTCCTGATATGTACGTGGGATAGTAACCACAGAAAGTCCCACTATAAGCTTCTTGTAGCCATCGGACAGATGATCCAAGGAAACATGTGCAACCATTGGGTAAGTAGCACATTGGCGACGTGGTTTTGTTAGAGCAATTGGTATCTCCAGGTCCTCAGCATCATCCTCTTCTGGAATTATCTCCTCCTGTTCATTAATAAAATCTCCAGTACCATCAGTAGATATAATATGCTCCTGACATACATGATGCAAGATGGATGATGTCGTAGGCGCAAGAGCAGAGGGTCGAGTAGAAGACCTGCAAGTATAAACATGGGGTAAGAATGTAGACTATGGATAAGGAGGTGGAGGTGGAGGTAGCGGTGGTATAGGTGGCGAAGACCTCGGGATATGACAAGGAGATGGAGGTGGATGAACCACAACATCCTCTCTGGATCCATTTTCGGATAGCCTGTCACCTGTAGGAGAGAAATACATAACAGATTCGTAAAAAGTAACATCAGCACTGACATAGTATCTTCTCCCAATAGGATCAAAACAACTATACCCTTTTTGGGTACGAGAATAACCAACAAAGACACATTTGACAGCTCTAGGTGAGAGCTTGTCACGGCCAGGAGTAAAGTCATGGTCCAAAAACAGGAGGTGTAAGTGTAAAGAGTTCCTTTTCAGGAAACACAATCGAGAAGGGACTCTTTTCTCCAAGAATAGTGGAAGGCATACAATTTACCAAATAACAGGCAGTGAGGACAACATCCCCCCAGAAGGAATGAGGTGTATGACAATGAATCAACAGGGCCCTCATGATGTCTAAGAGGTGACGATGTTTGCGTTCTGCAACTCCATTTTGCTGTGATGTATACGCGCAGGAAGTCTGATGAACAATACCCATAGACTGGAGAAATTCTGCCTAACGAAGAGTAGAAAATTCCAAAGCATTGTTGGTGCGAATATATTTTGTTTTAGCAGAAAAAATGTTGTTGATCTCAATAAAAAGAATCTTAATTATAGCACATGCTTTGGATTTATGTTTAAGTAAGAAAACCCAAGACAGTCTAGAATAATCATCAATTGCAACCATGTAAAATCTATGCCCCTGATGATCAGGAACACGACTTGGACCCTGAATGTCAAAATGCAACAACTCAAAGGACCGACTACCACTATGACTTAGACGACTAGGAAAGGAGCGGCAGTGGTGTTTCCCAAGCTGACAAGCTTTACAGTCCAGAGTAGTACGAATAGATAGTTGCGGGAGAACACGCATCATCTTTTGGAGAGGAAGGTAGCCAAAGCGAAGGTGCCACAGAAATGGAGAAACAGATCCAGAGGGAATAGAGGCCACGCCCGCACATGAAGGAACAACAAGTTTGTATAATCCTCTCTACTCACGGCCATGAATAATCATCCTGCCAGTTAGTATGTCCTGAAACATAAGAGAAGATGGATCAAATATTGCACGGCAGTGTAAATCTTTTGTAATCTGACTAACAGACAAAAGATTCATTTGAAAATCTAGAGCATGTAAAATACTCTGAAACTGTATAGAAGGGGCTAAAAAAATCTCCCCCTGACCCACGATGGGTAGCTGAACTCCATTGGCTATGATCACAGAACGCCCTGGAGGAATAGTCATGTATGAAGAAATCTGTGTCAGATCTCCACACATGTGATGGGATGCTCCAGAATCAATAATCGAATCTGTCACATCAGAACCATTGCTACTGGAACTGGTAAGCACATATGAAATACCTGGAAAACTAGATAGAGCTTTGGCGGTGGCCGCTGCATCTGATGGTCCTGCAGTCTGAGTCACAGGAGAGGTCACCACTTCTCGAAGTCTTGAGACAAGATCATCAAAACATGCATCAGTAGTAGGTGCAGGTGGAGAGTCAGACTGCTCAGCAACCCGTGCAGACACCGGAAAGCCATGCTTGTGAATGCATGTCTCCTCTGAGTGGCCAGGACGACGATAACAAGAACATGGACCACACTGACGACCGCCGCCTCTACCACGAGGTCCACGGCCACGGAATTGGGAAGTACTACCTCGTCCATGAGAAGCAACCATAGCTGAGGAAGTCGACTGCGGCGTTGAAGCAAGTGAGGTAGTAATCCTGCTTAGCCGCTTGTATACCTCCTCCATTGGAGGTATGTTTTCGCTAGTCAGTAGTTGAGTGCGAGCAGCATCGTACTCCGGGTCAAGAAAGGACAGAAAAACTCCAGTCATAGTGGTATTCCAATATGCATGCTGTTGTTCCACACTAGCAGTGATAGGCATGAAGCTGTGGAGTCGCTCAAACATGCCTCTCAGATGTGAGAAATGTGCATGTAGAGGTCGAGCATTCTGTTTGATCGAGAAAATGTCGAACTGAAGTTGTAGAATTTTGCTTTCATTTTTCGCTTGTCCATAGGTAGCAGCCAATATGTCCCACATGGACTTCGCGATTGGCTGATTGACAAAATCATTAGCAATCTCTGTACTGAGTGTCCAAGAGAGCCATATACGAGCATAGGCATCATCCTGTTTCCATGATGCATTGGCCCCAGTCTTGTCCGCTGGCTTGGAATCCGTCAGAATATGCTCCTTGTTGTAGCATTGCATCAGGGTGCGAAACTGCATGGACCATAACTCGTAGTTGGTCCCGTCCATCTTTACGATAGGTGCCGGTCCTTTGAAGGCATCGGAAGAGGAGAAGACGTCGCCCTTGTTTTCTGACATTCTTTAATACGCCAAAATACGGAACAAGCGGGGAATATCACACTAAAGTCTTGTCTACATCATCAAAAGAGGGATGCGATGTATCTGTAGACTTATACACTCATCCCTAATGCAATGTTTATGGTCGAGAACCTCAAATGAAGAGAGAAATCAGACTATATCCCCCTTCGCAGAGCAGTCCAGACCTTGATGCACGTGAACAGGGGTTGCTGGACCCCTTTCTGATCAAACCACCACGTTTTCAGAGGCAAACGAACCTCACTGGTTGCTGGAAGGTGGCAGCAACTGCTGGACAGGGGGTGGCGGTGGCGCTGGGTGCGCCGGAGGGAGGTAGCGGCGGCGCTGTGGGCTACGGCGACGGCCTGGGATGGTTGGCAGCAGCGCTGGGGTGGCCGCGGGTTGCCCGGAGGCGCACAGTGACGTGTGGTGGCGAACGGAGGTGCGCGGAGAGGCTGGCGGGTGGGGCTAGGGTTAGGGTTTTGGTTCGAGAACCCCGGTCTAGGACTGTTGCTCTGATACCATGTTGGGATAAGCTTTATTTAGTATTTGAAAAGAGATCCCAAGGCTCTCTTATATAGGAGAAGAGCCAAGGGTTAATTACATAAGTGGTACTCGAAGAAAACATAAAACATAAATATAGTACGGAGATATATAAACATCTCAACACCTCTCTTTTTCAGCCATGTTTTTTTCATCTGTTTTTTTGTACACTAAAGGCATCACTAACTCTCTTCTTTAAAAAAGAAACTAACTGGGTCTATTGGTTGAATTTGGACCCAAACAAAAAACTTATGCTCTTTTTTTAGCAATCATAGTCCACTTGGACCATTTTTAATGGAGGGGAAAACAACATCTTCTTCTCGGTTTCTCTCTCTTTTTTATCTTCATTTTTTTCAGTCCATCTTTCTCTTCCTTTCTTTTTTCCTATCAATTTATTTCAATGTCAGGTCCTTTTTTGCCATCAATTTTTTCACATCAACCATCATTTTCCTCCCCTTCTTCCTTTTTGTAAGTAGTAAAGACTTGCAAGTTACATCAAACACTCATTGGGCAGAAAAATTGGGCTCTGAAAAGCATAGAGAATATGCAGGACTTTTTATCCTAGTTGGCAACATTTTCTATTCCAGAAGTAATACCCAGATGTAATACAAAGCATAGAAAATACAACCTAGCACGTGTCAAAGAATGCAAAATGAATTTCTTGCTTACCATCAACAGACACAGTGTCCCCCTGAGACTTATACATGGCCGGATTTCGTCCTGCTCGAATAGCTCCTGCAGGGTTCCAACTGGAATCACATTGAACGGAAGCAGTAACAATGTTACTGATATTAGACATGCTTCTCAGACATGTTATTGATTTTTCTACAGGTTGCAAATAATAAAAAATATATAAAAAAACAGGGGTACAAATTGTCTTTTTTAGAAAATAAGCGATTGCTATGGGTAAGTCTGGAAGTGGAAGTCCTCAACAAGGTAAAAAAAGTAACAGAAATGAAACTCATACTAATTAAAATAAGTGCCACCACTACAAAGACCGGAAAAATCACCCAACACTGATATCATGCCACCAACGTCTAATCATATAAGTGAATTTAGAACTTATACTAGTTTGCAATAGAACACAAATGCTAACTCTTGTAGAAGCTTATAATGCCTGATGCAAAAACTGTTGATAAATAATTTATATAAGAGAACTCTAGGACCTCTTGATAATACAAGTCATTATTTTCTTTCAACGTGATATAAGAGGGAAGGTCCTAGACCGGATCCCAAGCCCCCGCGCCAAACCCCCATCGTCGGACTCTTTGCCGCCTGGCTGTGCCACCGGAGGTCTCCCATCGTCTAAGCATCCTCGCCAAACCATCAAACAGGCCGTCAGGAGAACTCCAATCAGCGAGCGACTGCACCTTGTCGCACAGCAACACCGCCTGACATCTTCGACTACCCCGTGGCACCGATCTGTCGCTCAACGACACCATATGACCCTTCTAGGGTCCTTGAGGTGCTTCCCAACCATCTTTGCGTCACCACCGTACCCATCTAGGGTTCTAATAGCACCACCCATATTGTTTTGGGACCGTTTCTTGCTGCCTTGATCGATTTTTGGATTTGATTATTTCAAACTTCTAAATCATCCTAATCGCCTCAGGACCCTTCAATGATTGATGGGAAGGGTTGTGGCATGAATCTGCACAAATGACCAATTCCTTATATGTAGCGTAGACTAGTTTGATTTGGTTTGTTATCCTAATCTTCGTCTTTTATCAGCATGTCAAAGAACATAGTTGATTTGCTTCTTCGGGTGCCTTCAAAAATGTGATACCCATAGTCAAGATGGATGGATCTAATTACAACTTGTGGGCCATGCAATTTGTGAACCTGATACAGTCCAATGGGAAGAAGCATATTCTGACATGGGAGAAGCCGATTGACAAGACTAGGGCTAAAATGTGCACACACATGCATGCTTTCCAGTACTCTGGTTGTGGAGATAGCCAATGATATCATGAATTAGCCTACTGCTGAGGTAATGTGAGACATTCTTGCTACCACCCATCCTCAAGCAAAAAATACAATGAAGATCTTGTAGCTCCAGTATGGCATCTTTACGGTCAAACAAAATGGTCGTCCTCTCCATACTATGTATAAATTTCTTAGAGACATATTTGAGAAGCTATACAGCTTCATACCTCTAACAGCTACATCAGAGCAACACATGTATACATGATCGCCACCTGGTCGGAGTCTTCTTAGCAACCCTTTATCTTAAGTATGATGATGCACAATCACAATTACTTGCGGATGCTACTATTCTTCATATGGAGGAAGCATATCGTAGATTTAGAAGGATCACAGTTTTTTCATCGATCACCTCTCAGACCTCTTCGGCCATGGTTGCAACTTGTGGCCGAGGAGGAGGTTCGCAGTTCAGAGATCGTATTCCTAGGGCAGGGGAGGCACCTGTCCATGTCAGTCGTGTACCTATTGTTGATGTCATGATCATTATGAGGACACACACTAATCTAAACATGGCTTTCCGACATCTACCCGTGTTGCTGAGCAAGGTGAGACTCTTGCTACCGCTACTACTACTTTTGTCAAAGATTTGAGGACTTTTGTCTCCCATCTTAGGGAGACCATGGTACCGCATACTAGACCCTCTAGTATGCCATAGAGCTCATCAAATGTTATTTCCTCTGCATCTGCTAGCACCTCACGTATAGCCCATACCCTTACTGGTTTTCACAGGACAAACCTCTTGAAATAGATCACGGATTTCGATGCCACTCATCATCTATGTGGAGATAGCTCAATTCACTTCATACAATCTTGTTTCACCTGGTAGGACAATTGTTATTGTAGTTGGGACACATTCTCCCATTATTAGACATGGGGAGATTCGGTTTACACAGTCCATGCACATGCAAAATTTTCATGCTTCAGATTTTTCGATGAGTTTCTTATATGTTAGTCAAATCACCAAAGATTTACATTATCATGCTATTTTTATGCCTAATCTCTTGTGTTTCAATATATACTTACAAACATGGTGATTGAATGTGGCAGTGAAAACTTGGCCTCTACAAACTGGGCCAGTCCTCATATGTTGGTGCTTCTTCCATTCCTATTGGGTCTGTCTCTTTTTACATGTGACATATTCAGTTTGGTCGTCTTCCTCTACAGAAGTTGTGTAGAGTCCTCCTCAGATTCCATCCAGATCAACCTTTCAGTGCGAAGCATACCAGATTGGGAATCATCACATTTCTAGTAATATTGTTTGTTAGAGTTGTAGCACTATTTCTTTATCTGAATATGTCCATTTTGATATCTGGGGTCCTAGTCGTGTCCTTGACCATCAAGGGCATATGTTTTATCTTGTAGCTGACGATGACTACTCTAGATTGCCATGGATTGTCCTTTTAGAAAAATAAATATGAGATTGGGCCTGGCATTCAATCATATATTTATGAAATAAAGAATATTTTCCCTACTTTCCAATACACATCAAAGAGCAACAAGCTCTCATATCTCTTCTTTCCGCCCTATACTCTGAGAGAGATTCAAGAGATATTTTCTATTGCGTTCTTCATTCCAACAGCTCTGGTTTTTTGCGTTCAATTTTTACGAGCACGCTCCTCGCTATGTAAGATCATTTTAGTTCCGCACTGTATTCTTTATTGCATATTTACTTTGATATTGATTTTTTTAGATTGTTTACTTGCATATGGTTGAGTTGACCGCATAATCAATTCAGGTTGTAAGCGATTGGGTTGCCCGTGTAAGCAACTTAGGTTAGGGACGACTCATGTGGGTCAGAATGAAATCCCGAATAGGGAGACTCAAGCCGTGATTTTTACCCAGGAGGGTTTCCACGTTAAATACATGTGCACTTGTGATTTAATTGATTATATGTGATTGAAAGTGCTACGTAACAATGTGCTTGTTTTAGAATATTGTGATTGCAACAATCCAGGTCATAAGTTCAATCCACCTACACCCATCTGCCAGTATCTGTGCTCTATAGAAAACCAACAATTGATATCAGAGCCTCATCTGTGTAAAATAAGTAACTCTTTGATATACACATGGCTAGCATTTTAGGATCGCATTAGAAGGAAGCTCTCAAGTTTGTCCACCTCTCTTCATTGAGACAAACTACTCAAGTTGGAAGACGAAGATGGTGATCTTCTTACAATCATCGGATTTCGTTATCTGTAATATTTGTTTTGAAAAACACTATCTATTCTGCCATGACCAGCACCCTTGTCTGTAATACAGATTTCCGAGTGCATACGTTGCTATTTAGAATATGAGGAGGAAGGAATTCGAGTTTATAATGGAGAAGGAGACATGATACACCGTCATAGAGTGGGCTCAAATAACTCTCAATTAGAATGCGATGAACTCCATATACTGTGTGCTCTGTCGAAAGCTGAATTTAAATGAGTCTCGTAAAGGAGAAACTATCAAAGACATGAATGTTCGATTCACGACCATTGTGAACTGTTAAGATTCTTATATTTTATCATATTTATTTATATTGTTTATTTCTCTAGTCTTGTTTATGTAATTTGTCCTTTGAGCTTTTTCTCCTATATAAGAGAGATCTAAGGTTAGATGGAATACAACTTTTCATTTTCACATTTCACATGGTATCAAAGCAACGGTCCTAGATTGGAGCATGTGCCCTAGAGCCCAACCCCACCAAAACCCCCTAGCGCCCCGCCTCCAACCGTGCGCCGCCCCTAGCTGGGTGTCGCCTCCTGCCGTGCATCGCCCCTAACAGTGCGCTGCCCTGCGCCTGCGCCTCATGCATGCGGTACGCAACCTCTAGCCACACACATCCCCGTGCTCGTGCCTCATGCGTGCAACGCCTCCTGCGAGCAGGGCATCACGCGCGCAACCTTGCTTCTCCGTGTCTCCACCTCATGCGCACAGCCCCGATCTCGCGCATCTTTGTCCCTGCATGTCCCTGTGTGACGCTTACTTTACGTCAGACTACAAGTAGCCCTTGAAGAATGGAAGGGGTTGTGGTATGAGTCTACACCCATAACCATATTCCTATATGACCGTGTAGACATTATTCGTCTTGTTTATAACCCCACTCTTTAGAGATTGTTTTCATCATGTCAGACAATAAAGCAGATGTTCCATCCTTGGGTGCCTTCAAAGGTCCAGCACCCATTGTGAAGATAGATGGAACGAACTATGAACTGTAGGCCATGCAATTTATGAGTGTGATGCAATGTAATGACAAGAAGCATATCCTCACACAGGAGGAACCTGTTGACAAGACTGAGGTTAATGCCTCATGGGAGGCAGAAGATGCCTATGCACGTGTATGGCTATCTGGCACGGTATCCTTGGAGATAGCCAATGACATTCTGAGTCAACCCATGATGAACGCTACGTGGGACATTTTCCCGCTACATATTCTCCGGTGAAGAACGAGTCGAAGGTTTTGCAACTTCAGCACGACATCTTTACTTCGAAGTAAAATGGTCATTCCCTTCATACCCTTTATAATTCTTTAAGGGTATGTTCGAGAAGTTACATGGTTATATTCCCTTGACTGCCATACTAGAGCAAGTCAAGGCTTATAGGGATTCAGTGATGACGGGAGTTTTTCCAGCGATACTTGATCATGAGTATGATGCAGCAAGAGAACAGATTCTTACTGATGCCACCATACCTCCTATGGACGAGGCATATTGCAGGTCGAGTAGGCATTCCATATCTCCTGATGGTACCCAACTGTCTCAGACGTCCTCTGCCATGTTAGCATCATGTAGTAGGGGAGCCTACTCCATTTCGAGGACGAGGTGGCCGTGGCAGCGGAGGGGTAGTCAGCCCCCTTGAAAGCCTTGTACTTATTGTCACAGACCAAGTCACTATGGAGAAACATGTTATTCCAAGCATGGGTTCCCAGCTTCAGCTCGTGTTGCAGAGAAGACTCAGCAGGCAGGGGGTCCTTTACATGTCTATGATTAGAGGTTTGATGAACTTGTGGCGCGACTCAAAGAGATTATGCCTACTTCTGGGTCCACAAGCTCTCCTTCAGGATCCTTAGAGGTAGCTACCTCAGCATCAGCATCCACGTCTGGTACAACTTTTGCTTTTATTACTTGTTACAGAGCAGATTTGTCAGAATGGATCATGGATTCAGGAGCATCTCATCATCTCTGTGGTGAGAAAAGTCAATTGAGTGATTTCTGTCCGTCTCAGACAGGACGATCTGTAGTGATAGCATATGGGACATACTCCCCCATTATTGGTCAAGGGGAGGTGCAGTTGACTCCCTCAATGCAGCTTCAGAATGGTCTCTACGCTCTTGAATTTACTATGGATTTACTATTAATTAGTCAAATCACTAAGAATTTACACTGTCGTGCCATATTTGATCCATCTGCTCTTATGTTTCAGGATATTCTCACGAGTAGGGTGATTGAATTTGGCCATGAGAAGGGGTTCTCTACAGACTGGTGCAATCTCCTTATGCTGGCATATCTTCTCTTCATGCTGGATCTATTTCTCCCTACATATGGCATATTTGATTTGGTCATCTTCCTCTGCAAAAGCTATGCCGCGTTCTTCCATAGATTTCTCCTTGCTATACCTTTCAGTGCGAGGCCTGCCAGTTTGGGAAGAATCATCTGCCTACTTTTCGGAGTTGTCAGGGTCAGAGTGGTCATGATTTGAGTTAATTCATTTTGATATTTGGGGTCCCAATCGTGTCCGAGATCATCAGGGACATAGGTTTTATCTGGTTGCTGTTGATGGGTTTTCAAGATTGTCCTGGATCTTTCTCTTAAAAACAAGTCTGATGCTAGTCCAGTTATTCAGTCATTTATTATTGAAATAAAGAACATTTTATGCAAAAGTCAAGTTTATACGTTCTAATAATACACTAGAATTTTGCAGTACTCAGCTCTTCTAATTCCTTAAGTCCCATGGTATTGTGCATCAGACATTTTGTGTACATACTTCTCAACAGAATGGGGTAGCTGAGTGAAAACATCGTCATCTTTTGGATGTTACCAGGACTCTTTTGATTCAGAGTTGTGCTCCTCATTCATATTGGAGGGATGCGGTTCTTACTGCTTGATATCTGATAAATCGTATGCCCTCTTCGATTTGGGGGAGAAGATCTCGTTCTTGATTGTGTTTCCCGAGATGTATCTTTTCTCACTTACACCTCATGTATTTGGTTCAGTGGCTTTTGTTTATCACATGTCTCCTGGTCTTGACAAGCTCTCTCCAAAAGCTATTAAATATGTATTTGTTGGCTATTCCAAGATCCAAAAAGGATATTGTTGCTTCGATCCTGTTCAGAGAACGTTCTACTTTAGTGCAGATGTCACTTTATTTGAGTCCATTATGTATTTCTATCCCACACGTGACAAGCTCATTCCTTCAGAGGATGGAGAGGAGGTCTATATGCATCTACCTCCGATCTCTACACCATCATTGCCACAACATTCTACTCCACCTCCGCCACCACCACCACCACTACCTCCACCACCACCTACTTTCTACCCTCAGGTTTACCAACATCAACTCTGTGCTCATGTGCCTCCTCCATCATCCAACACGCCCAAGGTAAGTTCTAAGCATTTGAGTTCTTCTAGTGGCACTAGTGATTTCCATATGCATCTTGAGGTGCATGCTAGCTTGGAGGATATTCCTTCTGCGAATAATGAGGATCTAGATGTATCTATTGCTCTACGGCGGCAGAAACATGCCTATACTATGCATCTTATTGGTTCTCATGTTTCCTTAGGGCGTCTTTCTAGGGATTTTCAGAGGTTTGTTGTGGGACTGTCTGCTACGGAGATACCACGTTCATATTAGGAGGCATTGCAGAGCAGTCAATGGCGTCTGGCCATGGAGGAGGAAATGACAGCTTTACAGTCTCGAGGTACGTGGACTGTTTTCCATGCTCCTCCAGGTGCGTCCGTTGTTGGCAGCAAGTTGGTGTTTACTGTGAAGCATCGAGCCGATGGTACAATGGACATATACAAGGCCAGATTGATTGCTCGTGGGTTCACCCAAACCTATGGGGCGGATTATCAGGACACTTTTTGTCCCGTTGCACGTCACTCTACACTACGGATTCTTATTGTTGTTGTTGTGGTTCGTGGTGGGTCACTCTTCCAATTAGATGTCAATAATGGTTTATTGTATGGAGATGTGCAGGAGGAAGTTTACATGCAGCAATCACCTGGGTTTGTTGTTGAGGGGGAGTACAATATGGTGTGCCGTCTTCATAAGGTTATACATGGCCTTAAGCAGAGTCCGAGGACTTGGTTTCAGAAGCTCTCAGAGTTGATTGAACAGAAAGGGTTTGTCAGATCCACTACAGATCATTTTCTTTTTGTTAAGAGAAATAATAGAGGTGTCAGTTATTTTGGTTTATGTTGATGACATTGTTGTCGCTGGCAGCGATGAACAGTGCATTCAAGCAACTATGGATTTCTTTGGACAATAATTTGTCACCAAGGACCTTGGCACGCTTCATTACTTCCTTGGCTTGGAGTTTGCACGAAATCAGTAGGGTATGGTTATGACGCAAAGGAAGTATCTTACATACCTTCTATCTAGACAGACATGACAGGATGTAGGCCAGCTACTACATCAATGGATCCTACTGCTAGGCTCTATGATGATGACTCCAAGGAGGTGGACGAGACGATAAAGATAGTTGGTAGGGAAGTTGTTATATGTTACTTTTACTAGACATGATATATCATTCGCTATGAGCAGAGTCAGCCAGTTTTTTGAAGCAACCCAGGCAGGCACACATGGATGCAGTGTGCTTGATCTTGAGATATCTAAAGTCATCTCCAGGTGCAAGTCTTCCTTTTAGAAGAGATACGTCTCTCACAATGACTAGATGTGCAAAGGCAGATTAGGTGTCCCAAGGACAGGAAGTCCACTTCAGACTTCATTGTGTTTGTTGGTAGCTCATTGGTTTCATGGAAGAGTAAGAAACAAACAGTTGTTGTTCGATCTAGCATTGAATCAGAATATGGGACCATGGTCCAAGGGAGTACCGAAATGATGTAGGTCAAGTCTGTCCTGACTGACCTAGCTATTGAGGTGCATCTTCCTATGCATCTCAAATGTGATAATCAAGCAGCCTTGTTCATAGGAAAATATCCAGCATTTCATGAGAGAACAAAGCATATTGAAGTAAACTGTCACTACACTCGTGATTTGATTCATAAGGGGCTTATTTTCACGTTTCATGTTGCTTCAGATGATCAGATTGCATACATGTTTACCAAAGCTCTTGCAAGAGGTCCATTTCATCATATTTGTTCCAAGTTGAGCATGATAGATATATATGCTCTAGCTTGAGGGGGAGTGTTAAGATTCTTATATTTTGTCGTCTTTATTTATATTGTTTATTTCTCTAATCTTGTTTATGTAATTTACCCTTTGAGCTTTTCTCCTATATAAGAAAGCTCTAGGGTTAGATGGAGTACAACTTTTCATTTTCACATTCCACATGAACCAATTAAGAAACTTGGGTAGAATATTTCTAGACGAATAACTCCCAAGCAAGATCATCATCTCTCTATCATTAGAATGGGGGCACAAGGTGACAACTATAACAGAGTCTATAGACTTTAGCAAGACATCTCTATAAGACATCATAGTTAACCTCCTTTCCTATGAAACAAAGTTGGAGAATAGAAGGAAAGAAGTAGAAAAACAACAGAAGAGTCTTGCCCTTGCGACAAAATTGGGATCAACTGAGGGTTTTGATGGCGATGATATCACATTCATAACCCTCCAGTTCAAGACTTTTCTCGAGAAGAAAAAAAGGAGAGAACGAGAAATCAAATGCTTTCAATGCGACAAAGTGAGGTACATGAAGGACTGCCCCCAGCTACAGAAGAACTTTAGATATGAAAATGAGTTAAAGAAGAAATCCACCAAGAAAGCCGTGCAAGAATCATGAGACAATGACTCAAGCAATAATGAGGAAGAAAGCGAAAGCACCTGTTTATGACTCATTGGGATAGTCAAGTCCGACCGGATTCAGATTCCGATACTAAGTAAATAAACTTTCTTATTCTGAATTTTACAATGCCTCACAAGATTTGTTTAAACAAGTCATGAAGCTAGAAAAGTATAACAAGAAACTTCTAGAGAATAAATCTATTGCTAAATGATTTAAATGATTTCAGAAAGGAAAATGAGCAGCTAAAACATGATTTAAGCAGTTTTAAAGTAAAAATCACTTGTTTAGAAAAAAATGATTGAGCTTAAAAAGAAATTTATTTTTGTGCCTTCTGTAAAATGAAAAAAAGGAAATAGAAAATCATTCTTCTATCTCTAGTTCTTTCCCGAAAAGAAAATAAATGTGGAGACAGAAGGGAATTGTGCAACCTAACTCTTAAGGACCCAAAAAGAAAGGTACCAAATAAAAAATTTCCAGGTACTTAAGGTCAAAGAAAATGGAGGAGGCCATGTCAACCTCAAAATTGGATCCTGCCTAAGCTAAGTAACTTTCAGAATCATGGTTAGGTGCCACCACCAAGGAGTATTGGAGAAGTTTGCCACTAAGGACCTAGGTGACTTCTTATCTTTTTTCTTTAGTTGATCATGCATATCATGCATCGACGATGAGTCTTTTACTCTCATCTTTAAGGGGGGCTTTAAGCAAAGATTAAGGGAGAGCTCTATGGGAGAATCAGATTGAAAAGAATGTTTTTCGAGGGGTGGGGGAGATATTATATCTTTAAACAACAACTGGTTTTATTCAGCTTTTGGTATCTCTAAATCTTTTTAATTATGTCAAAAAGGGAGAGAAAAAGATTGTTTGCAAAATTGTTTGCTTACACATATTGATTATATTTGTAAATATAAAATATTTTATCTCATCAAAAGGAGGAGATTGTGAGCTTTTATATAAGTTGGGAGATTGTTATGTATGGGCATGCATATTTTGATGATAAACAAAACTTGTGTTGTTAGTCAAAACTTATGCAGTTAGCTTGTAGCTACCAGACCGGGATGAAACTCAAGTTGAGGAGCTCAAGCTTAAGTGAAGATAAAGCAAATAAGCTCAAAGGAGTTCACAACTACGGAACTTCATATCAAGCTCAAGGAATGCTGAAGCTCAAGAAGAAGATAAAGTCTTGTCTTTTATTGAATATTGCATTCTGTAATTGCCTTAGGGTGTAGAAGACATCAAATCAAGCATATATCGTTTCAACCCTTTCAATTTGACTTTTAGGTCAAAGAGTCAAGATGATCGATCAATCATTCTGACCTGATCGATAAACCTTATTTCCTGGTCTATCACTATTTGAATTATAATGGCTATATTTCTGATCGATCACTTTTGATCTCTGATTGGTTATATTTTAATTATGATCGATTACCTAAACCCTCGTGATCGATCATTTGATTCTAATTAATCACCTTAGTATCTTGATCGGATCGACCATATTCCATCTCAGGAAGATTTTTGAAGCTGATTTCATTGTTGATTTGTTTACAATGGCTACTTTTTCAAAGCCAACATCTATAAGACCCTAAGACCTCTAAATACGACCACATACCTCATTTTACAACACATAACAAAGAGCAACAAGCTCTCATCTCTCTGCTTTCCACTCTATATTCTAAGAGAAAGATTCAGTTATTTTCTATTGTGTTCTTCATTCCAACTCAGGTAATAAAAGGCTAGGTTGCCTGCATAAGCAACATAGGTCAGTAAAGACTCGTGTAGGTCGGGTTGAAAGCCCGAGTCGGGAGACTTAGGTCGTGGTATTTACCCAGGAGGGCTTCTACGTTAAATGCATGTGCACTTATCGTTTAATTATTTATCTATTGAAAGTGCTACATAACACTGCACTTGTTTTAGAATATTGTTGATAGCAATGATCGAAGTCATAAGTCCTATCCACCCGCACCAATCTGTCGCTATCCATGCGGTATAACAAACCAACACAAATGAGATATCATGCCTAGTAATGTTAACATACATGAGCTTTCCTACCAAGCACCTGTATTGTTTTGCATTAGCACACACATGTGAGTCTTCATACATTTGTGTACTTGGGTCTATATGAATAGATGCTAGCTTGGCCCCTAACATTCTTGTCTTATGTGGAAGATCCATAACATATTTTCTCTGTAAGAGAGTCATGCCACCAGTATTTCTTACGACTTTAGTACCCAACAAGAAATAACAAGGTTCTCTTAAGTCTTTGGTGATAAAATATTCTGTTTAGATATCTTTTAGTATCTACTATGCCATTAATATCATTTCCACTTAGAATTATGCCATCAACATATACCAACATAGCATTATCTATTTTCTTGACGAATGGAGAATGATCTGCAGTATAGCGTATAAAACCAACCTTGGACACAATATCAAGTAGTTACTGATACCAGATTCTGGGTTTTGATTGAGACCATATATTGCTTTGTAGAGTCTGCACATCTTCTGATAATTCCCTTGGTATAAAAACCTCAAAAGGAGTCTCGTCCTCGAGACTCGAGTCAAGGTCATTAGGTGTTCTATTTGGATTCCATGTGGCCATAAAAACCTCAAAGGGTTTTAAACCTATAAAAACCTCAAAGAGAAAACAAGCCATATATTTATCATGTATCTAATTACAAAAGCTTGTTTTGATGATTACATCAGAAAAGCTGCGGGTATCTTGCCCGCATGTCGGCTTCGGTCTCCCATGTCGCTTCCTCGACGCCATGTCGATGCCACAACACCTTGACCAATGGAATCTCCTTGCTGCGAAGCTTCTTCACAGCATGGTCAAGTATCTGAACTGGCTTTTCCTCATAAGTCAGATCTGACTCCACGTCTAGATTCTCATAACTGATGATGTGTCGTGGATCATGCACATACCTCCTCAGGTTGGATATATGGAAAACATCATGGATAGCTGAAAGATGTGGAGGAAGGGCTACTCGGTAAGCAACCTTCCCCACTCGAGCAAGAATCTCGAACGGTCCAACGTATCGTAGCGCCAACTTGCCACGAACACCGAATCTCTGCACTCCTTTCATGGGAGATACTCGCAACAATACCCAATCTCCAACCTATAATTGATAGGAATGTTATTGGTATGAAATCAAGTTGAATATATATATGTCATAATTGAATGGTGAAGAGGAAGAATTTGATTACCTGGAACTCCAAGTCTCTTCTCCGACGGTCTGCATAGCTCTTCTGGCGGCTTTGTGCCGTCAGAAGCCTCCGTCTCACAAGATCAACAGCCCTCGCAGCCTCCTCCAAGAGATCTACGGAGTAGAGAGCATGGTCACCTACCTCCCGCCAACTGAGGGGTGTAAGACATCTCCGCCCGTATAGGGCTTCGAATGGTGCCATACCGATACTGGAGTGATAGCTGTTGTTGTACGTGAATTCTACTAATGGCAAATGATCCTTCCAGGACCCTTTCCACTCTAAAGTGCAAGCGCGGAGCAAATCCTCCAATGTCTGAATAGTGCGCTCACTCTGCCCGTCTGTCTGCGGATGATAGGCAAAACTCATCTTCAGCTCTGTCTGTTGTGCTGACATGAACTGATGCCAATAGTGAGATGTAAATCTCGAATCCCTGTCAGATACCACCTCTCGTGGTATACCATGTAGCCTGATAATATTCTGCACATAGAGCTTGGCCAATCTGGATGGAGTGTAAGTTGTGTTGACAGGTATGAAATGGGCTGACTTGGTCAACCTATCAACAACGACCCAAATGGAATCATGGCCACCCAGTGTCTTCGGCAATCCCGTGACAAAATCCATAGAAATGCTCTCCCACTTCCACTCGGGAATGGGGAGAGACTGTAGTAATCGTGGTGGTCTCCTGTGCTCAGCCTTGAGCATCTGACAGGTCATGCATCTGCTGACATGTAGTGCCACATCGCGTTTCATTCCATCCCACCAGAAATGTCGATGCAAATCACGGTACATTTTCGTGCTGCCTGGATGGATAAATAACCGTGAACTGTGTGCCTCATCAAGAATATCTCTGCGTAGCTGCTCGTCATTGGGTACAACAACCCGTCCTGCCTTCCATAAAATAGACTCCATCACAACAAAGTCGTCAAATTCGTCCTTGACGGCGCGCATGTATCTATCTCGGATCCAAGGATCTGTCTTCTGGCCCTCTACAATACGATCCCAAAGGCTGCTGTATCGAGGAGGCACGGCAGTAGAAATGGATGCGCTCTCCTGAGGATGCCAATCGGTCAAAGCGGCAAGCGTATCCCATGTAAATAGCCAGTTCTCCGTACCATCAGCATGCGCTCTCTTGCTGAGTGCATCAGCCACCACGTTTCCCTTACCAGGATGGTAAGAGATCGTGCAATCATAATCCTTCAGCAGCTCGAGCCATCTGCGCTGTCTCATGTTCAGCTCCTTCTGATCAAAGATGTACTTCAGACTCTTGTGATCTGTGAAAATCTCGAAGTTCACCCCATAAAGATAGTGGCGCCAGATCTTCAAGGCGAAGACAACTGCCACCAACTCCAAGTCATGTGTGGGGTAGTTCCGCTCGTGCGGTCTCAACTGCCGTGAGGCGTAAGTAATCACCTGTCCTCTCTGCATCAACACTGCTCCTAGACCTTCTCCAGATGCATCTGTGTATACCGCATAGTCCTGAGTGCCTGAAGGAAGAGCAAGAATGTGCGTTGTAGTCAACCTCTCCTTCAATGTCTGGAAGGCCTGCTCACATGAATCGTCCCAAATGAATGGAATTCCCTTCTGCGTCAATCATGTCAGAGGCCGAACGATGCGTGAAAATCCGTTGACAAAGCATCTGTAATAGCCTGCTAGCCCAAGGAAGCTCCGAATCTGTGTAACTGTCTTGGGCTGCTCCCAAGACATAACTGCCTCAATCTTTGCAGGATCAACTGCGATGCCTGCTCCAGAAATGACATGCCCCAGAAATGAGACTTGGGATAACCAGAACTCACACTTGCTTAACTTGGCATATAACTTGTGCTCCCTCAATGTCTCTAAGACGATCCGTAGATTATTGGCATGATCACATTCATTTTGTGAATATATGAGCACATCATCTATGAACACCACTACAAACTTGTCCAAGTATGGACGGAAGATACGGTTCATCATATCCATGAACGCCGCAGGTGCATTGGTGTGCCGAAACGGCATCACCACAAACTCGTAGTATCCATAGCGAGTCCTGAAGGCTGTCTTCGGAATGTCCGACTCGCGAATCCTCAGCTGATGGTAACCCGAGCGAAGATCGATCTTTGAGAAAACCGAAGATCCCTAGAGCTGGTCAAACAAATCGTCGATACGTGGCAAAGGATAACGGTTCTTCACCGTTCTCTTGTTCAGTTGCCTGTAGTCAATACATAACCTCATGGATCCATCCTTCTTCTTAACAAATAGAACCGGAGCACCCCAAGGTGAAGTGCTCGGCCTCACGAATCCCAAGTAATTCCTGCAACTGCACCTTCAGCTCTCTCAACTCAGCTGGTGCCATACGGTAAGGAGCCATCGAGATCGGTTGTGTATCTGGCATGATGTGATCTCGAACTCAATTTCTCTTTCAGAAGGTAGTCCTGGTAGCTCATCAGACATCTGGATATTCTGATACTACTCGGATGTCCTGTATCATCGGCTCCTGGTCAGATACCTCCCGAACAAATGCAAGGTATGAATCACAACCCTGATCGACAAGTCGTTGGGCTCGCAACACTGAAATGTACTCCATGGTGGAGTCATGTATAGTACCCTCAAAGGTGAACTCGGGTAAACCTGGAATCCTGAAGATAACCGTCTTCCTAAAACAATCAACAAATGCATGATGAGTAGATAGCCAATCCATGCCTAAAATCAAGTCGAACTCATCAAGCTGTAGGAGTAGACAGTCTGCGATCATCTCATGACCGCCAATCAGTATGGGCAATTGCCTGACTATCAAGGATATGACAAACAACTGGCCACCTGGCCCTCGGATGTGATATGGAGACGATAGCGTCTCTGCAACACTATCTAAAGAAACTAGTAACCTCGAAGCAAGAAAAGAGTGTGTCGCGCCGGAATCGAATAAAACATGGAAAGGTCGGCCCAAGACTGAGACCATACCTTTCACCACAGTGGCGGCTGAACGTGCCTACTCCTCAGTAACTGCATGTAATTGCCCCTGCCTGGTTGATACAACACTAGAACCTGCCACACTCTGCGTCTGTCTCTGCTGCTGTCGCCTAAAGTTGGAGTTCCTGCCACGGAAACTCCCTGAATGCTGTGTATGAGGCTGTGACTGTGAAGGCTGTGGCTGAGGCTCGCCAGAAGCCTGTGGGCACTGTGCTCGGTAATGTCCCCATTCGTGACATCGGTAACACCGGACTGGTCGAGTAGATGGAGTAGCTGTGTCCGTGCTCCGAACTGGTCCTGCAGGCGGTCTATCTGCTCGCTGCGACCCAGATGGTCGAGCGGACTCTGTGCTACGTCCGGCAAGTGCTCCTCCTAGAGTAGTCGATGGAGAAGAGCGAGCACTGCCAGAGAATGTCGAACCTGTAGGTCGGAACCGTCTGGCTGACCTCTGCTGCTGAAACGGTCGACGTATCGGTCCAAAAGATCGCCGCGGTCTAGGCGGTGCTCCAGACGAGCTCCCAAAACGTCTTCCTCTGATGTCCTCGAACTTCTCTGCTGCATCGGTAGCCTCGGAGATAGATGTGATATGCAGTCCAGCCAGCTTCTCCTGTACTTCCTCTCACATGCCACCAATGAACTTTTCCAGATTCTCCTCTGGAAATGCGCCAGCTGCTCGTGTATGTCGCGACAACTCTGTGTATCTGATAAAGTAATCCCTGGTTGTCGACGAAGCTCTGCAAACAATAGGCGCTGGGACTCCTTCCACTTCGCAGAAAAGAAGTGGGCTCTGAACCTCGTCTCGAAATCGTTCCAAGTAGGCTCTCGGCCTAACTCGGACACTACGACCTCCCACCATCGCTCGGCGAAGTCTGTCAGTGAATATTCTATGAAAGATAGCCACGTGTTTCGTGGCGCATGAATCGCCCTGAGCACCTTCATTACTCTCTTCAGCCACTGCTCATCATCATCTGGTGGACCTGTGCCCTCGAACAAGGGTATGTTGGCCCGCTGATAAGAAGTGAAGACCGACTGGTGCCTGTGAATGGCTGAATACTCGTGTGCATCCTCGTTAGCAAAGTCAACAGGGTCCTGCTCCCTGTCTAAGTCTGCATCCTCCTCAGCTCCATGCTCTTGAATGTCCTTTAGTGGATCGTCAGGATGAGGCTGCTCCAACTCAACGGACTGGTGCTGGTCCTGTCGTATCCCATCCTGGGATGGATGGTACGTGAAATCTGACAGGTCCTCAAATCTCATCTCTATGTCCGTCTGCCTGTCAGCAATCTCAGTCTGCTGGGCCAATATCTGCTCCTGCTGGCCTCTCATAGCAGCCTGCTGCTGCATTAGGTCTGTGAGGGCAATCAGTATGCGTGCCAACTGATCGGCCGTCTCCTGACCGGGTCGAGATGCCACGGCTCTACATGAGAACCATAATTAGTCATAAAAATGACATACACAGATACTGATCATAAATGCTTTTCTCTTCTTGGGATATAATATGAAAATTAATGAACTTGGTGACATCAGTGGTTATTGAATATGAATGTCATATTTTCCTTCTCGGACTCACGACAAATCGGAAGACTGTCGCTATCCGAGAACTTAATGCGATCGGAATTGTAATACCGCGAATGTGCGTATTGGGGTACCACTGCTCTGATACCAAAAATGCGAACCCCTTAGGATCCGGGTACCCGTTAATCACACATTCGCACTATTATTTTCACATGAGATCGCATGAAGTTACAGAAAAACAGGGAACTTTTTTTTTCACATCCACATTCATAACCACAAGCTCATAGAACAATTGTCACCAAAATCTCATTTCATTAACTTCCATATATTCTACAACATGTACAAAGTCTGACTGTACATACAATATCCCAAAAATCTGACTGAAGAGAAAGAAACATAATACATTATAATCGAACAAAAACTGACACAAAATAAACCATACCGTCGGGTATAAACTCTATCTCCTGGAACCATGTATAGCTACTGAACTGCTACTGCACAGTAGGCTATTTGCCTGCCAAACATGTTAGGAAAGAAGAGGCATCAGCGGTTGCTGGTACCTTCCAAAAACTTATATAAAAATAACAGGCATTTATTGTGTCCAAAAGCAAGCAAGTAGAGAGGCAAGAACAACTCAAATTAAAATTTATTTCCACTTTGCAAATGAAAAAGGTTTTCAAATTCTAGTAAGCACCTCTTATGATTAGTTATTATCCCAACATTCCCCATATAAGCATATTTCTATCGTAACTGATTGTACATTTTATTCTCGTAGTACTCAGAGATCATATTTATGGATTTTGATAATAGAAAAGATGAGATGACAAGATATATTAATTTATTTAATTCTTAAGTCTAGTGGATAGTCTGTGGTCTTGATTCGTGTGAAACCTCACACTATGACTCTAAGACTTGGAGAATGTCTTAGGGTTGGGGTGCCTCCGTAGGCATGCGGTGTAGTATAATGCATCCTAACTAAGTTCCCAACACGTCCACTAGCTTAATAAGATTTCGATTCAGAGTGTAGTTATTTCCGTTTACTCAACTTTGATTGTAATCCCTTCAATACCTCAAGTGCAACTGTCTCAGATGTAACTCTAAATGATGCAGATATAGATATGGATGATCTAGATGTATAATCGCCAAGTCTGTTGGCGAAAGAAAAACTTAAGCGGTGAAGAAGCCAACAAAAGGGCTCTTCCGTCTCGCCCCCTAATTGGAAGGACGGTCCAATAGAGGGATAGGTCTACTCCCAACTATGCCACTGAGACGGGTGAGAGAGACTCTCTAGAAAAGTCGCTCTAGAAACCTGCCCGACTAGTACGGGCGAACGAGCTCATACGTAAACTGAAAAACAAGGATCCCCCGCCTGGGTATCCTAAAAGACAGGGTCAGCGGAACTGGTCTAAAGTCAGGATCCCAACGAGGCGTAAAAACACTGCGAGCTCGCATAAAAACCGAAAGAGGACTGGGATCCTAGACCCGCGCACTTGGCGGCCGCTGCCCAACTGGGCTTCCTTTCTTCCGCCCAGTTGAGGGTCACCGCGCCCTCGCACGATCATGGTAAAGATCACCAGGATCGACACATATATGGTATCACTGATTCACAGTCATATACATGTACTTGATTATAGATTCAATTCATATTCCAATGTTATAGCTTTTCCTTAATTATTGTTGCCATAGATGATTCAAAACTCTACTTGATAGATCATAAGTATGATACAAACTCCTTAAAATGATAAGAGCTTATAATTGATTGCTTAAGATTTACTAAACAAAACCTAAAATCATGAGAATCATGGTCATCCATCATAGCCTGCAACCTATATTGCATGTATCAAACGTAGGAGATTCTTCTTGCTTTGTATTGTTCTCCAACGTCTCATAACTTGCATCATGAACAATTTACAATTAGGCAATGTGCTGCTATTTTGCAGTGGAATGATTAACTTACCTTCTTCTAAAATTGATCATAAGAAAATATAGACCAAACTAGATATCATGCTTATTGTCTTAAGTGCTACGCTATTTCATTTACAATCAAGCTCAAGTCTTGTAGGCAAAAGAGTCAACACAAATGACATATACAATCACATGACCATGTTAGACAAAGTTGTCACATATATACTATTCCATTGAGAGAAAACTCCATATTAATCCCTTTTTTTCTATTCGTAATGATGAAGATCTTGTGATTTTCTCCTACCACATCACAAGACATAATTGCCTTAGATCGTCTTATATAGTGAAATTTGAATAGTTAGCAGTAGGAACGTGCATAGAAACTTCATATAATTTTCAAACATTCAATATTAGTTCAGTAGCAGAAGTGTGCCTGATAGCCCCATAAATTTTTCTAACATTCAACGTTAGTTTAGTAGTTTATTACGTGTTAAAACCCCTAATCGTTATTAGCAAGTCAACAGTAATTGAGCAGCATAATATGTACGGAAATACCACTAATGTTTCTCAATTATTCAATTAAAGTTCAGTAACAAAGTTTGGCATTAAACTTTCAAAATTTTCTTAATTAATAGATAACAAAATCAGCAGTAACAACACGCCTAAAAGTCCCCCAATTTAAGTATCAAACAATAGCAGAAAAGTGCTATAATATCCCATATTTTCCCCAAATTCATCCCCTTTTTAATGCATTTCCAGTAGCAGAATTTTACAACAAGATATCCCAAGTTCTTCGTTTCTAAATATGAAATCAGAAGTTTAAATTCTAATTTGAATTTGAAATTAAGAAAATATATATTAGTGGCTTTTTAAAGAGCAAAAATTGACATGCAAAACCCCCAATTTCATCTCCAAACTCTCAAGAACATGAGCACCACTCTGATCTGCAAAAATTTCAGATTTTTATATAACAAGAGATTCAAGAGATAAGACTTGATTTTGAGTTTGGTTTCAAAACCACATAGATTGACAGCAAGAGGGGGTATAAAAATACAAAATATCAAGTTTAATATACATGTATGGCAGCAAGGAGGAAGGGTATAGGATGTACCTTAGATCCTCCAAGATTGGAGGACCAAAATGCATGCAACAATCTCTTCAAGATTAGCAATAGCAGCTGATTATGAAACAACTCCGGGCCTTGTAGCAGCCTGGACAAACTTCCCCAGCTACTATGAGCAGCAATTGCTTCAGGAGAAGAAGATTGCTGGAGCAGTCAGGGCTTCCAGCTTGCTAGGGAGTGGCTGCAGCTCCAGGTGTTCAAGATGCAACTGCAGTGGCTGGAACTGCTGCTGTAGTAGTGGCTTTGAGTGAAGATTGGAGCAATAGATTCGTAGGGAAGCTGTTGGACGAAGTTTGGGAGAGATGGGGAAAGCTGTTGAAACTTCTTCGTTGAAGTTTTCTTTTAGGAGAAAAACAAACGGAGGAAAATGAGAAGGATGGAGAGCCCCTTTGTGTTGATATAAATAAGGTGGGAAAAAGGCCTCCTTCTTTGACATGTGGAAAGCTTTTGGGAGCCAAGTGGGAATTGAAATAAATGGCCAAGTGGACGGCTGTTTTAGACTTCAACCATTGATATATTTTTATATATAAATACAGTAAACAGTAGCCGACTGTTTATCTAAAATTTAAATTTTTTTTACATATTTAAAACGAGTCGTACGCGCACCTCGAGCTTCCGTTTTTGACGCGAAATATCTCGATTCGATCGTCTCAAAATGACGGTCAATATGAGTATAATAATGGTATACTTCCGGTCGAGTTTTGAATACCCGAAATTTTCGGATACAATTTTTGTTTAAGATTAAATTTTGTGATTTAAAAATATCAAACGACCTCCGATTGACGAACGATCGATTTTGTTGATCTTGTATCGTCGAATCGGATCTAATTACGGTCTCGGTTCGTTTCGGGGTTTCCGAATTTGCGTCGCGGCTTTTTCACGGCGCGCATTACGAAGTCACCGATTTTTGGTCGATTTCTCCCAAACGACTTTTGATTCATGATCAATTGGTCGATTTAGGTAATCTAATGTTGTCAGATAACTTTATTGGGTTAATCGGATGCTAATCGGCTTGAGTTTGGGTTTAGTTGGAAACCGGATGTTACACTTGGTCTCAAAATCAGATGGTTGTTGCTTATATGCTTCCTCATTTGGATCTCCATAAGGAAATGCATTTTTCACATCCAACTAGTAAAGCGGTGAGGAGAGTTGGACTAAAATGGAAATAAGAATCATCATCTTCGGGAGGCAAACCACTAGTAAAAATGTGTCAAGATAGTCCAAACCAAAGGTTAAAGAGTACCCCTTGGCTACCAGTCGAGCCTTATAATGTTCCACAGAGCCATCTCGAAGATGTTTGTTGGTAAATACACACTGACTGTCAACTACAGTTGCATCCTTTAGAGGATCAAGTAGTTGCTGCGTACCCTTGGACAGAAGAGTCTCCATCTTTTCCTTCATGGCAGTGCTCCACTCAAGAACCAATAATGCATACTGATTAGTAGAAGGAACAGTAACAGTTAATAGCCTACCATAAAACTCTTTTACTGCGCAAACAATCCCCTTGTTGATAAATGGTTGGAGATGGGAAGTAGCGTACATGCACGTTTTCCTTTTTGAAGAGCTATGGGAAGATCAGAATGATCTTGGAAATCTTGAATCTCCTTCGTTGCACCCTGCTCATCTGTATATATATTTTCCTTAAACACAATCTCATCAGTGTTCTTATCTTGACATACCTTGGGATTAAGTATTGGTATGATAACAGGGGGTGTCATCCGACAAGTTTTCATTAACCGAAACAATTGATTGTCAGCGACACGAATTTCCTGAGACAGAGCACAACTCTGAGTAGATGGCATAAGGAGATTGAAAATTTCTATGTCATGAAGAGACACAGCCCGAGAACTAGAGTGAAATAGTACGACATAGACCCAAAGAAGGTCACATCTGCACTAACATGGTAATGCCGATGCACCAAATCATTAGACATGTACTCCTTTTGAGTTCTGAAGTAACCTACAAAGACGCATTTCACAACACAGTAAGAGAGTTTGTTGTAGTCGACAGAATGAATATGGATAAAAAAGGCGCACCCAAAGATTTTAGGTGTAACAAGGGATAGATTCTCCTTTGTGGCTATTTGTTAAGAGAATATTCTATACAGAATATTCTCTTTTGAGCACCTATATAAGGATCCTCACACCCCCTGTACTCATTGAGAAATTCTAATAGAATATCCGCCCCTTTGAGGGCTTCTCCCGTGATTTCATCCTGCTCCTTAGGGAGTAGGGTTCCACGTAAATCTTCGTTCTTCATGTTTATGTTTCTTATTTTATCGATTCCGCTTCCGCTTCTTTGATTTCAACACGGTATCAGAGCAGGTTCGATTCTCGAGGAATCGTTTTATATTCTTTAATTTAGTCGAGGTTTGATTATTATTTGTTCTGCAATATTTCATGTTCGTGGATTTGTTCTTGGAGAATGTCGAAGATTTTATTCAAATATAGAGCTTCATTCTGAATCCCTATTTCTCCACGAGTTCCGCGATACTTCTTGAAGATCGTAATTTTCTGAGATTGAGCAACGCAAAGGAAACTAGGGTTCCCAATTCAGTTCATGAACAACGGTCACAAGCAACAACAGGCAGAGCGAAATACCGATGTGAGAGCACTGCCCTCTGATTCAAGCGCAACAGATAAGCAAAAACCTCCCCCTGTTCCAGATCCATGCGCAAATCCAGATCCTTACGTGTGTTGCGGCGCAACATCTACAACCCACAGAGCATCACCTTTACGCGCGAGTTCCGCACCAAGGCACCCAAGTGGCACTGCCTTCTTCCTCGCTGCCTGGCGGCACGCGAAAGCTGGCGCACTTCTCATGTCGCGCAGGCTCCTAGGCGGAGCTGCATCAAGTTTCAACAGGCCAGTAGCGTCGCCCATGGGCTCTAGAAGGAGCCCTCTCATCCGAGGAAGCGCCGCCAGCAGGCACCCTACTTCGTGCCCTCTTTTCTTGCCATCTCTAGGCCCCTCCAGGAGGTATCCAGTGCCGCTTTCCATCTCCTCGATTGCAGCACCATCGCACGACGATGCGTTCCCTAGCACGCATACCTCCTGCAGATTCTCAAGCGACGACACCCTGTTCCTCCGTACGACCTTGAGCATATCCAGGCGGGCGGCACACGTGCTCTCTTCCCCATCGGGGTGGCGACATTTGAAGAGAGGGTTCCCACGATGGGAACCCTAGGGCTCGTGGGGCCCACGATTGGCTATTTGCTTGAAATCCCCGGGAAAAAAAACTACAGTGTAAGCCCACTCAAAAAATGATATGTGAGGCTTAGTTTAAAAAAAGAGAAAAAATAGAAAAGAGGAAGGGTCCAAGTGGACCAATGGTTTAAAAAAATTTGAATGAGGCATTGGTTTCAAAAAATGATTAAAAGGTGCGTACACCACAAAAGCCATACGCATATTTTACAAAAAAATGATGATTTCAAAAAAAAATTGATTGGCAAAAGCCGGAAAAATGATTGAACGGCTTTAAAAAAAAGGAAAAGGAGAGAAGACGCAAAAAACAGAGAAAGAGAGAGTGACAAAAAATGCATCTGTTGACGCATAGGCTATTTTGTATCTCTTTGTTATTTTATTTTCTTGTTATTCTCTTTATGTAATTTACCCATAGGCTACTCTCCTATATAAGAGATCCTAGGGCTATGGAATAGAATAACTCATTTTCACGTTTTCCAACATGGTATCAGAGCGACGGTCTTAGACCGGAGTTCTCGAAACCCTAAACCTACCCCATCCACACCCGCCGGCCTCTCTTCTCTCTCTCCCTCTCGGCGCCGCCAGATCCGATCGGAGGCTCCTCTTCTTCTTCTCCGATCTGCGGTGATCTGAGGTGATCTGCGGTGATCTAGGCCGCAGATCCCCATCTGTGCTCGCATCGGATCTGCGGCGATCGGCTCTGGCGTTCTGCGCCTCTCGCGCATCTGGCGTACAGCCGCATCTGGCGCATCTGAGCGACTCCTGCGACTCCCGACAGATCCTGTGCGTCGCCAGATCCTGTGCGGCATAGCACCTCCTACGCATCTTCAACAAGGAGGGGCTGTGCTGTGCTGTGAACATCTGCGTGCTAGGCATCTGCGCGCTGTGCCATATCTGTGCACATCTAGCGAGCACTAGGGCATTAGATACCGCGCGTCATCTCCAGCGCGTGAGGATTACATAGTGCGTGTACATATTGTGCGCGTGCGGATTGTAGCGCGCGCAGATCCATGGGGATAGTTGCCTGAGGTCTACACAAGCAACTAATCCCGTCTATGTCATTGTAGACAAATATTATCCATTGTCATTCGCTCCAGTCTTCAGTCTCCAGTATGTCAGAAAGCAAGGCAGATACCCCATCTATGGGCGCGTTTCGTGGTCCAGCGCCCATCGTCAAGATGGATGGCACGAACTATGAACTGTGGGCAATGCAGTTCATGAGTATGATGAAGTCCACGGGCAAGAAGCATATTCTCACAGAGCCCGAGCCTGCAGAGAAGACTGGAGTTCATGCCTCATGGGAGGCAGACGACGCATACGCCAAGGTGTGGCTATCTGGCACATTGGCTATTGAAATCGCCAATGACATTCTACATCAACCCACAGCCAAAGACATGTGGGATATCCTGGCAGCGACCTATTCTCAGGCGAAGAATGAGACGAAGATCCTGCAACTACAACATGATATATTCACGATAAAGCAGAATGGCCGCCCGTTACATTCTCTCTATACATCTTTGAGAGGAATGTTTGAGAAGCTTTACAGCTTCATGCCTCTTACCGCCACACCAGAGCAGCAGAAGACATACAGGAATGCAACGATGGTGGGTGTGTTTCTCGCTGCACTCGATCCAGAGTATGAGGCCGCACGTTCACAGATTTTGGCGGACTCGACTATTCCTCCCATGGAGGAGGCTTTTCACAGATTGAGTAGGATCACTGTACCTTCAGCAGCTGCCAGTCAGAATCCCTCAGCCATGGCGGTCAACAGGGGCCGTGGTTCTCATTACCAGGGTCGTGGACGTACTCCCCGTGGAAGGGGTGGTCGCACTAGGCCTACATGCTCATATTGTCATCGCATCGGACATACTGAGGACACATGCTACTCAAAGCATGGATTTCCTGTATCTGCACGAGTCGCTGAGCAGATAGAGCCTCCTTCTGCTGCTTCACTGGATCAGCGTTTTGATGATCTGGTTGCCCGCCTCAGGGGCATTATACCACCATCTGGCCCAGCACCGATGACAGAGAGTCATACTGATGTTGCTGCTCCTGCTTCTGCGTCTGCCTCTACGAGTACTTCAGATAGTACACTTGCACTTCATAGTAGTAGATCGGATACATTGCCATGGATCATGGACTCAGGCGCTACACATCATCTATGTGGCGACCAGAGTCTACTTTCAGGATATACTCAGATCCCTCCAGGACGGACAGTAGTGATTGCCAATGGCACACATTCCCCCATCACGGGTCAGGGGGAGATTAGATTAACATCCTCTATGCAGCTCAAGAATGTTTTACATGCACCGCATTTTTCTATGAATCTTTTGTCAATCAGTCAGATTACGAAGGATCTCCAATGTCGAGCTATTTTTGATCCATCTTCTTTGATTTTTCAGGACATCCGTACGGGCAACGTGATTGGTCATGGCTATGAGCAAGGAGGCCTCTATCGTCTGAACCAGACCCCATTTGCCGGAATCACATCTTCTCCCGCTGGACAAGTATCTTCTCTCCTGTGGCATCTGCGTTTTGGTCATCTACCGCTTCAGAAGTTGCGTCTTGTCTTACCTTATAGTTTTTCTCACACACCTATCCAGTGTGAGGCGTGTCAGTTGGGAAAACATCACAGGTCATCGTTTCCCAGTAGTCAAGGTCGGAGTAGTAACTCCAAATTTGAGTTGTTTCATGTTGATGTCTGGGGTCCAAGTCGTGTTCCCGATCATCAGGGGCACAGGTTTTATATTGTTTTTGTGGATGATTTCTCAAGAGCATCATGGGTATTTCTAATGAAAAATGAGTCTGAAGCTGGAAATATTATTATTCAATTTCTAAATGAGATTCAGAATGTTTTTTCCACAACTGTCAAATTTTTGAGAAGTGACAATGCCTTAGAGTTATGAACCAATAATCTAGCCAACTACTACTCCTCTAAAGGAATTGTTCACCAAACATCCTGTGCCCATACGTCTCAACAAAATGGGGTTGCAGAAAGAAAACACCGTCACCTACTTGATGTCACAAGGTCACTTCTCATTCAGAGTCATGTTCCGTATTCATACTGGGGTGATGCAGTCCTTACTGCATGTTATCTTATAAATCGTATGCCCTCGTCTGTCTTGAATGAACAGGTTCCTTTCTCACTGATTTATCCTGACAAGGATCTGTTCACTCTTACCCCTCGTGTGTTTGGGTCAATCGCGTTTGTCCATCAGTTGTCGCCCGGTTCTGACAAGCTCTCTCCTAGGGATGTCAAGTGTGTCTTTGTGGGGTACTCCAGAACTCAAAAGGGGTACAAGTGTTTTGACCCTGTGCGTCGGCGGTATATGATCAGTGCAGATGTTACATTCTTTGAATCCATCATGTATTTCTCAGATTCTGGGAAGATGCAGCCGCCACCTATATCCCCTGATATTGTATTCATGGCACCACCAACATCACAACCGCCACCAACATCTGAACCACCACCACCGCCGCCACCGCCATCAATAGTACCTCCGTTACCATTCCATTACACCCGGAGGCCGAATCAAGCTCATGGTCCTGACCAGTCAACTAGCTCGCCTATGGTATGTAATGAGAATATTAATGTTGATGGATCTGACGACATTTCTCAGCAGGGTGCATTACAGGAGCATGGTGATACCACAGAGGACCTAGATGTTCCAATCGCTCTACGCAAGCCGAAGAGAAGCTGTGTCCAGTATCCAGTATCAGCAGTGGTGTCGTTTGAGAGGCTATCTGGACCATTCAGGACGTTTGCATTGGCACTTTCAGCTACAGCCATTCCACGGAACCATCATGATGCTATGCAGGATGCTAGATGGCGACTAGCAATGGAAGAGGAGATGGAGGCACTTCAGTCTAGAGGAACCTGGAGTTTGGTTCCTATACCTCCAGATGTTAGCCCGGTGAGTTGCAAATGGGTGTTTACAGTTAAGCACAATGCAGATGGTTCCATTGACAGGTACAAGGCACGCCTTGTTGCTCGGGGCTTCACGCAGACATATGGGGTAGATTACCTAGACACCTTCTCCCCTGTGGCGCGTCATTCCACTTTACGGATCCTGCTATCTGTTGCGGTTGTTAAAGACTGGCCACTCTATCAACTGGACGTAAAGAATGCATTTTTGTATGGAGACTTGCAGGAGGAAGTCTATATGCAACAGCCACCTGGTTTTGCTGTTGAGGGGGAGTGTTCCAAGGTTTGCAGATTGCATAAGGCCATCTATGGTCTTAAGCAGAGCCCCAGAGCATGGTTTCAGAAGCTTTCAGACCTCTTTGAGAAACAAGGATATAAACGCTCCAATGCTGATCATTCCTTGTTCGTGCAGAAGACGGCGAGAGGTATCATTGTAATCATGGTTTATGTTGATGATATCTTGATTACAGGTGATGATGACCAAGGCATTAAGCAAGCAAAGGAAAGGCTGGGGACCGAGTTTGTCACCAAGGACTTGGGAGTCCTTAGATATTTCCTGGGGCTGGAATTTGCTAGAAATCCATATGGATTAGTCATGACACAGAGGAAGTATATCACAGATCTACTGAGTGAGACAGGTATGCTAGGGTGTCGACCTGCTACGACACCAATGGACCCTAGCATGAAGCTGTATGATGATGACACAGAAGAGGTGGATCAGAGAAGGTACAGAGAACTGGTAGGCAAATTACTGTATGCCACTATCACTAGACCTGATATACAGTTTGCAGTGAGTCGTGTGAGCCAGTTCATGGAGCAACCACGCCAGGTCCATATGGATGCCATACACATGATTCTGAGATATCTAAAATCATCTCCAGGTGCAGGCTTGATATTTAAGAAAGGAAAGGAGATTTCTGTTACAGGATGTGCGGATGCAGACTATGCAGGATGCCCCAAGGACAGGAAGTCAACATCAGGGTTTGCAGTCTATGTTGGAGATGCTCTAGTTTCGTGGAAGAGCAAGAAGCAGACAGTAGTAGCTAGATCCAGTGCTGAATCAGAATATAGGGCTATGGCCCAGGCGAGCACAGAAATGATGTGGGTAAAATCCTTACTTGCAGACCTATGTATTGATATACCTCTTCCTATGATGTTGGAATGTGACAATCAGGCCGCCTTGTTCATTGCAAATAACCCAGCTTTTCATGAGAGGACCAAGCATATTGAGGTCGACTGTCACTACATACGTGACATGATTCAGAAGGGGTTCATTGCTACATCTCACGTCACATCAGAGAATCAGACTGCTGATATTTTCACCAAGGCATTATTTAAAGGCCCATTCCAGAAGTGTGCGTCCAAGCTGAGCATGATTGATATCTATGCTCCATCTTGAGGGGGAGTGTTGACGCATAGGCTATTTTGTATCTCTTCGTTATTTTATTTTCTTGTTATTCTCTTTATGTAATTTACCCATAGGCTACTCTCCTATATAAGAGAGCCTAGGGCTATGGAATAGAATAACTCATTTTCACGTTTTCCAACAGCATCTTTTGTTTCTCCCAACTTGATCCATGATTCTTATTCTATCAAGTATGGGAGAAAGGGGGATTCAGATCTATATTCTTCAGGGCATCTGCACGTCCACGATTGACAATCCGGCACTTCAGGCTTCTTTGATCATCCGTCTTCACCGAGCATCAACTTCTTCGTTGAGGCGTATACTTCTTATTTTATGTCCCGATCAGTTCCCGCGCTGGACATCTTCTGCAGCGATTCTTCTCCAGACACAACAGGGATATGTTCCGGTGATCTGATATCGCAGCGGCTCTACAAGCATGACAGAGATACGTTCCGATGACCTGAAAACCACAGACCCATCCTCGTACGTGGTCCTCTATCAGCAGCGGACATGTGTTCTTGTGATGTATCGTGTGAGGATGTGGTGCAGTGTTGCAATAGTCGGCCGACTATACCGAATAGTCGGTCCGACTATGCGGTGCGGGGGGTACCCGACTGAATAGACCTCCAGTCGGGCAATAGTCGGCCCAACCGAATAGTCGGCCGACTATTCGGCCGACTGGACCGACTATTCGGCCGACTGGACCGACTATGAGGCCGACTGGACCGACTGGACCGACTATGAGGCAGACTGGAGTTCGACTTTTCATATTTTTATTTTTTTATTTTCAATTTTCAAATTTTATGGGTTACGTTTTACCACGGTATCACCACAAATGTCAAATTCTATATATCTATTATATTGATGGGTACTTTTATCTTGGATTCATGTTAAATAATGACCATATATGTATAAAAATATAAGAATATATGTATTATAAATAATTTTTATATTAAAAAATACAAAACCGAATAATTCCGAATAGTCGCCCGAATACCGATTATTCTCTATTCAGTGACCCCTCCGACTGAATACCGAATACCGTCTTCTGCAACACTGATGTGGTGTATACTTTCTTCTTGTTGCAAGCTGCAGCTTTCTTAGCTCCAGCTTAAGGGGGAGTATTAGAGAATATTCTTTGTGGCTATTAGTTAAGAGAATATTTTATAGAGAATATTCTATAGAATATTCTCCTTTGAGCACCTATATAGGGATCCTCACACCCCCTGTACTCACTGAGAAATTTTAATAGAATATTCGTCCCTTTGAGGGCTTCTCCCGTGGTTTCATCCCGCTCCTTAGGGAGTAGGGTTCCACGTAAATCTTCATTCTTCATGTTTATGTTTCTTGTTTTATCGATTCCGCTTCCGCTTCTCTGATTTCAACAGATTCTGTCAGGGAAGAACATAGAATAAAATGTATGTTCTTCCAATATGGTAGACAACTCACGATTTATTAGGGACGTATTCGTAAGAACATCATCACCTTAAAATAACTATTCGATAATGGATCACTATTTGATAAGATTATAGACAAGATACTTAGATCTATAAAGTTAACCACAATAGAGATCAAGAGAGGATGAGAAATTAAGTCAATGATGGCAATTTAACAATGACTGATAATAAAGAATGCTAGTCATGATGACCCTTACACCTGACTGTGCGAGGGTGTGGTGACCCTCAACTAGGCGGGAGATAGGAAGCCCAGTTAGGACAATAACTTCTTAGTGCGCGGGTCTTAGATCCTAGTCTTTTTACGATTTTTCGCGATCAATCGCAGTTTTATACCTCCTTGGGATCCACAGGTTTTCTTTTAGACCAGTTACGCTGATCCTGTGTTCTTTAAGGTATCTAGGCTAGAGGGCCCTCAGTTTTGGTTTTTCGATCTCGTTAGCCCGTACCGATCGGGCCAAATTTTCCAGAGTGACTTGTCCGAAAAGTCTCTCCCCCGTCTCATGGACGTAGTTTTGGAGTAGGCCTAGCCCTCCACTGGACCGCACTTCCACTGGGTAGGCAAAACAGAATGGTCCCTTTGGAGGCTTCCTCACCGCTTGATTTTTGGATAATGTTCTTGAAAGTTGGTTACCGTTGAGTTGGTTACAGATTGAGCTTGGGTACAATTGAGTTGGTTACAGTTGAGCTTGGTTTCAGTTGAGCTACTTGTTGTTCTGTTAGTAGGTCCTAGCAAAGAGATATGATCATATAATGGAAATCATCCTTATCAAACTAAGAGATACTACCACAGATGTTAGATGAAGCTAGTGGACGTGTTGGGAACTTAATGAGGATGCATTTTACTTCACTGCATGCCTACGGAGATATCCCAACCCTAAGGTTTCCTTACTGCCTTATAGTCATAGTGTGGGGTCTTACCCAAACCAAGACCACAAACTATCCACTGAGCTTGAGAAATTCAACAAGAAAAAAAATCAAAATACGAGACTTATCATCTACGGTTACTAAGATCAATCCACATGACTCATATACATTAGAAAGAGATCTAGATTACATCGATCATAATAAGCATCATAAATCAAGAGATCTGAATCACCACAATCATGATAAGCATTGAATAAGTTAAAGAGATGAAATAAGAGGGGGGAAGAACGGAAATCATAAACGGTTTTATATTAGAACGAAAATCATATACGATTTTATATTAGAGACACGCATTAGAGTTATAATGTAAGATCACACCCAGATTAAGATCATAGATTATCCACTAAATCTGAGAGATTAGATAAAGAGAAAGATTAGATCAGAGACTCGTCATACATATTACCAAGATCCATTAAATATGAATAATAATTAAAAAAATTGATAGCTTAAATATGGATCATATAATCTATATATAAAATTGTTAAAATTGGGTAATTGAGGTAGGCTGAGTAAGACGGGGATTCACATACCGAACAACTTGAAAACCTGTTTCAATGCAAGTAGCTCATTAAATTTACTTGTTTATCTACTTGTTTCTTTAGGAGCCACTAAGTTTCCTGTTATTTTTAATTGATTAGATGTGCTCATCACTGGTTGACGTTCTGTTCTCCCTAATGCGATCTCTATCAAACATGATAGTACAAGTGTTGTGTAAATGGGTATCCCAAATCCGCGGGCGGGTACTACACCTAGGAATAAATATCCTCATTCTTTTTCCCAACAAGGGGCAATACAAATTTATTAACAACAAGATATACTGATCCACAACCAAGGATCCAAATATCCGTTGACAGCATCGATTAGCGATATAGCAGTCAACACAATTACTACAAAATTGCAAGAGATGGGTTGCTAGACATGGTATGGGGTGCCTGCATCAATCATGATAAGCAGATTACCTGTCTCAAGTTAATGCTTGACAGTCACAAAAAGTTGGCATGATTATTCTATTGGGAAAAATTAAAATAATTTTAATTATTGAGAAAAATATTGTTATAATCATTGGGTGCATCTTAAAACCTACATAATTTAACCAAATTAAGGTTATAAAATGCACTGCTACCTCAGCATATATGATAATTTTTGCAGGCAATTATACTTTCAGAGAATTCATTAAGATTATTAATCTAATAGGATTTACTCAACATCAGAATCAAGTGGTAAACATATATTGGGTTTTGTTATTTTCTGGTTGTACCTGAACTTGTATCCAAGAGGGTTATTTGCAGCTGCTGGAGAGGGTAATCCACCACAGTAAGAATGAAAAGATCTTATTTCCCCTTTCCTAGCATGTGCTTCATCAATCATCTTCATAGCCAACATATGATCTGCTTAACATTTACATTATCAACAAAAGAAATAAACATATCATGATCTCAGTATAAAGACCATTCAACTGCAAAGGTCATGGGCTGGTGACACAAAAGCTACTCGCTCCTCTTGCAAACAAAAATCGAAGCATTCTGATCTTGAGTAAGAGATGCTATCTTCAGGCATTTAAGAAAATAGAGAAATTTATCTTTGAACTTTGCTCCTATGCTGGAGTCGAAACCAAAGATGGTGTAACTTCCCCGAGTTTTGTATAACATCATAGATAAATGGATCGTTTCAGATTTATATAACCCTACTATGTGGTCTCCCACATCCCGAGTAAGAGGGACTGGCACTATATGCAAGGCCTTCTACAACATTTTATAGGGGAAAATTGGGTTGCGAATTTCTATGGATTTTATCACATGTTTGCCGAAGACACCAGGTGGCCATGATTCGATTTGGGTCATTGTTGACAGGTTAACCAAGTCACCCTATTTCATACCTGTCAGCATGATTTACACTCCATCCAGATTGGTCAGGCTATATGTGCAGAGTATCATCAGACTTCATGGTATACTGCGTGAAGTGGTGTCTGACAGAGACTCGAGGTTCACATCTCATTATTGGCGTTAGTTCATGTCAGCAATACAAACAGAGCTGAAGATGAGTTCTACGTACCATCCACAGACCAACGGGCAAAGTGAGCACACCATTCAGACGCTTGAGGATTTACTTCGTGCATGCATGTTGGAGTGGAAAGGGTCTTAGAAATACCATCTTCCTTTGGTTGAATTCACGTACAACAACTATCATTCCAGTATCGGTACGACACCATTTAAAGCCCTATAGGGGAGGAGATGCCTCACATCTCTCAGTTGGCGAGATGTAGGTTATCATGCTCTCTATTCCATAGATCTTTTGTAGGAGACTGTAAGATTTGTTGATCTTGTGAGACGGAGACTTCTGACGACACAAAGCCGCCAAAAGAGCTATGAAGACCGTCGAAGAAGAGATATGGATTTTCAGGTAAACCAAACATCTCTCTTAATTTACTTCAGTTATGACCTATTAAAATTCAACGTAATCTCTTATATTAATGGAATTCCTGTAAATATAGGTGGGAGATTGAGTATTTCTCCGAGTATCCCCCATTAAGGGAATATAGAGATTTGGCATTCCTAACAAGCTGGCGCCACAATATGTTGGTCCATTTGAGATTCTGGCAAGAGTGGGGAAGGTGGACTATTGGGTTTCCCTTCCTCCACATCTTTCGATATTCACGACTTTTTTCATGTATCCAATCTGAGGAAGCATGTGCACGATCCTCGACACATCATCAGCTACGAGAATCTTGACGTGGAGTCGGATTTGACATATGAAGAGAGGCCAGTGCAGATACTAGACACCGCTGTGAAGAAGCTTTGCAGCAAGGAAATTCCATTGGTCAATGTGTTGTGGCACCAACACGGAGTCGAAGATGCGACGTGGGAGACCGAAGCCGACATGCAGACACGATACCCGCAGTTTTTCTCAGGTAATCATTAAAACAAGCAGATTTAATTATTTACATATTAAAAGAATATGATTTGTTTTCCCTTTGAGATTTTTATGGGCTCAAAACTCTTTGAGATTTTTCTAGTCAGGTGAAAACCCAGCAAGATATATAGAGATCTCGACTCGAGTCTTGAGGACGAGACTCTCTTTGAGGTTTTTATGGTTCAAAACTCTTTGAGATTTTTCTAGTCATATGAAAACCCAGTAAGACAAATAGTGATCTCGACTCGAGTCTCGAGGACAATTAAATAACCTGAATCGATCAATTGGTCGTGAATCAAAAGTCATTCAGGCGAAATCAACTAAAAATCGGTCGCACCGTAATGCAGGTCACAGAAAAACGTGACACAAATTGAGACTATCATAAAATTCGATTTGACAAAATAAGGCCAACGGAATAGACCGTTCGTTAGTCGGAGGTCATTTGATATTTTAAAATCACAAAATTTAACCCCAAACCAAATCCATATCTCGAAAATTTCAGGAGTTTATACCCGATCAAAAGTATATCAATATTATACTCATTTTAATCGTCGTTCAGAGACGATCAAATCGAGATATTGTGCATCGAAATCCGATATTTGAGGTACGTGTTCGACAAACTTTAATATCTCAAATAAAAGAAGAGAAAATAAAAATAAAAATGCTTTTTTACTATGCACAATCAAGCTGTGAGTTGATTTTTTTCCTCTTCTCTTTTTGATTTTCTTCTCTTTTCTCTTCTTATTCCACTTGGCATATTCTTCCACTTGGCATATTCTTCCTCCACGTGTCAATTAAACAAACCCTTCCTTCCTTATTTATAACTCCTCAAAGCCTCATATCTCCTTTCAAAATTCCACTGAAAATTTTCCCCCAATTCCAGTGAAACCCTCTCCTCCTTTCTTTCTTTTTCCCTTGGTGTCAACCTGTCACCTGGCGGAGAAAAGTACATAACTAAGTCAAAAAATGTGACGTCTGCACTAACATAATACCTTCCACGTAATGGATCATAGCAACGATAACCCTTTTGAGTCTTGGAATACCCAACAAAAACACATTTGACAACCCTAGGAGAGAGCATGTCAATCAATGGAGACAACCAATGGACGAACACAACAGACCCAAAGCACGAATAAGAGAGAACAACTACTTGTCAGGGAAAACAAGGGAGAAATGTATCTTCTCCCCCAGCATCGATGAGGGCATATGGTTAATGAGGTAACATGTTGTGAGTAACGCATCACCTCAGAATAAATATGGTGCACAGCTCTGGACAAGGAGGGTACGAGTGACATCAAAAAGATGCCAATGCTTTCTTTCTGCGACACTGTTCTATTGAGATGTGTAAGCACAAGATCTTTGATGAAGAATGTCCTGAGATGAAACGAATTGAGATAGTATATGAGTATAGAATTCAAGAGCATTATCAGTTCGCATAATTTTGACAGAGGTGGAAAAGACATTCTGAACTTCTTTAATAAATTTATATCAGTATTACGCTCTTCCGATTTATTCTATAACAAGAAAACCTAAGACAGACGACTAAAATCATCCACAACAACTAAATAGAACATATGTTCCTGATGATCAGGAATACGACTTGGACCCCAAATATCTACATGGAAAAACTCAAAAGGGGAGCCACTGCTCTGAGTCTGACGAATAGGGAAGACAAACCAATGGTGTTTCCCTAATTGACATGTTTCACAATTGAACGACGACGGGTGAGATCAGGGGAAGGACTTAACACAGTTTCTAAAGTGGAAGATGACTGAAGCGCATAAGCCATAGGTAAGGAGAGACAAGTCCAATAGAATGAGAGGATGCCCCAGCATATGGTGTTTGGATCAATCGATAAAGGCAGCCCTGCTAACGTCCACAACCAATCACTCTGCCCGTAAGTATGTCCTGAAACACAAGAGATGATGGGTCAAATATTGCTCGACAATGTAAATCCTTAGTAATCTGACTAATCGACAATAAATTCATTGAGATCTAGGGGCATGTAACACATTCTGCAACTGCATAGATGGCGTCAAGGTAATATCCCCCTCTCCTATGATGGGGTGAATGAGTCCCATCTGCTATGATCACTGTCTTTCCTGTAGAAACAAGGTTGTAGGCTATGAGTTGATTTCTGTCTCCACGCAAATGACATGTTGCACTGGAATCTATAATCCATTCTGAGATACCTGAATCATGATGAAAAGTAGAGGTATGAGCACTACCCGAGGTACTAGCTCTTACAATAGCAACAACCAAGCTACTCTCTGAGGCATGTGAAGGAATACTGGCTTGGGGCATGATATCTCTCAGTCAAGACATAAGCTCATCATATCGTTGATCTGATGTGGACAGAGTGCCATAATATTGAGTATGTTATGCTATGAGGGCGGACACTGGATAACCATGCTCGAAATAGCATGTATCTTCTATATAACCAGATCGATGGCAATAGGTACAAGATGATCCATGACCACGTCCACCCCTACCATGTGGCCCCCGACCACGAAACTGAGATGAACCACCTCTTCCACGAGAGGTTGCCATAGAAGAAGAAATAGACTCTGGAGCAGGGCTTAAGATATTGATCCGATTCAATCTACGAAAGGCCTCCTCCATAGTAGGAATGGTAGCACCTGCTAGAATCTGGAAAGGAGCGGCCTCATACTGTGAATCGAGGGAGGCCAAGAAAACGCCGACCACCATGGCATTCCAATATGACTTCAGTTGCTCTGGAGTAGCCATGAGGGGCATGAAGCTGTGAAGCTTCTCGAACATTCCCCGCAAGGCAGTGTAGTAAGCATGCAAGGGTTGACCATTCTTCTTTATAGTGGATATGTCGTGCTGGAGCTGTAGCATTTTTGTCTCATTCTTGTCCTGTGAATACGTAGCAGCAAGAATGTCCCACATGACTTGGGCAGTGGGCTGATGCAATACATCGTTTGCAACTGGTATCAAAGTACCAGACAACCAGACTTGATCACATGCATCATCAGCCTCCCATGAGGCATACAATCATGTCTTCTCTGTCGGCTCTTTCTCGGTAAGAATATGCTTCTTACCCATAGACTTCATTAGGCTCATGAACTGCATGGCCCATCATTCGTAGTTCGACCCATCCATCTATACTATAGGCGCAGGACCTCAGAAAGCACCTGTGATGGGAATATCTACCGTGCTTTCTGACATGACAACTAGAGAAGACTAGGGTTGTAGACTAGACAAGCTTTTGTCTACGTTGACATAGAGGAATTTGGTTGCATGTGTAGACTCAAGCAACCAATCCCATCAAGTAGGAGTCGAAGATGGCAGAGGTGCAACGACCTCTAGTAAGAGAGAGGTGACAACCTCTAGAGAGAGGGAAGCGACCCCCTTAGGTGGGAGAGGGCAACGACAACCTCTATAGAGAGAGAGAGAGGCAGCCCCTTTAGATGGGAGAGAGCGGCTACCCCCTTAAATGGGAGAGGGCGACGACTGTCCCCTTAGATAGGGGAGGATGGCAGCAACGACGAGCCAAGGAGGGGAGAGGAGAGGCAGCGGTTGTGGGGCTAGGGTTAGGGTTTGTAGGGGTATGAGAGCTCCGGTCTAGGACCGCTGCTCTGATACCATGTTGGAAAAATGAGAAGATCTGTTTATTCCTTGAGCCCTAGGCTCTCTTATATAGGGAGAGACCTGTGGGCAAATTATATAAAGTAGATAGAGGGAAAAGGAAATAGATAAAATACACATAAACATGAAATATATCTCTACAGTGTAAGACCCCCCCCCCCCCCGCGACCCCTTTATATTAAAGGATTTCAGTGGTACGAGCCTATAGAACAGATCTTGTCCAAGTAAGATCATGGTGAAAGAAGAGCTCAGTGAGCTTAAGACAATGTTTCATGGTGTTAACAAATTAAGACTAAAACTTAGCCAGCAACGCTTTAAATATACAAAAATGACTGTAATGGATAAATTCTAAAAAAACAAAAAACTTTTGAAGGTTTACCTATGCCAGGATCAAGGCCCATTTCACACAGAATTGTTACACCAGCATTTTGTGCTGCATCTTGCAATCTTGACATAGATTCGTCCACATAGCTAGCCGTTACAAGGTGTTTTCGTTTCTGCAAGAGAAGCACTTTCTAAGTAACAGATACTTGCAATTTATCCATCTTAAAATGAAAAATCCACCAATGCTATAAAAAACTGATATTTTTATCATAAGAATTTTGTTCCTCCATCTGCATTGGCTCAAATAAATACACAGTTGAAAAAATCATAGGCTCAGTTCAAGTGAAATTTCTGAGTCAAGAAGGTGCCACAAAATTATGAGCATGTGCAAAGATAACATATGTAGTGAAGGAGAGTCCTGATCACTAAAACTTATGCATTAAACTCTTTAGGCCATTATTAGTGTTGTATCCCGAAGGACTGGATACAAAAGGCATCAAATCTATTGTCTAATCAATATTTCAATGATTCGTCCAGTGCAAAATATGAGTATCAGGGATGTAATTTCAGATTTAATTAGTAAAGGAAAAAATTGCACTTAAATGAAAAGGGAGTCCTATGTCCCTGTTACCATACACACACAAATATTTGGATGACTGCCGGTTATCCTTTAAATTCAATACCATTTATATTAGATTGCTCTAGGGTACCCTGGGATGTAATCTGGACATAGAGAGAGGAAACTGAAGGCAACGAGGGAATAAATGGTGGAAAGAGGAGGAAGATGTGTCAGTCACGCCAGAGTTTGGGGGAGAATGCTCAAAGATGTGCATGGCGAGAGAAGAAAAACATGTCAAAACATGTAATAAAAGGAGAACAGGGTTGACAGTGGGGATGCAAGGATGAGCAGAACAATAATCTAAGGTGAAGGCGATAAGCATTCATAAGGAGCAAATACTTTCTTTCATTCATCACTAGTCCCAAACACCATTAAATCATTTTCTAAAAGATTTTTTTAAAGATGTAAATTGCACCCACAATGGTGAAAAACTGTATTAATCACAACATGATACAACAATCTAGTCTCAAATTGAACCCTTGCATGAGCCAATACATTCTCATCATAGAACCTCTCACCGTAAAAACCACTGCAGTCCTTTCCAAACAAATGATTTAAACAAAAGCACGAGGCTTGACACGATCTCTACATGTTCAAAAGACCACAACTCCAAGAGTGTTCCAAAACCCATCAAAAGACAAGATGCCCGTCCAATCCAGCTCTGTCCCCTTCTAATTCTTTCTTGACATAATACAGGAGAAGAGATCTTGCCCTCCTCTATATCGCATTGAACCCTTCTGAGCAACAAAAAAAACCCTTCACCCTCACAACACGTTAAAATCCAATTGACCTACAATGTCTCACCACGTTATCGTTGTTTGTTGTGAATCATAGAAGCAAACATGCATAAACACGAGCATGCATTTACACAAGGTAATCTTGTTTGATCGAACTCAATCATGGCTTGTCCCAAGCCAGGGTAAATGAGGATGGTTGAGTTAGGTAGCTGACAACCAACGTAAAACAGTCGGAGACAAATTCCTAACTAGCATTAAAAAAACAATATTATTTCAGAATTTGCCTCGTGATAGTCGGAACTTTTCAACATGGATTTAAACAAACATATAAATTTCGTTGGGGCGTTTCCTACTTGCGATGCGTTGCATCGCCCGAATGCAGTGAAAAATTGGCAAAGGTCGCTATATTGCAGCCTAGATGTAATTCAAAATTTGCAAGGGTTCTCGCATGAGGAACACATGCGGGTAAATAAGATAGTTCCGCTGCATCACCGCCTGGATGCAGTCCAAAATTTGCAAGGGTTCTCGCATAATGGACGCATGCGAGTAAAGAAGTTAGTACAAAAGAGATTGCAAAGGAAGTTGTGGATTAGTAGTTGGAATATTGATACTTTAAATGAAAATTTGATGGAGATAGTAGACACGATGGAAAGAAGGAAGATTCATATACCATGTCTTCAAAAGACTAAATGGTTGGAGAGAAAGCAAGGGAGATCGAGAAAATAGGCTTCAAACTTTGGTACTCAAGTAAAGATAAGGGCAGAAACAATGTTGGAGTGGTTGTTCATAAAGATTTGAAGGATTGTGTGGATGAGGTGCAAAGATTCAATGATCATATTATTTTGCTAAAATTGATGCTTGAAGAAGAAATTTTGAATATCATCTCAGTTTATGCACTGAAAATTGGTTTAGATGAAAGGATTAAACAAGCTTTTTGTGAGGATCTGGATAAGATTTTATAAGGAATCCTACAAAGAGATGATTTTGGGAGGATAGAAATGAAGGGGGAAAAGTCATTCTGGATTTTCTAACAATATATGATCTTTTCATAGCAAACACACTTCAAGAAGAGGGAGGAGCATTTAATTACATATAATAGTGGCCCAACTAGAACACATATATATTACTTTGCATTGAGGAGAAGAGTTTGCTTGTGTTGTAAAGATTACAAAGTAATCTTATAAGAGAATTTCAAAACCCAATATCGCTTATTAGTCTTGGATAAGCAAATGGTTAAGAAAAGGAGGGTTTCTAAGATCAATAGAATTATATGGTAGAATCTCCACTCAAGCAATTGAGCTTCAGGGAGAAGATTTTATAAGACCTATCTTGGGATTGTAGCGGAAGTGCAAACGAGATGTAGGAGACAGTAGCATCTTGTATCCGAAAGGTAGCCAAACAGATCTAGGCAAGCCAAAGGGAGGAGATACATGTCAAAAGTAGGCTTGGTGGTGGAGTGAAGGGGTACAAGAGAAGCTAAAAATAAGAGAGCATGCTTTAAAGCTATGTCTAAGGATAGAAGAGAGGAAACTGTCACAAATTATAAAATAACGAAGAAGAAAGCAAAAAAGGCTATAAGCGAAGCTAAGTAAAAAGCTTATGAAGTTTTGTACAAAAATCACGACTTTAAAGAGCATCAGAAGGATATATTCAGGTTGGCCAAAACAAGAGAAAGAAAGACCAAAGACCTTTCTCTAGTGAGATGCATTAAGGACGAGGAAGGTCGCGTGCTTGTTCCTCAGAAGGATATAGAGACTAGATAGGAGCATTACTTCCATAAACTTTTCACTGGGGAAGAAAATAGAGAGATCACTTTGGGTGATCTATCTAGTAGTGAAAGTTACTTGAATCGTGCAAGTTGTAGACGACTATAAAGAAATGAAGTAGAGGATGCTTTGAAGGTTATGAGACACGGGAATGGTGTAGGACCTGATGACATCCCTGTAGAAGTATGGAGAGTTTTAGGTGAGTGCGGTTTGACTTGACTTACGAATCTATTTAATGTTATTTGGAGAAGGAAGAAAATGCTTGAAGATTAGAGGAGTATCATGGTGCCTCTTTATAAGAATAAAGGAGACATTCAAAATTGTTCAAATTACAGAGATATCAAGCTGATGAGTCATATTATGAAAATTTGGGAATATGTGATCGAAAGAAGGTTGAGGTAGGTTTCCTAAGTATAAGAAAACCAATGTGGATTCGTGCCAAGTTGCTCAATTATTAAAGCCATCCGTTTGCTGAGGAGAACAATGGAGATTTATAGAGCTAAAAGGAAGAACCTCCATACGATCTTTATTGATTTGGAGAAGGCTTATGATTCTGTCCCACGAGAGATATTGTAGAGAGTGTTAGAAAATATGAAGCGGAAGAGAAATTGATAAACAAAGCATAAGAACTGAAATATAAACAGGAAGAACAAAGATTTTTAACATGGAACCCTACTCCCTAAGGGGCGAGATGAAACCACGGGAGAAGCTCTCAAAGGGGCATATGCTTCATTGCACTTTCTCAATGGACTGCCGGGGTGTAGGGCTCTATATATAGCACCTACGGAGTCTCCACATCCCACAAGTGGTAGATGAGGTACTAAACCCTAGATGGGGTATATGGATCTCTCCAGGATCCATTTAACCATCTCCCTCATATACGCAAACAATGAATACTCCAACACTCCCACTCAAGCTGGAGCATGCAATGCTCAACTTGAACAAACAGAAAGAAACTCAACTCACAATACATGATACTATAGACAATATCAACTCAATGCGCACAACGATCGACTGCTGTCAAGGACGTTGCTTCTCATGCCATGCAGGTGAGGAGGACGAACGGGCTGGAGTGTGAGTCTGCTGAATCACCTCGTCGGAGAGCATGTTCTCTGAATTGAGCCTGTTAGAGTCACTGCAATTGGAAATGAGTCCTCATAGGAGTACTCTGGCCCGCCACAACATGTGAATAACTGCTACATCTATAAAAGGGTCAAACAAGAAAAAGGTCGTGGAAGTGCAATCCTCGTCAGAGTCCACGGTCACTGGAGAATGTAGTCTGAAAGAAGTCTCCTCGTCGGAGAACTTGGTCTCTCCCATCTGGCACAAAGAATGACACACTACTCTGGAATACCTATGATACCACATGAAAACCCTTACCAACATGGCATAGGGAATGGTCCTCTACTCTGGAGTCCCTATGGCTCACATGAAAACTCTGATCGAAACAACAAGAAGAATGATGTGGACCACAAACAAATGATGGCAAACACGTGCACATATGAAAAGACTGCAAACAAGTGTGTGTCTGAAACTGACTCGGAAATCATGATCATCAAGTCTGAAATCTGCTGTAGAGTTTGGAAAATCTGAAGTGGTCTGGGGTCTGGAGCCTCTGAATATGAGAAAATCTAACAAACTGGCATGTAACTCTGCACATACCCCCCTTTCTCCCATACTAGTCGGAATATGTCATCGATATATTAGGAGATATTGGGAAAACATGAACTTGCAACTTTTTATAAGTTTTTTTGTTTTTTTTAAACAGCCGCCTTGATTTTTTTAAAGTCGTTTCATCATTTTTTACGGCTTTTCACTTTTCATTTTTTTAAAAAAATCATTTTTTCTCCTTTTTTTCCACGCACTCTTTTTTGTATACGCAACACTCTCCCTTTTTTTAAGCCTCGTGGCCCATCTTGACCAAATTTGCTGCACAATTTTTTTATAACCGATGCCCCCAACTTGATTTAAGGGCCCATCGACCCCTTTATTCACAACCTTTGGACATTAGGGTTCCCACGATGGGAACCCCTTTCCTTGAATCCCGCCGCTGTAGCCGCTGAAGGAGAGGCAGGAGGTACGCCGCCTGTAGAGAAGATCGACGCAAGAGGATCGATGGGGGCGGTGCTGAAGATCTCCGTCTGGAGGGTTGAGTGGCAACTGGAGGAGCTCTTCCCTTGGAGCATGCACCGGAGAAGCATCGAACGTGAGATCTATTAGCTCCAGATGCAGGTGCGCCTCCCTGGATGTCCTGCTGAAGATGGTGCTACGTAAATAACTTGTTGAAGATGATACGACCCGGTCGAGGTGCGATGCAGAATCGGGAGCAGGATGATGGCATGAGCACGAGGGCTCTTCCAGAGGAGGAGTCGCCTCCCCGAATGTTGGATATCACCACTGCCTGGGGCTTGAAGACTGGAGGAGGCATGCATGGGAGATGCGCGTGCCACCGCCTGTACGCTGGAGCGCACGATGCAGAGAGGGAGGCTCCGCCGGCGATGGGACAAGGGCTGCGGCCTGAAAGAGGTTCCCCTCGTAGCAGCCTTGGGCGCTTGGAGAGGAGTTGCTGCCTGGAGGGCTACGGAGCCCTAGGGCAACGCAAGAACGTCTGATGCACCGTTGATGGAGATGCATAGGAATTAAAGGGACTCCCCCGAGGCCTCTTTCATGCACTGGAGGCGGAATCAGATATTAGGGTTTCATTTTGACACCTTAGAATAAAATCGGGAACCTGATGATTAGCGCGCCAGTACCGCTGCTACATAGAGAACGATCGATCTAGGAGTCAGAAACCCCGGATCATTAACAATCTTCGAAAAAGAGTGTGATTAGCAACAATAATCTTTCAAGAACAGATCTCCAAAAATGCGAATACGATGCCAGCGAATCTTGAACTATGATCATGAACAAGACTCCAGAGATTAGGGTTTAAAGAAACCCTAGAACTTACAAAACTTGAATAAACAAGAACAATCAGATCTCGAATAATATAAAAGATAAAAATCCTTGAGAATCGACCCGCTCTGATACCATGTTAGAAAATATGAAGCGGAAGCAAAATTGATAAACAAAGCATAAGAACTGAAATATAAACTGGAAGAACAAAGATTTTTAACGTGGAACCTACTCTCTAAGGAGCGGGATGAAATCATGGAAGAAGCCCTCAAAGGGGCATATGCTTCATTGCTCTTTCTCAATGGACTATAGGGGTGTGGGGCTCTATATATAGTACCCACGGAGTTTCCACATCCCACAAGTGGTAGATGTGGTACTAAACCTGGATGGGGTAAATGGATCTCTCCAGTATCCATTTACCCATCTCCCTCGTATATGCATACAATGAATACTCCAACAGAGAGTTTTGGAAAAAGAGACAAGTATATGTCCCATACATTAACCTCATAAAGGATATGTATGATAGGACTTTATCTTGTGTAAGGACCCCGTTTGGGAAGACCGGTTATTTTGACATCATCATTGGTTTATATCAAGGTTCAACTTTGAGTCCATATCATTTTACTTTGATCATGGACGAGTTGAGAAGTCACGTTCAAGATGAGTTGCCTTGTTGTATGTTATTTGTTGATGATATGGTGTTGATTGACGAGACAAGAGATGGAGTAAATGAGAAGCTTGAGGTCTGGAGACATGCATTGGAGACTAAAGGATTTCGTATAAGGCTATGATGAAATATATGGAGTGCACCTTTGATGGAAGCAATGGTGAAGGAATCGAGGTGAAGATTGGTGACGATAACATTCAGAATAGAGATTCTTCTAGATATCTGGGATCTATTTTACAACATGATGGGGAACATGATGGAGATGTTACTAATAGAATAAATGCATGCTGGATGAAGTGGAGAATAGCCTTTACTGTTCTCTTTAATACGAAAATTTCTTTAAAAATTAAAGGAACGTTTACAAAGCAGCCGTAAGACCTACTATGCTATATGGATTTGAATGTTGATCTGTGAACCATAAACATGTGTAGAGAATGGTTGTAGCAGAAATGAAAATGCTAAGGTAGATGTGTGAACACACACGTAAAGATCAGATTCTGAATGATGCAATCAGAAAGAAAGTTGGTGTAGCTCTGATCGAGGATAAGATGTGAGAAAAATGCTTAAGATGGTTTGGTCATTTGCAATGAAGATCAACTGATGCACCCGTTAGGAGATGTGAGTGTTGGGATGTTGAGCCAGCTAAGAGAGGGCGAGGACGACCCAAGTGTCGGAAAGAGATTATATGAAGGGATCTTAGTTTTTTGGATATAAGTCCGAGATTAACCCGAGATAAATCTGAATAGAGGTGGAGAATCCATGTAGCCGACCCTACTTGATTGTGGGAAAAGGCTTTGTTGTTGTTCAATCTTGTTTGATCATGTGTTTGAAGACATAGTTGCATTTGCACTACAGGTTGCAAAAAAGGGAGTCTCCAATTCTGGGGGGTTTCATCAAGGGCAACAAGCAGAAAATCATATACATCATGTAAGGATCTACGGTTACATATTCTGTTGCAGTGGCATCCCAAGCCGTGAGATTAGAGTCAGAATTGTGGCATATACAGTTGGGATAAATGAGTCAGATGGGGATGGATATCCTTAGACAGAATGGTCTCATCGAGGATCTCAAGAGATCCAAGCTGGAGTTCAATGGCATTACGCATTCAGGAAACAACACATGAAGCAATTTATTAAAGCTATCCATAGGAGGAGGGAGATGCTTGACTACATCCCTGCTGATTGTTGGGGCCCCTCATATGTCCCATCTTTAAGAGGTGTCGTGTATTTTCTGACTATTATTTAGTATTACTCTAAGATGGTTTGGTTGTAAATGATGAATCACAAGAGCAAGGCATTTCAGATCTTTGGGAAGTGGAAGATCTTGATGGAGAACCATACATATAAGAAAGTAAAGCGTCTTTGTACATATAATGGGCTGGAGTTCAGTTTATTGGAGTCTAATGAGTTCTGTAAGGAGAAGGGTATTACGAGACACTACACCGTTAAAGATACGTCACATCAGAATGGAGTTGCAGAACGGATGAACATGATGCTTTTGGAGAGAGCAAAGTGCATGCTCCCTAATGCTGGTCTTGATAGATCATTCTAAGCTAAAGCTATGAATACAGTGTGTTACTTGGTGAATCGGAGTCATGCATTTGCTATCGACTGCAAAACACCCCCGGAGGTATGGCATGGTAATCATGCTAATTATTCTGTTTTAGTGTCCTTGGTTGTCTTGCATACTAGTATTGGTGAAGGGAAGTTGGAACGAAGGATAAAGAAAGAGGTGTTTACAGGATATGATGCATGAATGAAATGGTGTATAATCTGCTCCCCATTTGATCACATAATTATTATTAGGATGAAAATTCCATGCTTCACTGTAACATCCGGGATCCGCGTAAACCCGAACTCGACCCGAATAAGGTCCGAATAACCCAATAAAGTTATCTGACAACATTAGATAATCTAAAACGATGAATTGATTAAGAATCAAAAGTCGTTCGGGCGAAATCGACCAAAAATCGCTCGCTTCGTAATGCGCGCCGTGAAAAGCCGCGCTGCAAAATCGAAAATCACAAAAAAAACCGAGACCGTCATTAAATTCGATTCAACGACACGAGACCAACGGAATCGACCGTTCGTCAATCGGAGGTCGTTTGATATTTTAAATCCACAATATTTAATCTTAAACAAAAATCGTATCCGAAAATTTCGGGTATTCAAAACTCGACCGAAAGTATATCAATATTATACACATTTTGATCGTCGTTGAAAGACGATCAAATCGAGATGTCGTACGTCGGAATCCGACACTCGGGGTGCGTGTACGATAGATTTTTTTAAAAGAGTATGAAATAAAGAGACTAGAGTTTATAAAAAAAATTTATAATATTATTATATTTTCTGATTAAACAATAACAACTACGGTTGTTGTAAACTTTTCAAATATATATATATATATAACTGAAATCACAGGAGCCCACGTACATCCCTCTATTCATTCCACTTGGCTTTCTATATCTCTCCATATGGCAAAACACGATGACCTCTCTTCCTTCCTATTTATCTCCTCCATCGTTTCCCCCAAAGCTCCCAAATTCCAGCCATTACTCTCTTCTTTCTTTCCTCAATTTTCCCCAAAATCTGGAGATAAACAAGCATGCAGTGGGTCTTCTAGCCTTGCAACTGCAGGACAATTGTTGGAGAAGATCTTTGATCATACAACAAGGGCTTCCAACACCTTTGGTGCTTTAAAAGGAGCAGCAGAGCAGCTTTCAAGGCTGCTGGAAAAAAATTCAGCAGCAGATTTTGTTGGAATGGAGCAGGAACAGGACCTTTGGTGGAGAAATTTTTTTTTGGGGAAATAGAGGAAAGAAAGGAGAGAGTAATGGCTGGAATTTGGGAGCTTTGGGGGAAACGATGGAGGAGATAAATAGGAAGGAAGAGAGGTCATCGTGTTTTGCCATATGGAGAGATATAGAAAGCCAAGTGGAATGAATAGAGGGATGTACGTGGGCTCCTGTGATTTCAGTTATATATATATATATTTGAAAAGTTTACAACAGCCGTAGTTGTTACTGTTTAATCAGAAAATATAATAATATTATAAATTTTTTTTATAAACTCTAGTCTCTTTATTTCATACTCTTTTAAAAAAATCTATCGTACACGCACCCCGAGTGTCGGATTCCGACGTACGACATCTCGATTTGATCGTCTTTCAACGACGATCGAAATGTGTATAATATTGATATACTTTCGGTCGAGTTTTGAATACCCGAAATTTTCGGATACGGTTTTTGTTTAAGATTAAATATTGTGGATTTAAAATATCAAACGACCTCCGATTGACGAACGGTCGATTCCGTTGGTCTCGTGTCGTTGAATCGAATTTAATGACGGTCTCGGTTTTTTTTGTGATTTTCGATTTTGCAGCGCGGCTTTTCACGGCGCGCATTACGAAGCGAGCGATTTTTGGTCGATTTCGCCCGAACGACTTTTGATTCTTAATCAATTCATCGTTTTAGATTATCTAATGTTGTCAGATAACTTTATTGGGTTATTCGGACCTTATTCGGGTCGAGTTCGGGTTTACGCGGATCCCGGATGTTACATTCACTCAAGTAGTGAGTCTGTTGACGTAAAGAGGGATGATGATGTATACGAATAGGTGGAGTTCGAATTGATACCAAGTAGTGATCATAAAGTTGATCACACCACTCCTGATCAGGTTATTGCTGAACAACCTGAAGCTGAGTAACCAGAGGAGAGGCAACCAAGTGTTGCTATTGATTGACCCCGTAGAGAGATACATCCATCGCAGAGATATGGATTTGAAGACATGGTTGCATTTGCACTACAGTGCGGAGGAGACAAAGTCTCCAGAACCCTCTACTTATAGGGAGGCTATAACAACGACATAATGTGGGAGTGGATAGCTGCTATGGTGAAGAGATAAAGTCTCTTTACAAGAATCAAATGTGGGAGCTTGTCAAGTTGCCAAAGGGGAGGAAGGTCGTGGGATGCAAATGATTTTTCTAGAAAAAGGCAGCAATATCACGAAAAAAAGGCATCAGATACAATGTACGCCTACTTGCTAATGTTTACAATCAAAAGGAAGATGCGGATTACAACGAGATATTATCTCTCATTCTAAGATATACATCCATCAGGGTGCTATTAACTCTTGTAGCACATAGAAACTTAGAGCTGAAGCAGTTAGATATGATGATGGTTTTCTTGCACGATGAACTCGAAGAAGACATTCTTATGAGTCAGCTAGAGGAATTTACATTTTAAGATAAGGAAAATAATGTGTATATTTTAAAGAAGTCCTTATATAGGCTTAAGCAATTTCCCACGTACTGGTACAAGAGGTTTGACAATTTCATGATTGATCATGGATTCAACAGGAGCCCATACAATCATTGTGTTTATCACAACAAGGTAGAGGATGGATCCTTCATTTATCTGTTACTGAATGTTGACAACAAGCTAATTGCTGCCAAGAAGAAGATCACCATAGATGATCTGAAGAAGCTCCGTAGTTTAGAGTCTGGTATAAAGGATCTTAGTGCAACAAAGAAGATTTTAGAGATAGAGATCATCGGAGATTGTGCAAAAAGGAAGCTTTTCTAATCTTAGAAGAACTACATTGAGAAAGTTCTAATGACATTTGGGATGTCTAACGCCAAGACTCTGGGTATTCCATTCGTTGTAAATATTCATCTTTCAGTTTCTTTCGCATCTTAGTCATATGCAAAGAAGGAACACATGTCACATGTTCCCTATACCAATGTAGTTGGGAGTCTTATGTATGCCACGTATGCATAAGATTGGATATCGCTCATATTGTGAGCATTGTTAGTAGATTCATGGGTAATCCAGAGAAGGAGCATTGGTAGACAGTCAAGTGAATTTTCCACTATATAAGAGGAATACCATATATTGGTCTCATCTACAAAGTGATTCAGAGTGTTTGATTGTTGGAAATTCAGACTCAGACTATACTGCAGATATTAATGGGCAAAGCTCCGTGACAGGCGAGATCTTCACTTTGGGGAATTCGGTCATCAATCAGAAGGCTATCTTATAGCCTCTAGCCATAATGCGAAAGCGTATCAGAGATAAAAAAATAAAGCATATGCAAAGAACACATAGATTTAACGTGGAACCCTATTCTACAAGGAGAGGGATGAAACCATGGAAGAATATCACCAAGGGTTGATTCTTCTACTCATTTTCTCAACTGGTACAATGGATGTAGGGCTTCTTATATAACCCTGTAGGCAGTATGGAGTCCCATTAACAGTAGATGTGGGACTAAACCTGTAGATGTGATAATTAGATCCTGGAGGGATCCAATTACCCATTTATACATGTGATGCATGATTTAATACACTCCCTCAAGCAGGAGCATGCAATGGTCAGCTTGGACAAAAATAAAGAAATCATTTATTCATAACACCAGACACCACGAATAATATCAACTCAATGTAAACTCCGATGGCTGCTTGTTGAGGACGATGGTTCTCGTGTTGTATTAGTGAGGAGGAACTGAAGGGCTGGAGTGAATCGTGTCTCCTCATAGGAGAACATGTCCCCTGTATTATGTCTATAAGATCACCAAAATTGAAACGAGTCTCTACATGGAGAACTCTAGCCCGCAATTTTTCCAGCCCGTAATTGTTCCATCTCTCAAAAGGGACAAACTAGAGAAAGCCATGGAAAACTTCTCATCGGATTAAATGGTCGCTGAGAATGGAGTTTGAAAGTCTCCTCATCGGAGAACTGGGTCTCTCTCATACAGGCTCAGAGAATGGGATCTCTACTCTGGAGTACTCATGAAACCACATGAAAACCTTAAGCCTACAATGACTCAGAAAATGAGATCTCTACTATGGAGTCCCAACGGATCACATGAAAACTTTGAATCCAAATAAAAGACAAGGACCTCTCAAATAATGATCGCATACATGTGCGCATCAAATTGTAGACTCTGAAACAATCTGAATGTAGAGTTTGAATATGAATTGTAGAGTCTAAATCTGGCTTGGAATCTGAACTGAAGAGTTTGAATGTCCTGTAGAACTGTACATAATAGTTGACATCGACCAAGTTGGAATAGATGACATCGACCAAGTTGGGAGAAGAAATGAAGATGGAGAAAAAATCAATAACCTGATTTCTCTTTTTTCTGCATTTTTTCTTCTTTGCATACAAATTTTCTAGCTTTTTTAGTGTACTCCTGCCTTTTTTTCAAAAGAAATTCTTCTTTTTTGAAGTCACCACCCAAATTGGGTCCAAAAATATCCTTTTTTCTCAATGTGGCCACTTTTTTTAAAGAACCACCGTGCAAATGGTAACAAATCTGCAACAGTCCACCCTTTTTTAATACTATAGGCCCCTTTTTACAGCATGGCTCATTGGACCCAAACTTCTCATCACCCCCTCTCTTTTTTATAAGGAGCAACCCAACAGGCTTTTAAAGCCCACCGAAGGTCCCCCCTCCTTTCAACCAGATCTAGGGTTCTCTACGAGAGAACCCACTACCGCTGACAGAAAAAAAAGAATCTCCTAGAGAGAACTCGAAGATGTTGTGTTGTCGCCACCTTGGATTGAACAGGAGACACACAGAGGAGAGAATGGCACCTCCTGGAGATGCTTCCTGACAAGGGTCTTTGTGCAGAGAGATGTGTGAGGGGAAGACTCTAAGTCGATGGCGCTTTCATCAAGGTTTCGTCGATTAATGCCTTTGGCGACACCTGTGTGTGATTGAGGTAGATGGCTCTAGAGACGGTGGTTTTACCCGAAGATGTGGCGATAAGATGGAGTTTTCCATAACAACAGCATGCGCAGGAAGAGAGCATTGAACCCGTCTGTTATCTTCATCTTCTTATATTTCTTCGAGAATAAGGGTTTAGCCGCGCCTAAAGATAGCGATGTTGACCGCATTTCTTTTTTTTCTCGAACTCCAACTCCACACATGCCCTTGGTTGTACAAGCTTGTTGGTGGCGAAGGGATGGAGACGTTGTACCTGGAGTTGATCGCGAATCCGCTATATCGTAGATCGCTAATACGAGGACGATGCCTTTGATGTTACCGTCGTGCTTATGAATTGCATGGACAATGTATGCTTGCAGAATTGGGTTTTCTGATGAAAACCTAGAACTCTCAAATAAATCTCGAATATAAACATAAGCAAATCCACGATTGATGAATCTCGTATTCATCATTTTAAAAATCAATTATTAAACTCCATGCTTAAATAATCCAATAAAAGTCACTGGCAATTCCTCATTATTATCTTGTATTATATTGTATATAAACTATGTTTAATTAACCTATATTTATTGTAAATAATTACTATTATTTCCTCTATTTTTATTTCTCATTAAACCCATAAAAATTAGAGCTAAATAATAGTCTATATTAGAACTAACCTTTAAAAGAGATAAAAAATAAAAAAAATATCAAAACCCCAAAATTAGTGTTTTATCCCTTTAAAAATGCCCCCTAAATACACTTTTGTACAAATGATCTCGTTTGACATTTTGTCCAACATGAAACTTATAGACCTCATGGAGATCTACAATTTTCTTTATTTTTATATTTATTGATTTTTCTGATTGGGTCACGTGGCGTCCTCTGGGCTGCCCACGTGACCTGCTTCCTCCCTTGCCACCTGACACTCTCCTGGCCATTAGATCCCCCTGGACGGCCTTCATCTTGACCGTTGATCCTCGCATATCTCTCAACTGTTTGATCAAAGCCCTTGATCTGATCTACGCCTACCACTTCCGCCCCCATCCCTAGCCACTTGATCTAGTCGCATCCTACGGCCACCTTCGCTCGACGTCGGTCACTCTACCCTCGTCGTAGGATAGGACTCAAGATTCCATCTCGACCACTCGTTTCCGCCTTTACCGTCACCGTTAGATCAGATCATATGATCTGATCTAAGGCGTCTGCCAACGCTTCCATCTAAACTATCGGATCACATGATCCCACAGTCCAGACTTCATCTCCTACCTCCGTAACTCCCCTCCTCAACCGTTTCAATCGAAACCTCGCCGCCCCCATCCATTTTTGGCCACCACCTTTGACCCTCTCTCCTTGACCTAACGGTCCCCTCGCGCAGCCCGTCGATCCAACTTTCTCGCGCACCCATCATTACCCCATCCATGACTCCGATACTTCACTATCTCTGTTGCAAAACCCTCGCTCCCTCTCCGGTAACCAATCCCCTCCTCCTACAAAAACCCCACGCTCCGCCACCATTCACTGCATCCACCATTCAAGGAGCTCCGCCCTAGCTTCCTCCACCGTCCGGTGACAGTGGAGGGCGGTGCATAAAGGCGAAAATGGATACGAGCAACCTCAGTGAGATTCTTGGTCCTCCGGCCATGTTGCGGCGCCCCCGTGCACTGCGAAGCCCCCTAGTAGACCGGTCGGCCAGGTTGAGCGACGACAGGAGGGTCAAATAGACCCTCAACACATACCACATCCTCTGCCAGCTACTCATCTTCAATCAGGTATCTTCGTTATCCCCATCTTCTCCGAATTAATCCCAACTACACATGCACCCATTCCCTTACCCGATCATTTGATGAGCTCCCCATCATCCTCGTCGACCCCCCACTCACATCCTTCCCTTCTCTAGACCCTCTTATGCCCTACCCCCTTCTTCCCAGCTTCGTCGAAGAAGGAGCTCTGGGCCTCTACCTCAGGTCACCCTACGGTCCTCCATTTGTCCCATTTCACCCGTGTGCACGCCTCGGCTATCATTCTAACACCTGCAGGTACCTCCAATCATCAATGCCCAGACTCCATCGCCCCTCGCTGATCTCCAGTTTCCTCTCCGACGTAGCAACGTCGGTCACCACCTACAGCTACCCTCGTAGCTTCGTCTTCCATCAGTCGTCCTCGCTTGAGGCCCACGAAGCTCATGCGACTTTCTACGAGCATGACGAAGACCATCGGAGCTCTGGCGAGCTCGTCGGAGTCTTGTTTACGTCGCCTTTCCCCCGACGGAGGAGAAGTACATGCGTCGTTGGATGGCACCCCACGGTGGCCATCCAACGGCCTAGATCATGCCACGTCTCCCACCCCGAAGATGCAGGTTCGGACCCAAGCCGCCCCTCTCGAATCTTCTGATGCCGCCACGTCGTCCACCGAGCCTGATACGCCTCCCTAGCCTGGCCCCCTCGCGTGCATGGTACGTGAGGGCTGGGTAATTTGCACCGACGACCCTAGAATGTTTGGAAATTGCATTTCAGTTCCCAGACGTGTGCCTCACATGCGTGCCTGGCTATTTTACAAAGGAGGCCCTTGAGGTTTAACAAAATTGCATTACAAAGGACCCTGTCGGTTTTGCAAAATTGCCAATAGGTCCCTCCAGGGACCTATTTGTAATTATTTATCTTTATTTCTTCATATTTTTATTGAATTATGTGTTGGACATGCGAGCCCACGGCGAGCCATTATGCAATAAATGTTCTTGCGAATATCATTCCTTGATCTGAAATAAAGAATGAATAATTTGCATAATAGGTCCCTTAGTACAATTAGGGTTATGTACCATGGCCATCTTGATGATCATACAACTGTTGATTCAACTATTAAATCATAGAGGCTGGTGCTTGGATGAATATCTAAAGGGTTAGATTGAGGACTCATCAAGCACCGTCAAATGATTGTTAAGAGATGATCTCCAGCCTGAGTAGGAGATGGCAATCCTTATCTCTAAAGGTTGATATCTGACTGACCTCTTGATGCAAGTCCTCTGCATAGGAATAGAGATTCGGAGGTGTCAGATTAGTTAGATCAAAGAGTTGACTTAACGAGATCGAGATAACCAAAGTCCTATATCGTATATTGTCACGATACAGGCACGCATCCTCTGACCGGAGACAGATGTGTTACTATATGTTTGAGTATGTACATTTGACAGACCAATAGGTTGATGACCTAACCAAGGTCTATACACCGGTGCGCTGGTGTGCATATAAGGGCATATGAGTAATACGATCTCTCAAAGGGATCATACAGGTTCGGTTACTGAACCGGAAGACATGAGCTCACTCATGAGATATTGGGAAGAATCAAATTCCATGCGCATGGTCGTCTCGCTTTGGAAGCTTGACTGAATTTGTAGGTTTGATATATACTTTTGAAAAGTGTATGATCAAGACCTAGGTATGATATATGCTTTTGGAAAGCATATGATCGATACCGACTCACAATGATCGAATGAGAAACTTACTGATAGAACCCTGAGGTAGACAGTGTAAAATTGATCTAATACTTCGGGTTTATTCTGAGTCTTCCAGTATGCAGGATGTACATGTATTAGGAATACCTGAGGGTGATGTGATCATTAACGATAGTATAACCATGACGCTTCCATTCCCAGGGAGTGATGAAACGGGTCTGGATTTTAGTGACTCCTCTCTAAAGAGAAGTGATCTGATCTGGGTCCAAATGTTGGACATTAATCTGAATGTGATTCAGATACAATGAGAAGATTAGATTTGCGGTCTTGATTTAATCAAGCATCTATGGGAGGCCCGCGATCTGGATTTGAGATATGATCTCAATATTCAAGTCATTATACGTGGAACAATACAATCGCCCTGTCCTTATCTCCAAGTATTCGCGAAGAAAGCGCATTATCCTTGAAAGAGTACATGGATAGTTCTATTGTTGATAAATGTATCCGAGCATTGAGAAAATGGATAATTAAATGTGATTTAATTACCATGATTAATATGAATTCGATTCATATTATAAAGAGAGCTATCTTAGATAATTAAATATGATTTGATTATCAAAGATGTGAATAATGTGAATATGATTCATATTATTTGAGAATAAGAGAATGGAAATCCAAGATGATTAAATGTGATTTAATTATCATGGATATGAATAATGTGGATAGGACTATCCATATTAATCGTATATATTATAAATATGATTTATAAAATATAAGAGAGAGCTATTTGTAACTTACATTTGTTAATTAAATGTTGATGTGGATTGGATTCACATTGGACAATTAATTGAAAATGTAATTTACATTTTATTTTGGGTTGTGATGTGATTCACAATTTTCCAACGGCAAGATTGCAATATTCACAAAATAATTATGAATTATTGTTGTTGAATTATTTACGATAAATGTTGTTGTAAATCTTGGAGATTTCCATGGAATAATGCGATCTCATGAGATTGCATGCCACCAAATCCAATATTATGGAAGGAGGCAATCTTCATTTCATAATCTCCATGATTGATTGATTTAATTTGGGATTGATTTATATTGATTTATCAATATAGATTTAATCTAAATTAAATTAATTGTTGTTGATTTTTACCAACACAAATCTTAGCCATTAAAAGAAACACAAATCAATGAGAGCCATTGGATTTGTGTTGCCCATGGATTGAGATCCATGGATCCCAAAATATTATAAAAGGAGAGGCACCCCATTTCTCTTCTTTACACACAATGCTTGAGAAGCACATCTCTCTCTCTCTTTCTCTCTCCCTCTCATGGCCGTCCACCATGGATGCCTTAGAGAGGTTCTTCATCGCCGCAGCGTCGTCGTTATGCTGCCCGATAGTTTGCTCGTGGAACTCCGTCTACTTCGGTGCGCCTCGCTCGTGAAGAAGACATCGGATCTCGTGTGTCGAGATCAGGAGATCTACCGCTTGGATCATCAACATGGATTGCGAGAAGCACGCGGTTCATCCCCGTGCTCGCAAGCGTCTCCTCCGTCAGATCTGACTTGAGACAGGAGGTCTCTTCGTTTAGAGACTCGATCGCAACCACGCTTTAAGAGGTAATCCTATTACTTGTTTGTGGTTTAGACGAAACGATCCGAGAAGTGTTCTTGGATCATGTGGTTTCGTCGCAAGAAAAAATTTTAATTTCCGCTGCATAGAATAACTAGTGCGACTAGTCGTTTTTCGTCGTATTAGATACGAAGCTCACACTTCCGTGATGCGCTTGAGGATCTAACCATATCCTTCAAGTGGTATCAGAGCCTTAGGTCGGCGTTTTTTGATACGATCCATTAACCGAGGACGACTAGGGTTCGTTAGGGTATGCGAAAGTTTTCTTGCATTTCATTTTCACATCTCTGTTTTGAGATTATTATCGGCGCTGTTTAAATTATTTAAACACGAAAATGAGTTTGTTCCCCATTAAATAAGGAAACCGTAGGATCTGAGTTTACGTGATTTCGATTCCGTTTGCTCAAGATATGCTCATTTTAGTGAACATGTATCCACTGTTTCGGGGACTGCGGATCATGACGTAATTAAGATGTTAATTGCATATTTGAAACGCCTTGAAATGCATGAAAATCACTTAAGTTCTGTTGTAAATCAAATTAGCAAACTTTAGGAACTTACTTTGCTTAATTTGGATTTAAATTGATTGAGATATGATATTTTAGTAAGTGAGGGTCACTGCTGGAAATACTTTCCTAATCAAGAACCTAGTGATTGTCATTTAATCAATTAGTGAAATTAATTTGTTTAATTTCATGGAATAATTGTGCATAAATATTTGTGAAATATTTGATGATAATTATTTCCTTAAATGACATTGCCTTAACCAATAATTCATTAGATGTGATCTAGATCACTAATTGGTTACATGATCTACATTCCAACAAACTTGTTGCTTGAATAGGACTTGGGATTTGTTTAGCAAATCTCATTATAATGTTAATCAAAATTGTTTTGATTATTATTATATGGTATAATTTCAGTTGAAGAACCGATGATCATCTCAAGTACAAAGTGATCTATTTTGCATTATCCTTTTCCCGAAGTGGATATGGTGTCTAGTCGGAGAGCATTGGGGTTGCGGGTTGCAACATATGTGATCCGTCCCACTCTCGTCGGTAGTGGCCATGACAACGGGTAGGGTTAGTATAATGCTTAAGAAATCATGATGTATTTCTAATTATTAAAATTCGAAATAATACGTATTTGAGATAATACCATAATTCAAGTACCAATAAAATATTTGTTGGATATTAATTGGATCATTAATTTAATATGATTAGATTAATTGGAATCCAATTATAATTAAACCACTCTATTATGAATACAGATGGTATTTCCCTTGGAAGAATTAATCATAATGAAAATGATTCATAATGATTAATTAAAATTTGAATATAATATGGAGGATCACATAAGTGACATCCATGGTCTCCCGTCAAGGCGAAGGGTTCCGTCGCCAGGGATTGTATGTAGGAGACGCCTGTCCGAAGTGACAGCTCCTGCATGCAAGCGCATCTGGATCAGGCTCTTTGCTTCTCGAAAGAGTAAGGCCGTATGCGTAGTGACCCCAATATCGGATCCTCAGATTATTGGGGCGATATTGGATTGCGCATAGCGAGTACTATTCTTGTTGATGGTTGGTTCAATTAATGACGGGTCAACATCGCCTTAGGGGTGGTTGGCCCGAGCGTTAAAGACCAAATTGGGAATGCAAGCTGGACTTGCAAGGCAGAATGTGTTCCCGCTTCTTTTTATCCGAGTTGCAGATTCTCATATTATTGGGATGTAACAAAGATAAGGAAGGAGATCCCAGATCTTGCTGAGATATAATGGTAAGTATATCTCTTACATTGAAAGTGATTAAGGGAATGAACTTTCAGTGTTGACAAGGCAAGACAACTTTGATATAAAAATTCCTAAATCAAAGTAAAATATGTATATATATATAAATATATGCACTTATGCAAATTTCTTATTTCAGATAATCCTTCATTAAACCCACTCAATGTTATACTCAATAATAACCAGTAAAATATCATGGATTGGACTCATGATCCAGATATTGTGCTTGCAGTTGGACACATAATGTATGTGGTTGCAATATGCAAGTTTCCTCATAATAACAAGTAATGACAATTAAATAGATAATATGACTACAACCCTAGGGTTTGTATGTCTCTAATCTCATCGGATGTACTTTGGAAGTGACATGTCAATGATGATCGCAATTGTCAAATAATCCTTATAAAATCTAAGAAGATGTTCTGGCATACATATGTGCTCTTGACATTTAATCATGAATGACGTGGTTCACTGCATCGTGCAGAATGGTGGCTCTATAAGAGATAATGTATTCAATTGTTTGAATACCTACCTGAACCAATATTTTAAGAGTTTAGATGGATGTAGATGATGAGTGTCATCATTCTACTATCTATACTCTAGTCATTCATGAAGCTTCATAATATTCATATTGTATGAATTTAATGAAGCATGTATAAATGTTGAAATGATCTTACATTGAATTCTTTTGAATTTAACGTAAGAGATCCTTAGTCTTAAGCAATGGTTGTTTATAGATAAAGGAAGTGCAGTGGAAGCATGGGTCGGACCCGAGTAAGAAGGAAAGTCAAAGAGTTGACCTACTTCTATGACTTCCATATGACATTCAAAGAGTTGGATGAATGCCAATACTGCAATAAGTTGTTGTGTTGATAGTATGACTATCAAGTCTGTCTAGAATCCTTAGAAAAGGACTCGGATGGAGCATCAGACTAATATACATAAATCATTGATATTGACTTACTTATTGAATAAGATAAAGTCTTGTAATTGTATCTCAATCTTCTACTACACTTGCAATGAGTTCCATATGTTTTAGAAGACTATAAAGTTTGATCTTAAGGCTTATAGTTGTTGAAGTTCATCATGGACCATATAGATGGTTTTCTAGATATTTGTGGTGATATATATTTTACATATATGTCTAAAAGTACCTCAAGAAAAACAGAAATAGTAGTATAGTATTTGATTTATATATATATATATATATATATATATATATATATATTTAGACCTCAATTAGATGATTCACCAATGTAATTGCTAATTCAAAATCACACCTTATATAACAATAATGTGAACTTCAATATTGTTTTATTTTTGGTAACTTCAAAAATCTTTATTTTGAAAAGCCATCCTAGCTCCACAAATATAGAGAAATATTTAACTGGATTGTCACTTGAATTTCATACATTCGAAGTAATGTATCACTAATTTATTGTGGATGACGGACCATCTCATATCAGGCATTGAAAACACGAGCAGTCTTGGAACAACATCTGCACCATGGCATATCAAAACACGACTACAGAGCCCCATGTATTATACAAATGCATAGTTAAAAAATGGCATCAAAGAAAAGTGCTACTATAAGATCCAAATAGAATATATAAGTCTAATATGTTCTTTGAAGAAAATACGTTCAATAAACGTGAAATCTTGGAGGTAACCAATACATCAATACCTCTATGCACAGATTGGCAATTGCAACATGAAAGCTTGGAGGTAGTAAGCTAATCACAACTTCAACCTGCAATGAAGAAAAAAACTGTAAATTATCATGATACAAGAAACTATGGAAAAGTCCTCTATTTGACCACCAATCTATGTACCTCCATATGCAAAGGATTGCAGGAAAAGTAAAAAAGAGACATTTAAAGAGGTTTACATGGTTCTATTCTTCTAACACCTACATTTCTAGCAGGAGGAGGATCCTTGTTTTACACGTTTAATCACCAGAAGTTCCTCACCATCATACAAGAGCTGGGAGTTCCGACTCAACATTTTAAAGACCATTTAGCCCTTCCTCAGAATTATAACAATCATTTTAAGATTGCGGCACAGAAACTCATCATGTATAAATTTGATAATTTTTCGGAATGGCATAAGATGATGGCTCAATGGACACGTGATCTTAACATGATTATCGATGTCTTCACAAATTGAAAAAGACAATGCTGAAACTCTTCTAAAATTTATTGAGGTTATTATTGATGGCTCTTCCGTGGGAGAGATATTTACTAGTGATGCATGGTTCGATAATTAATTTCCAAAAAATATTCGTTAATTTCAACTGAAATTCTTTAAAAGTAAACTGTAGAGACTTATCTTACCATATTATGTACCATTTTCTTATTTTCTGTTTATTTTCTGGACACTTATGTATTTTACCTATGAGGTCTCTCTATATAAGAGAGCCTAGGGTTCTATGGAATAACAACTCTTTCAATTCAACCAACATGGTATCAGAGCCAAAACCCTAACCCTACCCTCAAGCCAGCCGCACCTCTCTCTTCTCTCTTTCTCGACGACGCCGCTAGCCTTCTCTCTCCTCTCTCCAGCCCCCGCCGACTTCCAGCCAACCCCGCCAGTCCTAGCCAGCCCTCGCTGGCCCCGCTAGCCCTTCCGCCGGACCCGACAGCCCATGCCGACCGCCCTCTTCCAGCCCTGGTCAGCTCCCGCCGGACCCGCAAGTCTCCGTCGACCACTACAGCACTTGCCGGTCACTCCAGGCCTATCGCGTAATGGATTTGAGTGCATAAAAGTCTACATATGCACTCAAATCCTGTCATATCTATGTAGACACCGGTTTCTTGTCTACAAACCCTTGTTTTCGTCTCCGGCAAGATGTCAGAAAGTAAAGTTGATATGCCCTCCAATAGGCGCCTTCAAAGGTCCAACGCCAATAGTCAAGATGGACGGGACAAAGTATGAGCTCTGGGCGATGCAGTTCATGAGTCTCATGAAATCGAACGGTAAGAAGCACATACTTACCGAGGATGAGCCGGCAGAGAAGACAGGGATCTATGCCTCCTAGGAGGCCGATGACTCTTATGCCAAGGTTTGGCTATCAGTCATACTATCGATGGAGATTGCCAATGATGTTTTCCATCAGCCCACCGCCAAGGCGATGTGGGATATTCTAGCCGCCACATATTCACAGGTGCGAAACGAGATCAAGATGTTACAGCTCCAGCATGATATTTTTATGATGAAGCAGAATGGGCGGCCGCTTCACTCGTTGTACACGTCCCTGAGGGGGATGTTCGAGAAACTTTATAGCACCATACCTCTCACAGCGACTCCAGAGCAGCAGAAGACATTCCGGAATGCTACCATGGTGGGCGTTCTACTAGCAGCACTTGATCTTGAGTATGAGGGAGCCCGCTCTTAGATACTTGCTGATGCTACTATTCCTCCTATGGAGGAGGTTTACCGGAGGCTCAGTCGCATCTCTGTTTCTTCCAGCACATCTACTCCACCTCTGTAGGCGATGGCAGTATCGCAAGGGAGAGGTGGTCAGTCTTCCTTTCGTAGACGTGCATCTCGTTGCCGAGGAGGTCGTTTTCGCCAACCGTGCTCCTTCTGTCATCACACAGGTCATTCAGAGGATACATGCTACTCCAAGCATGGGTTTCCAGCCTCGACGCGTGTAGCTGAGCATATCACATCTCAATAAGCATCCAATACAGATAACTGGTTCAAAGAGCTTGTGGCACGTCTACGAGACATTATGCCTCAATCGTCTACTGATTCTCCAGGTGGTTCTTCAGATGTTGCTGCCACAACTTCTGCTAGTTCGTCTGCCGCTGCCAGTACCTCAGGTAGTCCCACTGCATTTACATCTTGTCATGATCTCTCCGATTGGATTATAGATTCCGGCGCTACCCATCATCTCTGCGTAACAGAGAGAGACTTGAGTCATACAAGGACATCCTATCTGGCCGCTCAGTGCTGATAGCAGATGGGACTCATTCCCCCATCGTTGGACAGAGGGAGATCTCCTTAACACATTCTATGCATCTACAGAATGTTCTACATGCTCCTGAGTTCTCCATGAATTTGTTATCTATTAGTCAAATTACGAAGGATTTGCACTGTCGTGATATATTTGACCCATCCACTCTCAGTTTTCAGGACATACAAACGGGCAGGACGATTGGTTGTGGCTCTGAGCAGAATGGTCTCTATCGTCTGGTTCGAAATTCTTATGTTGGCGTCTCTTCACATTCAACCGGATCAGTCTCTCCGTACACCTGGCATCTTTGCTTTGGCCATATCCCACTCCAGAAAATGCGACATTTCTTGCCTCAGATCTCTCCGAGTTCGTCATTTCGTTGTGAAGCGTGTCAGTTAGGAAAGCACCATCAGTCTAGCTTTCCTAGTCGTCAGAGTTAGAGCAGTTGCTCCCCGTTTAAGTTATTTCATATTGATATTTGGTGTCCGAGTCGTGTACCCGATCATCAGGGGCACAGGTTTTATCTAATCGTGGTTGATTTTTCTCGTGTATCTTTGGTCTTTCTTTTAAAGAATAAATCTGAAGCAGTGGATGCTATTAAAAATCTGATTAATGAAGTGCAGAATGTCTTCTCTTCTATTGTCAAATATGTTCGTACAGATAATGCATTGGAATTCTACACCCGTTCTCTCTGTCAGTTTCTTTCGTTTAAGGGTATTATCCACTAAACCACTCGTGCTTACACTTCTCAACAGAATGGAGTGGCAGAGAGAAAGCATCGTCACCTTCTTGACATCACCCGAACCCTACTTATCCAGAGTTGTGCACCTATCACTTTCTGGGTAATGCTGTCCTTACAGCATGCTACCTTGTCAATCGCATGCCTTCATCTGTTCTTGGTGAGAAAATTCTACTTTCAGTTATTTTCCCTGATAAGGAATTATTCTCACTTACTCCTCGTGTATTTGGTACTGTGGCATTTGTTCATCATCTATCTCCTGGCCTTGACAAACTCTCTCCTAGAACTGTCAAGTGTGTCTTTGTAGGTTACTCTCGGACTCAGAAGGGGTATCGTTGCTATGACCCCATAAACAAGAAATATTTTGTCAGTGCTGATGTTACATTTTTTGAGTCAGTTATGTACTTCTCCACTGCCGATGACAGGATGGTCTCATCTACTTCCGATGATGATGTCTATGTTCCTCCTCCTAGTCTGAGTCCACCTGAGTCTAATTCTACTCCTGTTGCTACGCCACCACCACCACCTCCACAACCACATGTTCCACTTTTACCTAAATTCTATACACGTCAGTCAGGTCCTGCTCAGACTACACGTTAGGCATCCATCACGCCTCAGGTATGTTCAGATGGCATTACTAATGATGGGTCAGATATTGTACATGTGCAAGATTCTTCATTGCAGGAGGAGGCTGCACCATCCACTACAGCGGATGACGATTGTGATGTTCCCATTGCTATTCAGAAGCAGAAACGGACTTGCGTGTCCTATCCTCTTGCTTCCCGGGTGTCTTTCACAGCCTTACAGGTGATTTTCAGAAGTTTGTTGCGACTTTGTCTTCCGTGGATATACCACGGTCCTATTAGGAAGCTATGAAGCTTGATTGCTAGCGATTAGCTATGGAAGAAGAGATGTGTGCTTTACAGTCTCGCGGTACATGGAGCTTGGTAAATGCTCCACCTGGCGCATCTATTGTTAGCTGCAAGTGGGTATTCACAGTTAAATACCATGCAGATGGCAGTCTCGATCGGTACAAAGCACGACTTGTTGCGAGGGGATCACACAGACCTATGACGTGCACTATATGGATACATTTTCTCCAGTGGCTCATCACTCTACTCTTCGCATTCTTCTATCGATTGCCGTGGTACGTGACTGGTATATATCTCAACTTGATGTCAAGAATTCCTTCTTGTATGGAGATCTGCAGGAGGAAGTCTACATGCAGCAGCCACAAGGGTTCACTGCTGAGGGGGAGAAACATATGGTGTAGACTTCATAAGGCGATTTATGGCCTTAATCAAAGTCCAAGGGCATGGTTCCAGAAGCTTTCCCACCTAATTGAACGACTATCAAATGCGGATCAGTCGTTGTTCATTCAGAAGACTTCTATAAGTACGGTTGTCATCATGGTCTATATTGATGATGTTCTGGTTACAGGAGATGACGTTCAGGGAGTAGAGAGGGCAAAAGAATTCTTGGAGGATCTGGGTAACCTAAGTATTTTCTGGGGTTGAAGTTTGCCAGGAATGCACAGGGTCTGGTGATGATCCAAAGGAAATACATTATAGATTTTCTGATTGAAACAGGCATGAATGGATGTAGACCATCAAGTACTCCTATGGACCCGAGCATGAAGATGTATGACAATGATACTGAAGAAGTGAACAAGAGAAGATATAGAGAGATGGTGGGTAAGCTCCTTTATATCACCATAACTCGACCCGATATTGCTTCTGCAGTAAGCCGGGTGAGTCAATTTATGGAGCAGCCAAGACAAGTTCATATGGATGTCATATACATGATACTGAGGTATCTGAAGTCTTCTCCAGGCTCAGGGTTGCTATTTCGAAAGAGCACAGATTTATCTATTTCAGCGTGTGCAGACGCAGATTATGCAGGGTGTCCTAAAGATCGAAAGTCCACTTCAGGATTCACTGCCTTTGTTGGGAGCTCTCTAGTTTCTTGGAAAAGCAAGAAACAGACTGTTGTGGCAAGATCTAGCGCTGAGTCTGAATAAAGGGCTATGGCGCAAGCGAGCACTGAGATGATGTGGGTTCGAGCTGTGCTATACGATCTACATATAGATGTACCTTTACCCATGCAGCTTCAGTGTGACAATCGGACAGCATTGTTTATTGCCAACAATCCAACATTTCATGAACGAACAAAGCATATCGAAGTAGGCTGCCACTACACTAGGGATATGATCCAGAGAGGCTTGATATCTACGTCTCACGTTAGCTTAGAGGATCAGATTGCCGACATATTTACCAAGCCGCTACTTAGAGGACCCTTTCAGAGATGTTCTTCCAAGATGAGCATGATAGACATCTATGCTCCACCTTGAGGGGGAGTGTAGAGACTTATGTTATGATATTATGTACCATTTTCTTATTTTCTGTTTATTTTCTGGACTCTTATGTATTTTAGCCATGAGGTCTCTCGATATAAGAGAGCCTAGGGTTCTATGGAATAACAACTCTTTCATTTCAACCAACATAAACATTAGGTAGATCTCACTGTAAATGAAACACGCGTACAATCAGTTAAAGGAGGCACACAAATGATAGGGAAATCCTCTTTTATGGGCAAGAAAAAACAACTTAATGGTCTCTCTCAGATGGCAATGTTTTGTTCTTTGTTACTGACTTGAGGTGGGCTGCATACAGTTTGATAGGGCTTTATGTAAATGGATCCATATATAAGCTCCATTTAACTCAGTACGGCAATGTTTTGTTCTTTGTTACTGACTTCAGGTGGGCTGCATACATTTTGATAGGGCTTTATGTAAATGGATCCATATATAAGCTCCATTTAACTCACTACGATATTCGCCCCCACCCCCAAGTTGGGTACAGATGTCAATTATGCCAACTTATCCGGTTTACTTCATCTTATAGCGAGTCAAGAAAGCCCTTTTGTGAATAGAAATTTATATCGAATCAAGGAAAAGCCTTTAGCAAATACATCTCCCCCCAAATCCTTTAATCTAATAAAGGGAAGACAAAATAGTCCAGCATCAATCTTCTTCTATAAAGAAATATCTATCAACTTCAACACGCTAGGTGCAATCACGATTCTATCTCACCTAATGAGGGTTAGATAGATAAGTTTTCTAACCATTTTCTGATCACATACCAGAGACAATCCTCATGAGGTTTACATCCGTTAGATTAAGCTTATAATTTGACTCAATAAAAGTAGTGCAGGGTCGGCTTGCGATATCTCTTTCAACTTATTAAGGACATATTTCCTCTAACAAACGCTAAAGAATCCTTGGACTGCAAACTTTAATCCCAAGAAAATTATGAATTTTCCAATCATTATCGGACCTGATGACATAACCACGTACACAAAAATGTTGAGATATTAGTAATCTTTCATATTATTTATATAATTTTTATTTTCTTTGTCTTTCTTTATGTAATTTTTCCAACATGTATCTTTGATTTATAAGAGAACCCTAGGGACTCATTAATTATATATCCATTCTTTCATCTCCACATGGTACCAGAGCAACAGTCCTAGATTGAAGCCCTGACCTAATCCTCACCCCCACCGCCAGCCCAACTCACGTTGCCACCTCATGCCGCACTCCTTTTTGCGGCACCGCCGACCTTCAGGCTGGTTACAACCTTCATCAGGCCCCTTTGGTGCCCCCAAGGGGCTGCGGCACCCCCTCTTGCCGCCGCTAGGGATACAACTAGCCTCCTCCAACTACCAACAACAATCGTTGGGGTTGGTACGCTACTGCTAAGCCCCTCGAGGCACTGCTCCAGTGCACAGGCCACCGCTACGACACTCCACCAGTCGCTAGGCCCCTCTCCAGGCCTCCACAACCACCAAAAGCCTGATGCAACATCTCATCTCACGTCACCAGGCCACCTTACGCTCCAGTGGGGCGTCCAGCAATCTTATTTCACTAAAAATGTTCTGATTTTGACCGAAAACATGATTTCATACCTATAAATCATATTTTTCGGCCATAGCACGCTCCAAGGATTGACGAGGATGGATGTATGAGTCTACACGTAAAACCAATCCTCCATGTGATTGTGTAAATTCGCTCAGATCGGTCTACTTCCCAGTTGAGTTCCGTTTTCGATTGTTCTTCCATCATATTAGAGAACAAGGTTATATCTTTTCTTCTTCTGGTTCCTTCAAGGGCTCAACTCCCATAGTAAAGATGGATGGGACCAACTATGAGTTGTGATACATGTAGTTTCTTACCCTTGTGCAGTGCAACAATAAGGAGCACATTATGATGAAGCCAGAGCCGACAGATAAGACTGGGGACAATGCTTCATGGAAGCAAGACGATGCATATGTGCATATTTGGCTCTCCGAGACACTCAACACAGACATAGCTAATGATATTTTTAATTAGCCCACCATCAAGGCAATGCAGGATATTTTGACATCTACTTATGCCCAAGGGAAGAATGGGGCCAAGATTCATCAGCTTCAATTTGACATGTGCAGGGCTAAGAAGAATGGTCGTCCACTGCACACGTTCTACTCCTTGTTTCGTGGCATGTTCGAGAAGCTTTGAAGTTTCATGCCTATTGCAACATCCACAGAGCAACAAATGGCATATAAGAACTCCACGATGGTTGAAATTTTATTAGTTGCGCTCCATCCAGAGTATGAAGCAGCACGAGCACAACTCCTCGATGGGGCGACCATACCCCCATGGAGGAGGCCTACAATTGTATCAACAAGCTTCTTATTCCTCATGTTGCCATCACACAGGTCTCATCAACAATGGTTGCTTCTCATGGTAAATGAGGGACTACTCAGTTCAGAGGGTGTAGTCCATGTGGCAGAGGCGGTGGACGACATCATGGTCCTTGCACCTACCGCCATTGTTCAAGATACCCAGAGAACACATGCTATCGTTATCATAGATACCCCGCATCTGCTCGCGCAGAAGATCGAGATTTTAGAGACTACAGCTCTCCGGGCAGATCCATGCTTTAATGGCATTGTCTCTCGTATACGAGAGATAATGACTATAGTTGTTGGAACAACCACAACAGGATCCACAGATACTGCAACTGCAACCAGAGCCTCTTCGAACTCCTCATGTATCACATAAGCTTTTACTGTTAGTAGCAGTGTGGATATGATAGAGTGGATCATGGATTCTGGTGCATCTCACAATCTGTGTGGAGGCAGAGCCCGGTTCAGGTCCTACAGGACTATAACTCTAGGTAGATGGGTCGTTATTTCTAATGGGATTCATTTGCCCATCACTGGACAGGGGGTACATTTGATATGTCCCTAATTTTCAGATGAATTTATTTTTGTCAGTCAGATTATTAAGGATCTGCATTTGCGTGCCATTTTTTATCCTTTGTCTCGTGTTTCAGGACATACTCATAGGTATGGTGATAGGATGTGGTCGTAAGCAGCGGGGAATCTATAGACTAGTCCAACCTCTTCATTCTACTACATCTACTATTCATACAAAACCAGTCTCACCATACCTATGGCACCGTCGTTTTGGCCACCTTCCTCTGCAGAAGTTGTATTATGTCCTCCCACAGATCTCCATGCGATCTTCCTTCTCATGTGATTACGAGCTTGAGAAGCATTACCGTTCCTCATTAATGTCAAGGTCGGAGCAGTTCTCAGTTGTTTAAGCTCCTTCATTTAGATATCTAGGGTCTGAGTCGTATCCCTGATCATTAGGGACACTGCTTTATATGGTTGTTGTAGATGATTTTTCTAGACTTTATTGGATTTTCCTCCAAAAGTAAAATCTAAGACTGGGTATGTTATCAAGTCTTTCATTAATGAGATAAAGAATATTTTGTTGCCACTGTCAAATATCTACATTCTAATAATACCTTAGAGTTTCGCACCCTACAACTATTCGATTTTCTCAGGTCTCTAGGCATTGTTCACCAGACATCGTGTGCTCATACATCTCAGCAAAACGGTATTGCTGAGCGCAAACATCACCACTTAATGTGACCAGAACCATGTTGATTCACAGTCATTCTCCTCACGCTTCCTGGGTTGATACGATTCCCACTACTTGCTAGTTAGTGAACTGCATGCCTTCCTTTGTTTTGGGAGCGATCATCCCTCTCTCGATTGCATTTCTCGAGAAGGATATATTCTCCCTTACACCATGTGTGTTTGGATTTGTAGCCTTTATTCAAGATTTTTCCCCCGGTCGCGACAAGCTCTTCCCCTGAGATGTCAAGTATGTCTTTGTTGGCCACTCTCGTATACAAAAAGGTGCTATTGCTTTGATGCACTTTGGCAGAAATACTTTGTCAGTGCTGACATTACACTCTTTGAGTCTGTCATGTATTTTTCTCCTTCAGGTGATAGATTGGCCTCATCAGACTCTGATGAGGAGATCTACATGCCTCCACCTCCTACATCCCTACTGTCACGCCCATAAATTTCGTGATCGAGAATGATCGTACAGACACGGTAGCAGATGCTCGAGAATGATCGATGAAGCTGACTTCAGGAGAAGTCTAGATATTCATGGGTATTGTGGAGGTTATCCGCATGAGTCTGGAGACTCAACCATACGTGACAATGGAGAAGCATCACACAGAACACTAGCTCAGTAGCAGAGTGTCATGGAGCTTGTAGCAGTGCGAGCAACGAGTACAAACAATAGTGCAAGACACGACAGAGGATGCACGTAGCGGGTACGTATGCGAGCACAGAAGGGAAGTATGCAGTGAAGCAGTATGCATTGAGGAGCAATGAGGTACGATCACATAGGCGTACACACTAAGGTGCACAGTATCGGTACTAATGCATGGCGATCCACAAGGGCATGGAGCGTTGCAGATGATGAGTACGAGCATTGTCGAACATGCTTGGTGTTATGCGTACGAGAATGATCAGGAGGCCACAATAATGAAGATATGGAGGACTTTCCCTTAGCATGCAGAACGCTAAGGAAGGGTTTACTGCATGAGGGTCTGGAGGCCGCGGGTTCCCTTGAGCACAAGACCGAGTGTTCGGTGGCACTCGGTGAATTACGACAAAGGTACATCAGCAAGCATTGGAGCGTGATTGTGCTGATGACTGGACGGTTGATGTGGCGTCAACCGTGTGGGAAGAGAAAGGAAAAGAAGTTAGTCGAAGAGATTGGAAGATGAAAGGTTACGGTGGAACGCGAAGGGTTGCCACGAAACTCGAAGAGTCTTGAGTCGTCTTTATTGTTATTATTATAAATGTAATAATGAGTATCCCCTGCATTGCCTTGAGTCTTCTATATAAGGAGGGGTGGTGGCTCATTTGTAACACACGAGTGTAGAGTGTCACCATCCACTCCAGAGCAAGTCTCCCCTTCTAATAAGAGAAGAAGCTTTGTGCTCGTGCTTGTGTGAGTACGTTGTGGTGTTCTTGAGCATTCTTGAACAAGTTCTTGAGAGTGGGCTTGAGTGATCCGGAGTTCATGCTTGTGCTTGTGTTAGAATCGGCGGTACGCTAGCAAGCAGAAGTTCGAGAAGAATTGGAACACGTCTGCGACCGTTCTACTCAGGAAGGCTAGTTAACTACGAGTTAGTTAACGCCGCACAAGTCAAAATCGATAGCGGGATTTTGACCCTGTGATACCTACCACCACCTACACCTCCACCGACTCTACTGCCTACCAGTCCACCACTACCACCACCATCGTCACCATCTCTACCAGCATCTCCTGCACCTATTCCTGCTCCTACACCTGCTCATGTGGTTGTCCTGGACTGCCACCTACGTTATCAGTTTTACCACGTCTGTTTATTCGTAGGTTTCACTCTATTCCCCCTGCTTATGGGTCTTCTCCATCATTCAACACACGTCAAGTATCTAATGAGCACATGTTTCTATTGATGGCACTACTGAATTATCATACATTATGATTCCCTACATGATGATCATATACCCTCTCAAGAGGGGAACTTACAGGTCCGGGACATGGCAGATGATTTGGATGTGTCAACTGCACTGCAAAATCAGAGACATACGTGTGTTGCATATCCTCTTGCATCTCATGTTTCTTTTAGCAGACTTTTAGTGGATTTTAAGAGATTTACCTCGACACTACCAGCCGTGGAGAAACCACTGACATATCAAGAGGTTATTCATGATAGTCAGTAGCATCTAGCTATAGATTAGGAGATGGCCGCACTACAGTTGCGTGGCATTTGGAGCCTTTTTTCATTTCTAGTCGATGCATTTGTTGTTGGGTACAAGTGGGTGTTCACAGTAAAGCACCAAGTAGATGGCAGTGTAGATTGCTACAAGACGAGACTTGTAGCACATGGGTTCACCCAGACATATGGTGTAGATTATCGCAATACGTTTTCTCTAGTCTCCAGGCATTCTACTTTGTGTATTCTTCTATCTGTTACAATGACACGGGATTGGCCCCACTATCAGCTTGATGTGAAGAATGCCTTTCTATAAGGTGATCTACAGAAGACTATATGCAACAACGACCTGGGTTCGCTGTTGAGGATGGGTGTCAGAAGGTGTGCATGCTTCACAAGGCTATTCATGGCCTTAAGCAGAGTCCAAGAGCATGGTTCCAAAAGCTCTTGGACTTGATAGAGCAACAGGGATTTGTGTAATCGACTGTCGATCACTCTCTATTTGTGCACATGACTCAGAGAGGTACAATTATCATTCTTATCTATGTTGATGATATCATTGTTACAGGGGATGATGAGCATGGCATTCAAGTTGTCAAGGATTTCCTAGGTCAACAATTTGTGACCAAGAATCATGGTAGTTTACACTACTTCCTTGGATTGGAGTTTGCCAGGAACCAGGAAGGTCTTGTGATGACCTAGAGGAAATACGTTACTGATATTCTTCCTAAGACAGGCATGGCAAATTGCAGACCTGTCACTACTCCTACAAACTCGAGCATGATGCTCTACGATGATGACACTGAGGAGGTCGACAAGAGGAGCTACAAGAAGCTTGTTGGCAAGCTTCTATATGTGAGCATCACAAGGCCAGATATATCCTTTGTCGTGAGTAAAGTGAGTCAGTTTACGGAACAACCCAGACAAGCACATATGGATGCAGCCCATATGATTCTTATGTATCGGAATGCCTCACCTAGGACTGATTCAGCAGAGGCACAACCTTGCAGTTATAGCATGTGCAGATACAGATTATGTTGGATGTATTAAGGACATCCACTTCAGACTTTGTAGTGTTCATAGGAAGTTCTATGGAGTCATGGAAGAGTAAGAATCAGACTGTGGTTGCCAGATCTAGTGTTGAGTCAGCATACAGGGCCTTAGCACATGCAAGTACATAGATGATGTGGGTCAGATCTACTCTTATTGGCCTGATTATTGAGGTGTCTCCTATTATACACCTCCAATGCGACAACCAAGCTATCCTTTTCAACGCAAATAATCCTTCCTTCCATAAGAGGACCAAGCACATAGAGGTGGACTATCACTACACTCGTGACATTATACAGAAGGGTCTCATCACCACTACTCATGTCAGCTCTGGAGGCCAGACAACAGATGTACTTACTATGGCCGTAGCCAGAGGGCCTTACCAGAGATGCTGCTCCAAGCTGAGCCTGATTGATATCTACGTTCCAGCTTGAGGAGGAGTGTTGAGAAATTAGTTATCTTTCATATTGTTTATGTAATTTTTATTTTCTATCTTCTTTGTCCAACAAAATTCTCTCCTATATAAAAGAACCCTAGAGCCTCATTAACTATATATTCATTCTTTCATCTCCACAAAAACAATCAATGATACCACTTATAACCATGTACAAAAATAATCAACAATACCGGTTCACATGATTTCGTTTGATGAAGAGGATAAGGTCATCATTCATCATTTCGTTGCTTGTACCATTGATTTTCATAAAACATACGTTGTGAAACCATGCCCGAAGTGTAACCATAGAGGTATTTCTGTTGGACATGCGAGCCCACGGCGAGCCATTATGCAATAAATGTTATTGCAATTCACTCATTAATCTGAAATGAAGAATAACTAATTTGCATAATAGGTCCCTTAGTACAATTAGGGATTACCAGGGCCATTTTAATGATCATACAATTGTTGATTCAACTATTGAATCATAGAGGCTGGTGCTTGAATGAATATCTAAAGAGTTAGATTGAGGACTCATCAAGCACAAAAGATTGTTAATATGTAATCTCCAGCCTGAGTAGGAGATGGCAATGCTTATCTCTAAAGGCTGATATCTGACCGACCTCTTGATGCAGGTCCTCTGCATAGGAATAGAGATCTAGAGGTGTCAGATTAGTTAGGTCAAAGAGTTGACATAACAAGATCGAGATAACCAAAGTCCTACATCGTATGCTGTCGCGATATAGGCACATATCGTCTGACCGAAGACATACGTGTTACTATATTTCTGAGTATGTACATTTGGTAGACCAATAGGTTGATGACCTAACCAAGGTCTATATACTGGCGAGCTGGTGTGCATATAAGAGCACATGAGTAATACGATCTCCCAAAGGGATCATATAGGTTCACTTCTGAACTGGAAGACATGAGCTCACTAATGAGATATTGGGATCGATAAATTCCATGCATGGTCGTCTTGCTTATGAAGCTTGACAGAATTTTATGATATATGCTTTTAGAAAGCATATGATCAATACCAAATCCCAATGATCAAATGAGAACATTAATGATAAACCCCTGAAGGTGACAGTCTAAAAGAGATCTATAACTTCAGGTTTATTCGAAGGTCTTCCAGTATGCAGGATGTATAGGTAGTGGGAATACCTAAGGGTGATGTGATCATAAACGATTGTATAACCATGACGCTTCCATTCCGAGGGAGTGATGAAATAGGTTTGGATTTTAGTGACTCCTCCCGGTAAAGAAGTAACTTGATCTTAGTCGAAGTGTTGGACATTGATCTGAATGAGATTCAGATGCAATGAAAAGATTATGTTTACGAACTTGATTTAATCAAGCATCTATGGGAGGTCCGTGAGATCTGAATTTAAAATGTGATCTCAATATCCGAGCCACTATACGTGGAACAATACAATCGCCATGTCCTTATCTCCAAGTACCTATGGAGAATATGCATTATTCTCGAAAGAGTTCATGAATAATTCCATTGTTGAAAGCATAGAGAAATAGATAATTAAATGTGATTTAATTAACATGAATAATGTGAATTTGATTCACATTATATTGGAGGATGAGAATGGTTATCCAATATAATTAAATGTGATTTAATTATTATGGATAAGTGTAATATGGATAAGAGTATCCATATTATTTATTATATGTTATAAATATGATTTATAATATATTAGAGAGAGTTTGTTATGATTTATATTTATTGGTTAATTATTGATATAAATTAGATTCACATTGGATAATTGATTGAAAATATAAATCACCTTTTATTTTTGGGTTGTGAATTTGATTCACAAATTTCCAATGGCAAGATTACAATATTCACAAAATAATAATGAATTATTTATGGTAAATAATTTGCAACAATTGTTGTTGCAAACATGGAGATAATTAAGGGATAAAGATGTTAATTATTGTATTAAAATACCTGGAAATGCATGTTAATCATATGGTTTCTATTTTAAATCAAATTATCAATCTCTAAAAATTGATTTTGCTTAATTTAGATTTAAAATGAAAGAAATATGCTAATTTTAATGAGCGATGGTCACTGCTGAAAATTACATACTCAACCATGAATCTTGTTATTGTCATTTAAGAATCTTGTGAAATTAATGGTTGATTTCATGAAATAATTATGGATAATATTTGGGAAATATTAGAACAATAATTGTTCCCTTAAATGACATTGCCTCAACCAATGAATGATTAGATTAGATCTAGATCACCAATTGGTTACTTGATATACTTTTATAAAACTTGATACTTGAATAGGTTTTGGGAATTTGTCTAGCAATTTTTCTGATAATCAAAATGGTTTTGATTATTACTATATGGTATAATTTCGGTTGAAAAATCGATGATCATCTCAAGTACACAATGATCGATTTGGCATTATCCTTTCCTAAGATGGATATGGTGTCTAGTCGGGGAGCGTTGGGGTAACAGGTTGCACCGTATGCGGTCTGTCCCACTCCCGTCGATACTGGCCATGACAACAGGTAGGGACTCGATAATGCTGGAGAAATCAAGGTGTATTTTCTAATTATTAAAATTCGAATTAACACGTACTTAGAGATAATACCATGTATTCAAGTAACAATCAAGTTTGTTGATTGAATTAGATTGATAATTGATTTAATGTGATTAAATTAATTATATCCAATTAAAACACTCTATTATGAATAGAGTTATATTTTCCTTGGAAGAATTAATTACATGGATTCATGGTAATTAATTAAAATTTGAATATGAGGTGGAGGATCACATAATAGGTGTAATATGTCATATAGTGTAACAAATCCTTGATTTGCATTTTCAGATGACGCCTTTTTACTTTGTGTTTTTCTTTTGGGGTAAAACCCAACCCCCACCCGCACACCATTGACAGCGGCCTCATAATCATCTTATTGTTTCTCCAAGGCGGGTGCTCTTTGTTCGTGTAAGGTCTCCCTGGTGAATGCAACTTAACGCGGTCGTCACGCCCTCCGCCGCCGCATTCTCCGTCTCTGATGCCTCGTACCGCTTACTGGGGTTGTTGACTCCTCATGTCGCCGCATGCTCCACCACTATTCTCCTCTACTAAGGTGACCTTTCATCTAGAAGCAGTAAGCCAATGCCTGCTTTGATGTATGAAAACTTAAGGTTTTGTGTTTTCTATTAGTTTTTTTCATTATTAGTATTGTATTAGTGGAACGTTAGTCTTATACATGACTAAGATAATGTTGATGCATTTTATAGGGGTTTAATGGCATCTGTATATTGCATGTCTGAATTGAATAGTCGTAATAGTGACTCTAATTGTCTGGTCTTGCGAGGTCTAGGATTGCGAACATCAATGTCTTTCAGAGAGTTGGATTTAGTCCGCATGAAATTTTCATTTGATAGGAGTAGTCACAACATCAAGATATCGCATTGCATTGCTATCGCTACAGGTTCTGGCATAATGATGACATCTATCACCGATGATGATGTCCAGGGTGCTTTTCTTATTCCAAGACAATTGCAAAATCAGCTCCCATAGAGATATCAGTAGAGACATCTCCGATTGAAGGTCTACCTAATGACTACACCTTGGGAGCCCCTGGTTTGATCCTTATGGCGGATCTGTGTTGCGGTGTCCCATCTACTCTGTCCCTCATAAGGGTAGCTATATTGGTGAATATGTATTGAGAGAAGTAAATCATGTTCTGAATGATTGTCCGTCAAAGGTCATTGACGATTAGATAAAGGATGAAATTGAAGAAGTTGAAGATGATGTGGATCATTATCTAACAGATGTTTATCCCGTTAACCTGCTTATTGCATCTTCCGTGGCATTCTACAATGTAAGAGGCGGTGGTGTGCTTACAAATTTTGAAGAGAGTTTTCAAAATGAAAGTAACATTTATAGCATTGGTCATGAACTATGTAATGGTCGCACTTCCAAAGAAATATGACATTATCTTTTATGTGAAGAAGTACCACATATTATCCCATTACAACTTTGCAATCAAAGAATCTACCACATTGATTTGAACCATCTTGTGCACAATGAACTCTAAGGATTGTAAGTGGTTTTAGTGACTGTGGAAAACAATGAAAGAGTAGAATTGCATGTTTTATTCTAGAGGTCTAGGGGTCCTTATATGGGTTGAAACCCTAGAGAGCTCAATACTGGGAAAAATACAAAAGTATCCTTGAAGGTATTACAATGAATAAAATAGAACCGTAAGAATATATTACTAACACTCCCCTAAAGTTGGAGCATATCCATCAGTCAATCATGCCCAACTTGAAAACTATCCTTAAGAGACGCTTCTTGGGTAGGGCCTAATGAATATATCTGCAAACTGAACATCTGTGGTTATGTGAGGAGTAGTAATCTTTCCAATCCGGATTGCGTCATGAACAAAATGGCAGTCAATCTCTATATACTTGGTTCGCTTATGAAATACATGATTCGTGGCAATGTATGTAGCAGATTTATTGTCGCAGTATAGTGGTATAGAGATGTTGACAACAATGCAGAGTTCTTGCAGAAATGTCAATAGCCATGCAATCTCACAGGTGGCATGGGCCATTGCCCGGTACTCTACTTCAGCACTATATCTGGATACAACAATATGTTTCTTGCTTCTCCAAGTAACAAGGTTTCCTCCAACTATCATAACATATCATGCGGTAGAGCGATGATCCTCTGGTGAACTTGCATAATCAACATCAGCATAGGCGGTAACATCGATGTAGTTGTTTGCCCCATAAAAGAGGCCACGCCCTGGTGATTCCTTCAAGTATCGTAGAATCTGGAGAACATACTGCCAGTGATTGTAACAAGTTTGCTCCATGTGTTGTCTAACTCAACTCATTACATAAGAAATATTTGTTTTGATGATTATGAGATAAAGAAGTTTTCCAACGTGGCTTCTGTATCGAGTAACATCTTTGAAGACAGGATCGGAGGATGCGTGGTGTTTCTTCGGATGTGTAGGAATACCAGATGATTTGCACCCAAGTAATCCGCTTCAGTATGGATATCCAGACATTATTTCCTCTGTGAGAGATGGAGTCCCTCTGTAGTGCATAGTACTCCATGCCCATGAAATAGCGTAGTGGACCAAGGTCCATGGTGACAAACACCTTCTGGAGAAAGACCTTGATCTCTAGTATCCCATTATCATCATTACATGTAACTACCATATCATCCACATAAACATCAAGTATAACAATTCCCGTTGTTCATCTTCTGACAAACAAAGAATAGTCAGAGGTTGTTCTCTAAACCTAAGGGTGTTGATTTCTGCTATAAGTCTATCAAACCACGCCCTTGGGCTCTATTTCAGACCATATATTGCCTTGAGAAGTCAATATACATACTCCCCACGACTTCATAACCCAGAGGTTGCATCATGCACACCTCCTCATTGAGATCCCCATATAGAAAGACATTTTTCACATCTAGTTGAAAGATAGGCCATACTTAGTACATGTCCGAGTTTCCTTTCTGGTACCACATTTTGCTGAGAAGTATAGGGACATAAGGTTTGATGAATGGAGCTCTGGGATGCAAAGAAGTTTGTTAGATCATGTTGGGTAAATTCCAAGGTATTATCAGAGCGAAAAACTTGAACACCTGATGTGAAAATATTCTTGACATACAACAACAACAACAAAGCCTTTTCCCACAATTAAGTAGGGTCGGCTACATGGATTCTTCGCCTCCATTCAGATCTATCTTGGGTCAATCTCGGACTTATATCCAAAAAACTAAGATCCCTTCGTATAGTCTCTTTCCAACACTTCTTGGGCCGTCCTCGCCCTCTCTTAGCCGGCTCAACGTCCCACCACTCGCATCTCCTAACCGATGCATGAAAGAAATTTTTGACAATATTATTAATCTCCGAACTCTCTTTTGACATATAGATCCAGGATAACCTGCTGTAATCATCAACAAAAACGACAAAATACGTGTATCGACTCAGAGTACGGACAGTACATGGCCCCCAAATATCACAATGTACTAATAAGAAAGAAGCTCCGTGGTGTAGCTCAGTTCGAGCAGGGAAAGATGCTCGATGATGTTTCCCAAACTGACATGTCTCACACTCAAAGGGTTTGAGCATAGAGAGTTCAGGGAACATTAAAAACATGGCTTTGACAAATAGATGATGTGAATGTGCTAGAGAAGAGGATCTTCGTAGATTTGACGCAACGCCAACAAAACTAGAGTCAAGGGGGATATCAAGATAATAGAGTCGTGCTTCTCATACCCCCCACCAAAAATCTGTCTCATCCAGAAGTCCTAAAAATAACAACATAACTCATCAAAAATAACTCGAGAGTTAAGTTCCGTGCACAGCTTTTGAACAGATAAGATACTAAGTGGAAATGCAGGAGTGTAGTAAACTCCAGTAAACCGGAGTTTCGATGAAAACTCCATAGTGCCCACAATAGTAACAGGTAATTTTGCCCCATTGGCAACACGAACAATCTGAAAGTCAGGAGCATATAAACATTCTAAAGATGCATAGACGGCGTCAAATGCACCTCCCTTGTCCTGTAACGGGTAAGTGGTCGCCATTTGTAATGATAATCCATATACCAGGGGGTATGGTCCTATAGGACCTCAGTTGCACTCTATCTCCACATAAGTGGTGTGAAGTATCAGATTCCATAATCCACTATGTCATGTCAGCACCAGTACTACCAGCAAAAGCATAGGCGGTACCTGAGAAGCTCGAAGAAGCTCTGGTTACGGCTGCGGTATCTATAGTGGTGGTGCCAACGGTATGAGTCATGATCTCTCGAATACGAGAGACAATATCATCCAAGCGAGGATCAACCTAGGAAGTTGTAGTCTCTGAAGGTGCAATATGTTCTGTAACGCGACCAAAAGTAGGATATCCATGCTTATGGTAGCATGTATCCTCTATATGTCCAGAACGATGACGGTAAGTGTAAGGGCCGCGTTAGTGTCCACCGCTTCTACCACGAGGGGTGCATCCTCTAGACTGGATCATCCCTCCTCAACCAGGAGAAGCAACAATCGCAGAAGAGGTCGGAGAAGTGGTTGTAGAAGGCATGATAATCCGGCTGAGACAGCTATAGGCCTCTTCTATGGGAGGTATGGTAGTTCCGGTAAGAAGCTGAGTACGCGCAGTGTCATACTCTGTATTAAGTCCACCATGAAGACTCCAACCATCATAGAGTTCCCATACATTTTATGCTGCTCAGTAGATGTCATAATAGGCATGTAGCTATGAAGTTTCTCGAACATGCCACACGGTGAAGAGTAGTACACGTGCAGAGGACGACCATTCTGCTTGGCATTATAGATATCGAACTGTACCTTAAGAATCTTGGTCCCATTCTTCACTTGAGCATAGGTGGATGCCAATGTATATCTCACATCGCCTTGATGGTGGATCAATTCAGAATATCATTGGTTATATCTGTGGTGAGGGACACACTAAGCCAAACGCATGCATACGCCTGATCTTGCTTCCAAGATGCATTTCTCCCGGTCTTATTTGTTGGCTTTGGATCTGTCAGGATATGCTCATCGTTGTTGCACTGTATGAGAGTAAGAAACTACATGGACCACAAGTCATAGTTGGTCCCATCCATCTTAACGATGGGAGTTGGGCCCTTGAAGGCTCCTGACGAAAAAAAATCATACATGTTCTCTGAAATGACGGAAAAACAGTTGACCAAACTCAACTATAGAGAAGACCAATATGAACAAGTCTACACGATCATACGCCAGATTGGTTGTACGTGTAGACTCATACAACCATCCTCATCAATATTAGTTTATGTCTAGGGCTAATAAACACGATTTATAAGTCTGAAATCGTGTTATCTAGTCAAAATCAAACAAGCTCAAACGTCAGATCAAGCCGTAGGGTTGCGCGGAGGCGCATGGAGAGCCGGTGACGACCCGAGAAGGTAGGGTGGCCTAGGCGGCCTGGGGCCGTCATGGTAGGGGTGGACACTATATGAGTCCACCCATATAACCCAACCGAATCGTTGAAAATGGGTCAGAATGACTTGGGTCATTTGGGTTTTGGATCGGATCGAACTCAAATCATATTCCTTCAATGGATATTGGGTCGGTTCACCCAACCAACCAAATAACACGAACTATTTCTTTGAATGACAAAAGGTTTAGTCCCACCCAAGCCGACCGATATGTATTTAATATATAATATCAATAGTTCTAAACTCATATATATATATATATATATATTAATAGGATATCTTTTAAATGAGACATGGTCCTTCCATCCATAAGGAAGGCCATCAATCTCAACCATCCATAATTAATCGTGTGGTAGGTATTAATGGCATATTAATATTATTTATAAATTAAGTAAAAACCCATTTTGGTCTTTATACATTATCTAAATATAGTATGTAAACATTTCAATTATTTCCTCCATTAACGTCACATTAATTGCCTATTCCAAATTAGAAACCCTAATTATTTTGACATCTTGAGGCTTCATTCTTGTGTCCGCCTACCCTTTCTTCCTCTCCAAGCAGATTGGCCGAGCAACCCATCTGGAGTCCCGCGCCATCGTCGTCACGCCCAGCCACTCCGCGCTGCAAACCCATGAGAGCGCGCTACCTTTCCAGATCTCTGTCACGTGCTCCGCTGGAATTGTTTCCCGCTGCCGCCGCTCTTTGCCCGGACTAACTGCCATCGTCGGCCACCGCTTGAGGAAGCACAACCGTGCCACCGATCGTCGACCTCCGTCTGAAGACCACCATGACCATCCGCTCGACGCAGCAACCTTCTCCTCGACGTCGCACCACCATCCAATCATATCCGTCTGCAAGAGTCCAAGATCAGCCCATCGTGTTAAGAAAGAGGGGCGGCGTCCCCTCTCTCCAATTTCTCGTTGTCCAAGATCAGACATGATCTCTTGTTTGTTCAGAAAACAACAACGGCATCCCGTCGTATGGATCCAATTTCTCGTTGTCCGAGTCCACGTGAAGGTTCATTAATCGAGCTGGTTGGCAAACTCTCTCTATCAGTCTCTGTTACTCTCTAGTCTTCTGTCTTTCTTTCTCTCGTGTAATCAAGTTCATTCAATTGCAGTATATTCACTTGTACATGCACTTCCTTGCGATCACAATTATTACGATCATCTTCCCCCTATTTGTCTTCAATGGAAATTATCGGATTTTGCAGCACATCAAAGTTGAACGATATATATACGTAGATTTCTTCAGTGTAATTACGACTACGGGCATAGGTCGTTGTTGGATCTGTCAAGGAAAAAAATCCTCAGGAGGAGCTCATTCCTGTCTTGTCGTGATTTACTCGTAAAGTTGTGATCTCCATCAATTGTGTCCCATTAAGTCCAGTCTTTATCGCCATGGAGAATGCATTAGAATCAAATAGCACACACACAATTATATATATGTATGTTTTACATATTTCATATGTATTATACAATCTTGATTTGTATTATACATATTTGATGTGTATTTTTACATATCAATTGGATGCCAATGAAAAAATGTAATTTTTATGTGTCTCATACATTTTAGATGTGCATTATATATTTTAGATGTGTATTATACATTTTGAAAACATGTATTATACATTTGTATAAAAAAAGATTACAGATTTCACATAAATCAAAAAACGTAAAAATAGCTATTGTATTGCTAATATGAATTGTATTCTACAATAATCATACTGATTTTACAAAATGACTAAAAAAATTTGACTGAACAATGGATTATACAAAAAAACATACAATTGTTACAAAAGGAATCACAAATTATACAAAAAAACGTGAAAGGATACAAACATCGGTCCCACATTTTGTCGTCCAGTACAAAATTAGATATTATTTAAATATGGTATTATAAAAAAATACCAAAATTAGATCTAGCTACATTTAGTATTTCGAAATATTAAATGATATCCGTAATTAATGCAAAACAATGTGACCAAAATACCCTTTTAGGCAAACAAATTGATCTCGCCGTTAGATTTGAATCTAAGGGTTATGATCGTTGGCCTTCCTTACACATGGAAGGACCAAGTCTCATTTGAAAGGCCCCCTATATTAATAATGTATAAATCAGATTCTTCAATCCAAGTTATCAACTTGTTAACAACATTATCTCACTATACATTATTTCAATTGTTATTATGTGTTGTACTCAATATATTTTTCTCTATCGTTCTTAATATTATCATTACATACTTTAAACAGTTGAGAGCATACCTTATTACCACACAAAGGCTTATTACCACACAACTATGCTCCAATCCCTATCCACTTCAGTTGACATAAATCATTCTTGAAAATCTCATAATCTTAACAGAACAACTTGATATCAATTTGAATATATCCAACCTTCTTCATCCATGTTGAACATATTCCTCAAACTTTCTTCTTCTCTATTGAGTTTAATGCTTGCTTACTTTGATATCTTTTTCATGCATCAATGGCCCCCATCATGACTTGACCTTCAATGAACAAGATTTTTCATATGGGTAATTTGATTTTCACCCAATTCAATCGGCCCAAACCAGTCACCCAAACATCTCAACTCAATCTAATTTGGTTGGATGATGGGTGTCATTTTTGCAACCCAAATCAAATTCAACTCTACCCTAATAATCTAGACCCACTCAAACCAGTCAAATACCCACCCCTACAGCCTGGGCAGAAGCGAAGGAGCCAGAGGCGTCGACTTGGGTGACCGAGGGGCCGAAGGCGGCGACCTGGGCGGTCGAGGGTAGAGGGGTGGGTATTTTGCTGGTTTGGGTGGGTCTGGTTATTCAGTTTGGGTAAAATTTGATTCGGGTTGCAAAAATGGCACCCAACACCCAACCAAATTAGATTGAGTTGAGATGTTTGGGTGACTAATTTGGGCCGCTTGGGTTGGGTGAAAACAAAATTACCCATATGGAAAATATTGTTCATTGAAGGTCAAGTAATGATGGGACCACTGATGCATGAAAAAGATGTCAAAGTAAGCATGTATTAAGCTCAATAGAGAAGAAGAAAGTTTGAGGAATATGTTCAACATGGATGAAGAAGGTTGGATATGTTCAAGTTGTTCAGTTAATATTGTGGGATTTTCAAGAATGACTTATGTCAACTGAAGTGGATAGGGATTGGAGCGTAGTTGTGTATAAAAAGGCTTTGTGTGGTAACAAGGCATGCTCACAACTGTTTATAATATGTAATGATAATATTAAGAATGATAGAGAAAAAATATATTAAGTACAACACATAATAACTGTTGGAATATTTGGTTGTGCGTCATGAGTTGTAGCAGGATAAATGGATCCCGGAGAAGATCCATTTATACCCCATCCAAGAGTTTAGTCATATATCTAACATTGGTGGGACTTAGAAGCTCTGGGGAGGCTATATAAGGAGCCCTAGACCTCCTGTATCCATTGAGAAAGTGCAATGCATAACATGCCCCTTATGAGGGCTTCTCCCATGGTTTCATCCCGCTCCTCACGGAGTAGGGTTCCACATTAAATCCCCATGTTCTTCACTGTCCTTTATTCCTTTTCTCCATGTTCGTTTCCACAAGTTTATTCTCTAACATGGTATCAGAGCGGATTCGATTCTTGAGGATTTTATGTCCTTAAGTTTTTTTGTATTCGAGATTCGAGAGGTTTTTGGGTTTTCTTGAACCCTAGCATTCTTGTAATTCGTAAGAGATTTCGATTTTTTTCGTGAAGATCTGTTCAAAGTTTGACTTCTAGGGTTTTGTTTAAACCCTAGGCGTTCCTGTTGAATCATCGACATAGCGGCGTCCTCGCCTCCAGATCCCAGCCGCATACAGCAGCACAGTTCCCAGCCGCACACGGCACAGGTTGCAGGTCATCCATGAGAAAACTCACTATACGCGCGCAGCCGCAGCTGTCCAGGCAGCGCGCCTCGCATCTCTTCTCCAGCGCACCGCAGCGCGCGAAGATTCTAAGTGTCTCCAAGCACGTGTTCTCCTCTCCATGCGCAATCCCTCTCTCTGCAACGCCTCCAATCTTCTCCATCCTTCTCGCGCATAGGCGCGCACCCCTTCTAAAATCTGGCGCCATCGCTTCTCCTTCTCTTCCGACAAGCGTGACAAGGCTGCGGCGGTACCCTCGCGCTGACAGCACCCCCCCCCCTCCGTGTGTGATGGTGGCCCCCACGTGTTCCCCAGCCCACAGCTCTCCAGGTTCCCCGCGCGCGCAAGCCCCATCTCGAGGCGTCCAGGATTGAAGAACGCACAGTGCCCTAGCGCAACGCCGGGTGGAGCCACCATCAGAATCACAGGTGATGGTGGCATCTCCACGGGCGACTCCTCTACCGCCCTAGCTCGACCTCCATTGCGCTGCACCTGCTCGCCTCTCTAGCAGTTGGGTGACGGCGGCGGCAAAACAAAGCAAACCCTGATGGGGGCAGGCGACGTGCTTCGAATGAGAGGGATTCCCCCCTAGAACCCTAAAGTGAATGGCCATAGCAGGGACCGATTCCCCTTTAAAAAAATATATATTTATCTTTTGTTGTAAGGCCAATGTTGGCTAGGTTGTTAAACAAGGGGGGGAGAGGATGTTTATGTTAAAAGAAAGGAGGGGGATTGTTTTTCGGAAAAGACGCGTACAAGAAAAAGCCGTACGCAATATATTTGAAAAAAAAGAGAGGAGGAGCTGAAAAAAGAAAGAAAATGTCATTAGCTTAAAAAAATTCAAAAAAAATGATGAATGTTTGAAAACCGAAAGAAAGTTGTTATCGACTTAGTGATGTTTTACCCCCAATTTCTTTATCTTCTCCCAACGTGGTCGATGATTGTAATCCATGTTTTCCAACCAGTATGGGAGAAAGGGGGAGTATAGGTAGAGTCACAGGTCTTCTCCAGATATCAGATTCGTCAGACCATCCAGATTTTCAGACTCTAAAGAGACAGTTCAGATTTCAGACTCGACATTCAGATTGGTCAGAGTCCAAGTTCGAGGCACTCCATGTTTGAGTGACCCATTTTTCAAGTTCTCCAGAGAGAGACTCATTTTCAGACACACACATGTTTGCGGTATTTTCAGATGAGCACGTGTATGGCATCTTTTGTAGTGGTCCCCATCTTTTCTTGTTTTGTTGGCCAGAGTTTTCATGTGAGACATAGGGACTCCAGAGTAGAGGACCATTCCCTACACCATGTTGGTAATATTTTTCATGTGGTATCATAGGGACACCGGAGTAGTGTACCATTCTCTGTGCCAAATTGGAGAGACCTAGTTCTCCGACGAGGAGACTTCTTTTAAACTCCATTCTCCAACGACCGTGGACTCCGACGAGGATTGCACATCCACGGTCCTTTTTTCAGTTCGGCCCTTTTCAGAGATGGAGCAGTTGTCCACATGTTGTGATGGGTCAGAGTATTCCGACGAGAGACTCATTTCCAGTTGCAGCGAATTTGACAGTCGCAGTTCAGAGTGCATGCTCTCCGACGAGGAGATTCAACATACTCACACTCCAGCCCGTTCGTCCTCCTCACCTGCACGACATGAGGAGCAACGTCCTCGACAGCAGCCGATAGTATGTGCGTTGAGTTGATATTGTTTGTAGTGTCCTGTAGCGTTGAGTTGAGTTTCTTTCTGTTTGTCCGAGCTGAGCATTGCATGCTCCAACTTGAGGGGGAGTGTTGGAGTATTTGGTTGTGTGTCATGAGTTGTAGCAAGGTAAATGTATTCTGGAGAAGATCCACTTAACCCATCCAAGAGTTTAGTCCCACATCTACCAGTGGGGTGGGACTTGGAGGCTCTGGGGAGGCTATATAAGGAGCCCCAGACCTCCTGTATCCATAGAGAAAGTACAATGCATAACATGCCCCTTTGATGGATTCTCCCGTGGTTTCATCCCGCTCCTCACGGAGTAGGGTTTCACGTTAAATCCCGTTGTTCTTCGTTGTTCTTTATTCCTTTTCTTTATGTTCGTTTACACAAGTTTATTTTCTAACAAGAACAATTGAAATAATGTTTAGTGAGACAATGTTGTTAACATGTTGATAACTTAGATTGGAGAATCTAAGTTATACATTTTTAATACATATGAGTTTAGAATTATTGATATTATATATTAAATACATATCGGTTGGGTTGAGTGGGATTAAACCTTTTGTCATCTAAAGAAATAGTTTGGCTTATTTGAGTGGATTTGGTGGAAGACATTAGACCCATCAACCGACCCAATACCCATTGAAAGAATATGGTTTGGATCCAACCCGACCCAAAACCCAAATGACCAAATCATTTTGACCCATTTTCAATGATTGATTGGGTTATATGGGTGGATCCATATAGTGCCCACCCCAAGGGGGCAGCAATCGAAGGCCCTAGGCTAGGCGGCCAGAGTCCTTCGCGATCGAGGGGCCGATGGCGGCGACCCAAGCGACCAGGGGCAATAACTGAAGGCCCTGGGCTGGGCGGCGGCAATGCGGGGAGGAGGTAGGACCAGTATGGCTAGGGTTAGTGTGGGATACAGGGACTTTGGTCTAGGACCGTCGTTCCAATGCCATGTAGAGCGAAAAGAATGAATTGATTAATGAGAGACACAAGGGTTCTCTTCTATAGGAGAGGAATCTATTGAGCAAATTAAAAAAGACAAAAGAAATAGAAAATAAGAAAATAATAATAAAGATAACAAATATCTCAACAATTATCATATTAACAGGGATATTGATGACAATTAGTTTTGGTTTTCAGAAAGTTACAAATTACATTGGTTCTGATTTAGGTTTTTTAAGGAAAAGGGTGATCACCAATAAGACACAGACCTAAGAACTTCATTTATTCACAAGATGAAAAGTACAATATTACAAATCTATTAGTTGAAAACACTTTATAGTTCGCAAATTAAACAGGAACTCAGGATCCACATGCTCAATGACAATTTATGATTTAGGTTCCGACATCATTTCAATATTGCAGATTTAATAGGAAAAGAATTTAATATTTATAATGTCTCTTCCCACTGCACCCATTCCAATGGTATGGTGGTAGTGCAGTGTGTCTACCACTCAAGAGTTCAAGTCCCCCATTGTGGGGGTTGCATTAGGTATCCGACAACCAACATAAAAGATAGTCGGATCTTTCAACATGTATTTGAGCAAGAATCATGGAACCGACCCTACTTAAAGTGGAAGAAGGGTTCACCATTTACAGTCTCTTCCCAATCCATCAAGTATATTAAAAATATACAAAACCAGTTCTACATGTCATTAATAGGGTTGCTAATCGAACCGAACTGCAAAGAACATACCTAAGTTCGAGTTCGGTTCGTTAAGGAAGATCGAGTGTTCGAAATTCAAGTTCGATAGTTCTATAGTCTTAAATTTGATGTGTTATGATTTTTTCTTTGTTTAGAATTTTCAGTTGTGTTCAATATCCTAATATTTCACAATTTATAAACCTACCTTAAAATTTTCCAGTTGTAATAAAACTATCTTAACAATTTATGCACAGTAAAGTTATTAAAATACCAATATAAGGAAAAAAAATAAAAAAATACTTACCTCTAGTATCTCTGATGTCTGGATAATTAAATTATTGTCAATAGATCATGATTCCATTGAAGCCCACATGATCCTGACAATGAGTACTGATTCTCAACCAAAACCAATAAAGGTATAAAAATCCACAGTTAGGAGAATAAGACAGAGACAATTGCGGGAACTCACTAACAATTGGCACGCTCTACAGCGGATGAAAGCACAGAACCTGGACCCGGTCGAATCGGCCACAGTGAGGGCGGAACGACAGTGGCGGCATGGGATTTGTTGCGCTGACTGCAAGATGGTTTCGTCGATGTCCCGGCAAAGGGAAGGGTGAGGTTTGGTGTTGGCGGGGTTGGGGCGCGGGGCGGTGACTGGGGGCAGCGAGAAAGGTGCGGATATGGAGGTTGGAGAACCAACTGGGCGAGGTGAGAAGAGAGGCGGCGCTGGGTAGGGTGAGGGGGATAGGAAGGCTTAGGCAGCGGAGAGGAGAGAAAAGGGAGGAAGTGATGCGGGCGCGCGAGGGGGGAGATGCGGAGTCGGCGTCGGGGTGGGAAGAAGAAGGGAGGGCGGCGAGAAGAAAATGAAGAACAGAAATTGGGAGGCGGCGGCGGTATGGGGAGGAGTTAGGCCATGTTCGGTTGGGGGGTTACCCCCCACTTTGGGTGGGTAACCCCCCAAAACCCTCCCTTTTAACCCACTAGTGGGGCCCACTCCCTTCCCATCAAAAAAAGTATATATTATACCATCATATCATCTAAAAATCATAAAATACTCAACTTCTACTCACTATTCCAAACTTCAATACAATCACATCACAAAAACCACCCACTTTTTCAAATTTCAATACAATCATACCATAATAACTATCAACTTTTTCAAATTCCAATACAATCACATCACACAAACCCTTCCAACCCTTAACCCACCAACCAAACACACAAACACAAAACCGGGTTATCCACCCCTGGATAACCCACCAACCAAACGCCACCTAGGGTTCGGGGGGAGAAAAGGGCACGGGTGGAAACGGGAGGGGGAGGGAGAGCGGGAGAGAGAGAGAAAGTGATGGGAACAATTATCTTTGATTCAAAAATCATTCCTTCCCAATCCCACCAAACAAGCAACTAATTTACTATAAATAGAAAAAAAAGAAAATATGATGATGGATAAAGAAGAAAAATCATGTTGATTTTGCAGTGCAGCTTAACTCTGTACAACATGTTTATGTTAACAAACCCAATGACGCACACACACAAGATATATGTATATGTATATGTATATGTATATGTATATGTATATATGTTATCGAACTCGAACATTTATCGAACAAACTTATATTGTGTTCATGTTCGGTTCATTAAGCAACGAACGAACAATTTTCGAATTATTATCGAACGAACTCTAATCGAACACGAACATGTTCTGTTCGATTAGCAGCCCTAGTCATTAATCATTATTAACAACTAATACTCTTCAAATAGTCAATACCACAGTTATTTCAATATTAATTACTCATTAAAGGTCACATCCAGATATACACCGAAAAATATACTCTCACCTGCAAGGATTTACCCCCACAGTCTGACAACATATACACCTAGGTCAAATAATGACCTCAACTCCAACACATCAAACAAAAGGGCCTAGGTTATCTCAAAGAAGTATCAGAAAGCAAATGAATCGTCCAGAAGAGCACTTACCTCCGAAATATATTTTGAAAGACTAACATGATCTGTCACATCAAGCTGAACGGCGACAGTGTTTGGGATACCTGCAATTGTCTACAATATAAACATCGGTCTTAAAAGGTTCATCAGGACAAGAAATATTCTCTGAATTTAGAAAATAAATGAAAAGGTATAAAGAAATTTTTGACAAAAAATATCATGTTCCCAACACCAGTACTGACTACTGAGAAGCCAAGTGAATAATCGAAGATATTAATTGTAAGGATCTGTCCCCGATCTCTATGCAAAAGAAATTCAACATTTACTACTAAGAGAATAAAATTTATGAGATAAAAATTAATTCATTCGGTCTTCGAAAGTTCATCCTGACAATATATATTATCTGATTTCCGAATTAATGCAATGGAATAAAAAATGACAAAAATTCATGTTCCGAACACGTCTACTGAGAAGCTGAGAGTAACCAAAGATATGAGCTGTAAGGTTGAATTCTCAGGCACAATGCAGAAGAAATATACCATTTTACTACAAAGAGAAAAGAATTTATGAGATAATAAAAAATAGATGCCCACTATGAGTGGCCCTTATTAAAATCAGTTATAAAGAAAAAAAATAACCTTGAGTAACAGTCACATCAAATCCAGGTTCATACTCACAGTAGCAATCATAATTGTGTTAAAAGATCACATTCAAAAGATTTTAAATTTTACTCCGCTTATTAAGGTCCTAAGTTTAAACTAGTAAATGCGGAATTATGATTTTCTTTTAAAATTTGCTTAAAAGATGATGTGTTCAACCCAAGGGTCCTAAACATATCCCCATGACGCACCTCTTCTGCATCCTTCGCATGGAGAGAGGCTACGATGACCATAATATCATTGTAGGTATTAGATACGTTTCTTCCACTCTTGGAACATCTTCTACATGATGTGAACCCTTGCGATCCCAAAAATTCAGCTGCTGGTTGACAGACACGGCCAGCACCAAGAATTAAAACAGCCGGCTTCTTCAGCATAAACCCATTATCCATAATTTTCTCACTGATGTCGTGTATCTTCAAGGAAATCTGATCCTTCTCCTCATTCAATATTTTACTATCCCTTTTATGATAAGCAATGGACGTTAAAGAATCTAGTATCTGATTCAAAGTGGCAGCATCATCTGCTTCAACCTAAAAAATGAATTTCTATTTAGAAAGAAATAAAAAACAAATTGGTCAAAAATAGGAGTGCCCTTTATTATGCAAAGTGTATAATTCTCTCGTATGTTGCCAATTGTGAAAGGAACTAGTCAACTAGATACAAAGATAGATATAATAACAACCATAATCACAATAGAGATGTGTGAATTTGTGTGCATGCGTGTGTGGTGTAATTACAAAAACCAGGAAATTTGGAATTTTTATGAATACTCCTAAAAATACTGTAGGTAGGTTGTTGACGATAGATTCTACTGTTAATGATAAAGATGAGCTGCAGAGCAATCGGATAACGTCAAGATCCATTTAGTGTTTAGTGTATGACATTTGATTACACCTCATTAAGAGCCTTCTGTGTATGAGGTGGGTCTATATATTATATATCCTGTATTAAGAGAATATAATCAATATAAACATCTGCTAGTTTGGCATCTTATGTGTTGGAGTAAAATGGCACTATGTTGTGCTGAATACAATGTACAGATCTTCTTGATATTGTGGTACTACGTGTGTTCTTTTATTTTGTTCATGGCACAGGAGGGTTCAAGTTAGATCTTTTCCAGAGCCTCTTGATTTCATGTTCTTATCTAAAGAGTGAATTCAAGATATTGCAGGTTTCATTTTGGGTTCCCTCATTTGAATCAAATATGTGGCAGATCAATGTTGAGAGATCTATATATTGATTAAATATGTGGCAGATTAGTGCTGACAGATCTATATATATAGTTGCCTCTTTCATTGCTGTTGTGGTGTGACAACCAAGCAACATTGTTCATAGCTAGCAATCATACCATTCATGATAGAACCACTCATTGAGGAAAATTGTCACTACAGTAGAGATATAATATGGAAGGGTCTTGATGCAGATAAGAAAATCCAAACGGTGGAAAATATAATTTTTGGTAGAAGAAATTTAGAGAGGGGTGGAAGAAGGAGAAAACGTGTCGGCTACGCTGGCTTTTGGGATGAGAATCGTGAAGATCACGTTGAGAGGGAGAAATAGAGAGACGTAGATAATGAGATAAACTCAATTTTCATACATGAACTGGTCTGTCTATTACAATAGACTACCAACCCCTTTATATAGGAGGGTGGAATTACAATAATGGGAAGTAAATCAAATTCGAATTCAAATAAAATCATACACGATCCTAATTGATTCTAACCGATTCTAATTGACTCTTACTAACTTCATCTACCAAAAAAGTTGAGATTACAATCTCAATTTATTTAGATAAAATAAACAAACTAATTAACATAATTAATTGAGGATGAAATCCCCTAATTTGAAAAATCCCCAAATCAGCCTTTTCTTCAATTCGGGTTGCCCTGCCAATTTGGGAATGATTGCATCAATTCTCCTCCGCTTGAAAATATCATCTCTTGAGGAATTGCTTGATCTTTGATTCGCTAGTGGAGAACTCGATAGGCATTGAACTCTCTAATTTGACTTATTTTTCATATTACGTTTGTAGTTTCTTTCCACTGAGGGATATGGTTGCAATTGTTCTACCCCTTCACTTAAAATATACCAATAACATAATTTTCCCTCCCATTGGCCCTTTATATAAAGACTATTGTGAGGAAGGGTCTGTTTATAATTTCTCCAAATTATCTCATCCCTTGTTTTAGTGAATCCGATTGAGGGAGGCCATAGGGGTCGACATCACAACATATAGCGTGGCCTCGGTCGACGTCGAGGAAGGCGTGACAGCCCCAAATCTCACGAGTGGTGGTGACTGTGCCTAAAAACATGCACGACAACTGTTGGCGTTCCAGGTCACGTGGCGGCAACCTGGATTGGATGACTTTACGTGGCGGCATCGATCTCGATCGGAAGACCTCAAGCGACACCCTTGGTGGGAGTGGCATCGTTTACCGCAACGGTGATGACCATGGAAGCGACACATCGAATGGCAGAGACAACATACCAGTGATGCCCTGATCGTGCGTACATCGAGGCAACCATGAGAGCAGTCCCTCGGATGGTGGGAACGTGGATGGATATGGCGGTTACTGCATGGATTGGCACCCCACGGACGGGGTCTCCTAATCGGGGTGATGGCGCCGGGTTGAGGGGAGGGATTGGGTTGGTGTTGACCGTGGAGTTAGAACACATGGTGGCAATAGAGGGGTCGTCGTAGGTGACCCAGGACCAGTATTTGTGCGGATTCACCCTCGAGAACAACAACGTCGATATCGAACAGATCTAGGGTTTCATATCCCTCTTCCACTGGTTCTTCATCAAATATTGGCCCCAGATCTTTATTTTTTTCATTTTTTGATTTTTGGACAGCAACTTCAACTTCATAGAAATCGATAATTTCATATTCTTCATCTGTACTTTCATCAAAAATTGGCCCTATATCTTCATAGTTTCGTTGCACAGGAGTTGCATCAAATAAATATTCTTCGGGGCTGAAAATACCTTCGTTTCTTGATCAAAAATAGGTTGTACAACAGCTTCTGCGATCTGATTGTTGTTGTCGATGGGCGATTCTTCTTCGATTTGCGCATCCAACCATGCTTGGACTTTGAAACTTGATAGGAGGCGTTTCTTGAATTTCCTCGAACGACAGCGTGAATGCAAGCCATGGAAGAGACGACTCAAATCGAACTGTAACCATCAATATACGACAGGATCGTCGAATCGTGAGAACGATTCAGTTTCCATGCTCTGATACCACTTGATGCAGATAAGAAAATCCAAACGGTGGAAAGGGTAATTTTTAGTAGAAGAAATTTAGAGAGGGGAGGAAGAAGGATAAAACGTATCGGCTATGTGGGCTTTTGGGATGAGAATCGTGAAGATCACGTTGAGAGATAGAAATAGAGAGACGTAAATAATGAGATAAACTCAATTTTCATATTAACTGGACTGTCTGTTACAATAGACTACCAACCCCTTTATATAGGAGGGGTGGAATTACAATAATGGAAAGTAAATCAAATTCGAATTCAAAAAAAATCATACTCGATCCTAATTGACTCTAACCGATTCTAATTGACTATAACCGATTCTAATTGACTCTTACTAACTTTATCTACCAAGAAAGTTGAGATTACAATCTCAATTTATTTAGATAAATAAGCACACTAATTAAAATAATTAATTGAGGATGAAATTCCCTAATTTAAAAAATCCCCAAATCAGCCTTTTCTTTAATTCGGGTTGCTCTGCCAATTTGGGAATGATTGCATCAGGTCTCAACTCTATGACTCCCTTGTAAGAGAAGCAGACATCTTTATCAAAGCACTCCATTCCTGACTGACTTCAGAAGTGTGTATGAGCTGAACATGTTGAATATCTACAATCCAGCTTGAGGGGGAGTGTTGAGAATTTTGTAGAGGCATTTAGATTGTTTGTTATTTCTCTATTTATTATTTCTCCTACTTTGGGCTTCCTCTAAAGTTTTCCCATAGATGTCTCTCTATATAAAGAGAGCCATGGGTTGCTAAATAAAGATGAATAACTTTTTCTCTGCTAGTTTTACAAAAAAAACTATTACAACATGAAAAATGTGACAAGGCAAAGGTGATGAGTTTCATATACAAGTTGTTTTTTTGGAAATGATTTCCATAGCATCCTCAAGAATACAAAAAGAATCGGCTCTCCACATAAATGAGGCAATTTTATAGGTTTGTTGAGTGTGGATAAGCGAATCTTGGGAGGGGATCCATCCTACATTGACACAAATATGTATCGCTCCTCCCATTTTCAAGAGAGAGAAAAAAATAGACAAAGACCTAGTTGTTGTGAGAAACTAGGGCTCTTCTTTCCCTGGTTTTTCCCTTCCATCATGGAGGGCTTCCACATAAACCGACATAGCAATTAGGGCCCTTCTTTCCCATGGTTTTTCCCTTCTATCATGAAGGGTTTCCATATAAGCCACCATATTTGTGTGCTTGATTGTTTACATGATATCAGAGTGATGTTGATTGTCTACATGATATCGTTTTTGTTGGGAAAATAGAAGAAATTGTTTATTCCATCAGCCCTAGGCTCTCTTATATAGGAGAGTAGCCTATGGGTAAATTACATAAATAGTACGTCAGGAATGGAAAATAATAAAAGACTACATAAGTAGATAATATATGTTTACACTCCCCCTCAAGATGGAGCATAGATATCAATCATGCTCAGCTTGGACACACACTTCCGAAATGGGCCTCGCAGTAATGCCTTGCTAAAAATATCTGCAGTTTGATTTTTTGAACTAACATGGGATGTAGCAATGAATCCCTTCTGGATCATGTCACGGATAAAGTGACAATCAACTTCAATGTGCTTGGTTCGTTCATGGAATGCTGGATTGTTTGCAATGAACAAGGCCGCCTAATTGTCACATTCTAAAACCATAGGAAGTGGGACTTCTATATGTAAATTTGTAAGCACAGCTTTTGCCCACATCATTTCTGTACTAACTTGGGCCATAGCCCTATATTCAGATTCAGCACTAGACCTTGCTACCACAGTTTGTTTCTTGCTCCTCCACGAGATTAGGGAATCTCCAACATACACAACAAACTCAGAGGTGGACTTCCTGTCCTTGGGACACCATGCATAATCTGCATCTGCACAAGCTGAGATAGAGATCACCTTGTCTTTCTTGAACAGCAAACCCACACCTGGGGATGACTTGAGGTACCTGAGTATCATATGTTTTGCATCCATGTGTACTGACGTGGTTGCTCCATGAACTGGCTCACTCGACTCACAGCAAAGGCTATGTCGGGCCTAGTGATAGTGACATATAGAAGTTTGCCCACCAGTTCTCTGTATCTTCTCCTATCCACCTCCTCTGTATCATCATCATATAGCTTCATACTGGGATCCATTGGTGTGGTAGCAGGTCAGCAACCAAGCATTCCTGTTTCACTCAACAGGTCAGTGACATATTTTCTCTAAGACATTACCAACCCATATGGATTTCTGGTGAACTCCAATCCTAGAAAATATCTAAGAACTCCAAGGTCCTTGGTGACAAATTCGCTACCCAGCATTTCTTTCGCCTTCTTTATCCCTTGTACATCATCACCTGTAATTAAGATGTCATCTACATAGACCATGATTGCAATAATACCTCTCAAGGTTGCAGAAGTCGGCAGTCGGTACTCGGTCGGCAGGGTCACTGACTAAGGATTAATCGACGGTCGGGAGAGTAATCGGATTTAGTCGGGCATTAGTCGGTTTTGAATTTTTTATTTATTTTAAATATATAAATCAAATTTTAATACATATGCTATCATTTATCTTCATATTTTTAGCAATTTAATACTTGTAAGAGTTTAAAAAATTATAGCAAGAGAAGAAAAAATAACCTAAGTCATCCACATAGTCACAAACTCACAAATTACTAATCAACAAACATAAAGCTAGCCAAGCTTACAAGTTACTAACCAACAAACTCACAAGTTAGCCAATCAAAAAACACAGAAAACTAAACTCACAAATTGAAGTTACTAATCAACAAATAAACTCACAAGTTGAAGTTACAAATTAATTGAAACAAAACTAATCAACAACCACAAAAGGTAAATAACCTAAGTTTTTGAGGCTCCAAAAAAAGGGGGATACACTCGCTAGTGCTCGCCCCAAAATTATATATAACTAAAACAGAGAAGGAAGAGAGATACTTACAAAGGGGAGGTGGGGTAGAAGGGAGTAGAAGATGATTGCGAATACAAGAAAAGTAGCCGCCACAGATGGGTCGTTAAACTATGAAGTACACCAATCGAAAATAAGTCTAGTACCCAAAATGTTGACGTTCTCATGATAGAAGCGCTGGCCCGAGAAAATAGCGTCGTTCCTGGCACGCCAAATGCACCACAGCCGCGCAATAGGAGCCAAAACATCAGGCCTGGCCCTGTCCCTGTTCGACCAAAGGTTCTCGCAAAAGTCTTCAAGATTGTCCGCGCGAACCCAAGCCACATTGTCCCAGACACCCGCAACCAAGGAGCAGCGAAAGAAAAGATGATCGGCGGTTTCATCATCATCACAGCAAAGAGGCAAGAAGCGCTGGTCTGAGGGAAGAACCTGGCGCAAGCGAGTCAACAATCTCCGTTGACGAAGTAACCATAGGAAGATGGCAATGCGCTCCGGCAAGCGCAATCCCCAGATGAAGGCACAGTCACGCACAAGAGGAGAAGTCGTAGCAGGCGTTGAAGGGAGCAGTGCCCGGTAGGCCTTCCGAGTGGAGAAGGGCTCGTCTTTCCAACGCCAATGATCCCTCTGCAATACCTAACCACCATCATACAAATCAACAAGATGTATCTAAGTTATCAAACATTTAGGGCATAATAAGACAATAAAGACAATGTAAAATAAAACACCCAACATGCATTGGCTTCATCATGAAAACATAAATTTTTACTCCTAAAATAACCTAACAAACTAACCAACATGCAAAATAGAAGAAAAATCTAAGCAATAACATCCGACTTCGAGCATTAAATCAAGCAAGAAAAAATAAAAAAATAAAAACCCTAACCTAACCATGTCCTCGGAGGTCGAAGAGCAGAGCACAGAGGAGGGGTCGGTAGAGGATCGTCGACGCGGAGGAGGGGGAGGCGATGCGATGGGGGCGGCGACAACGCGGTTTCGAAGGGGGCGATGACACAACGATGGAGGAGGCGGCAGGGTTTCAAAGGAGTCCGGAGGTGTCGTGCGCACAAGGGGTCGAGGGTCGAGTAGGGATGGTTTGGTTACTGTCTAACAGTAACATCTAAATCCTTATGTTCGGGTTATCGGGTTTTCCCTATGCAAAAGTCAGCCGACTACTCGGCCGACTATGCGCCCGATTAATCGGGTCCCACCGACTACTGACCGACTTGTTCTATTCGAGTCGGGTACCCCCCGACTCGACTAGTCGGGCCGACTAGTCGGCCTAGTCGGCCGACTTTTACAACACTGATACCTCTGGAAGTCTTTTGTATAAACAAAGAATGATTAGTAATTGAATGTTTGTATCCATGTTTTCCAAAAAGATCTGAGAGCTTCTGAAACCACGCTCTGGGGCTCTGCTTAAGGTCATAGATAGCCTTATGAAGTCTGCACACCTTGGAACACTCCCCCTCAACAGCAAAATCGGGTGGTTGTTGCATGTAGACTTCCTCCTGTAAGTCACCATATAAGAAGGCATTCTTCACATCCAACTGATATAGCGGCCACTCACGAGTAACCGCAACTAATAGCAAGATCCGTAGAGTGGAATGGCGGGCTACTGGCGAGAATGTATCAATATAGTCCACCCTGTATGTCTGTGTAAAGCCACGAGCAACAAGACGAGCCTTGTATCTGTCAATACTGCCATCTGCATTCTGCTTGACTGTAAATACCCGCTTGCAGCTCACTGGAGACACATCTGCAGGTAGGAACTAGACTCCAAGTTCCTCTAGACTGAAGTGCTGTCATTTCTTCCTCCATTGCTAGACGCCATCTACTATCCTTCATAGCATCTTGGTAACTCCATGGAATATCTACATCTGACAAAGCGACTACAAAGTTCCTGAAATCTCCAGTTAGTCGTTCAAATGATACAGAAGCTGTTAAAGGATATGAAGCGCAGCTCCGCTTCGACTTGCGTATAGCAATAGGAACATCTAAATCAGTCGTGGCCTCGTCTGTCCTCTGTAGCACATCCTACTCAGAAACATCATCAGATCCATCAATAGTAATATTTTCAGAACATACCTTAGGCGAGCTAGGTGATGAGTCATGACTATGAGCTGGAGCAGGTCTGCGGGTATAATGAAATGGTAGTGGTGAAACATGTATAGTAATAGGAGGTGCAGATGATGGTAATGGAGCTGGTGGTGGGGGTGGTGATGGTGGTAATGGTGGTGGTGGTGTCACATAAATGGCATCGGTATTAGCTGGAGGTATCAACTGATCACCTGAGGATGAAAAATACATTACGGATTCAAAAAATGTAACATCTGCACTAACTAGATACCGCCTGCGCAATGGATCATAGCACTTGTACACCTTCTGCGTTCTGGAGTACCCAACGAACACACACTTGACATCCCTAGGAGAGAGCTTCTCAGTACCGGGAGACAACTGGTGGACAAAGGCAACCGAACCAAACACACGAGGAGTAAGGGAAAATAGATCTTTACCAGGGAAGATGAAGGAGAAAGGAATCTTTTCACCTAGAACAGATGACGGCATACAATTGATTAGATAACATGATGTAAGAACCGCGTCACCCCAGTAAGAATAAGGAGCATGACTCTGTATAAGAAGTGACCTGGTGACATCTAGTAAGTGGCGATGTTTCCTTTCAGCGATCCCATTCTGTTGGGAGGTATAGGCACAAGATGTCTGGTGGATAATCCCTTGGGATGAGAAATAACTGGCTAGTACATGAGTACACAATTCCAGGGCATTATCACTTCTCACAATTTTAACAGATGTGGAGAAAACATTACAAATCTCATTAAGAAAATTGATAATTATATTCCCTGCTTCAAATTTATTCTTTAACAAAAACACACATGACACACGAGAGAAGTTATCCACAATAACTATATAAAATCTGTGTCTTGATGATCAGGGGCACGACTCGGACCCCAGATATCAATGTGAAATAACTCAAACTTGGAGGTACTACTCTGACACTGACGACTGGGAAAGGTAGACCGATGATGCTTTCCCAACTGACAAACCTCACATTGGATAAATGTGTGAGACAGACCCTAGGGTAACACACGACGCAACTTCTGAAGCGGTAGATGTCCAAAGCGCAGATGCCATAGCAGAGGAGATACGGGTCCAGTGGGTAGGGATGAGGTTCCAGCAAAAGGAGTCTGACTGAGGCGATAGAGGCCTCCTTGCTCATAGCTACGACCAATCACGTTGCCCGTAAGGATGTCCTGAAAAATAAGAGAAGATGGATCAAAAATCGCCCGACATTGTAAATCCTTTGTAATTTGGCTGATAGTTAATAAATTCATTGAAAAATCAGGTGCATGTAACACATTCTTGAGCTGCATGGATGATGTCAGTCTAATCTCCTCCTGACTAGTAATTGGGGAATGTGTGCCATTAGCAATGACCACTGTTCAACCTCGAGGGATATGTCTGTATCCTGTAAGTAGACTTTGATTGCCACAAAGATGATGTGTGGCTCCAGAGTCCATAATCCATGCTAAAGTATCTGATCCACTACTAGTAAATGCAAGTGTGCTACCTGATGCACTGGTAGAGACAGAAGCGGATGCAGCAGCATCAGACTGGTTCTCAGTAGTGGGTGTTGGGTCAGATGGAGGAATAATAACCCTTAGACGGGCAACGAGATCATCAAAACGCTGATCCAACGAGGCAGCAGATGGAGGCTCTATCTGCTCAGCGACTCGTGCAGATGCAGGAAATCCACGCTTAGAGTAGCATGTGTCTTCTTTATGTCCGGTGCAATGGCAGTAGGTACATGTTGGCCGAATACGGCCTCCTCTACCACGACGGCCACGACCACGGGTCTGATGGTGAACTCCACGGCCTCTGTTGGCAGCCATGGCTGAAGCATTATGATTCGTAGCTGTAGAGGGAACAGTGATCCGGCTCAATCTGTGAAAAGCTTCCTCCATGGGAGGAATAGTAGTTACTGCCAAAATCTGAGACCGCGCTGCCTCATACTCGGGGTCAAGGGCAGTAAGAAAAACTCCCACCATAGTAGCATTCTAGTAGGTCTTCTGTTGTTCTGGTGTGGCTGTCAGGGGCATGAAGCTATACAGCTTCTCGAACATTCCTCGTAGAGATGTGTACAATGAGTGTAGAGGACGTCCATTCTGCTTGATAGTGAATATGTCATGCTGGAGTTGCAGAATTTTTGTCTCGTTTTTCGCTTGAGAATATGTGGCAGCCAGAATATCCCAAATTGCTTTGGTTGTATGACTCCTCTTATTGTTCGGGTTCATCTGAGGCTGGGCTGGAAGAGTGGTCTTTGGTACAGTTAACTCGTCCAGACGATGGTTAACCTGCTCCATCTCAGTCTTGTGCGCAATCTAGAGCGTACTCAGCATGTCCATGATCTGGTTGAGTGTCTGGGCCTGTGAAGACATCTCTGGTTCGGTGTGGTGGTCGTGGCTTGCTCCTCCCTCCTGTCTTGGCGTGTATTGCTGAGAAGTGGAAGGCTAGGAGTATCGTTGTGGTGTAAAGGAAGACTGTTGCTGCTACTGATAATGATAGTTCTGTAAATAGTTAGCAGGGTGCTGATATGAATGTGGTCTCTGATGATAGACATTCGGATGAGACTGCTGCGACGTGAAGCTCTGGCGGTGCTGGAAATGCGGACGTCCATGCTGCGGATGATTGATAAAGGATATCATTGGCAATCTCGATTGCCAGAGTTCCAGATAGCCATACTTTGGCGTATGCATCATCTGCCTCCCACGAGGCATTGACTCTAGTCTTCTCAGCAGGCTCTTCTTCAGTAAGAATGTGCTTCTTACCAGTTGACTTCATCATACTCATGAACTGCATAGCCCACAGTTCATAATTCGAACCATCCATCTTCACAATCAGCGCTGGACCTCGGAAGGCGCCTATGGATGAAATATCTGCCTTGCTTTCTGACATACTGATTGCAGAAGACTGAAGTAGTAGACTGGATATATGATCGTCTACACAGACATAAACGGGTTTAGTTGCATGTGTAGACTTCAGGCAACCAAACCCATTACTTTGGAGACGCGCGCGCTTGACTTAGGGTTCGGTGTGCACGAGATCTTTAGATGGTTATGCACAAATCTAGGGCAGATCCAGAACTAAGAACACACGTGCAGGAGCACGCAAGGTCCTGGCGCACAGCGCACTGCGCGAGAGGGGAGGCGCACGCGTGGGTAGGTGCACTGCGCGCTAGAGGCGCACGGCAAGCAGGTGCGCTAGAGGCGCACGGCGAGCACACGCACTGCGCGCTGGGGAGATGCGCGTCTCACGCGCTGAACGGGAGGCTGGCGGCGCTCGGGCTGCGCGCGAGAGGTGCAGGAGGCGGTGCAAGACCGGTGCGAGACCGATGGCGTGAGATCGGCGATGCGAAACCGGTAGAGAGAGAGGGGCTAGATGGTGGGGCTAGGTCTAGGGTTAGGGTTTCGAGAACTTCGGTCTAGGACCGTCGCTCTGATACCATGTTGGGAAAATAGAAGAACTTGTGTATTCCATCAGCCCTAGGCTCTCTTATATAGGAGAGTAGCCTATGGGTAAATTACATAAATAGTATGACAGGAATGAAAAATAATAAAAGACTACATAAGTAGATAATATATGTTTACAGTTTTAAAGTGGCAGCTACTTTAACGACTGTGATTCAAGGAAGCTGCTTTAACGACTGTGATTCAAGGAAGAAAGAACAAGAATGAGTGTAACCATCAAGACATACAATGGCACGAATGCCTTGGACATCTTCCATTCGGTTATTGTTGAGAATTAGTTTATCTATTCTTATTTTATATATTTTTTTTCATCTCTATCATGTAATTTACCCAACATGGTTTCTCATCCCTATATAAGAGAGCTTTAGGGCCTCATCAATAAGCAATTCAATGTTTCTTTCCACATGTTATCAAAGCGACTATGCCCTAGATCCCATCCCCCTCCCAACAACCCTTCACCATCGCCACCTTCTAGAGGCTATCTCCATGTCTCTGGCGTTGCCTCCATCCACATCGCTTCCCTAGCGGTCGTGATGTTGATCAAGTTAAGACTCATATTGCTTATGTTATTGATCAAAGATTCGAGGATATTGTCTCCCGTCTGAGGGAGATAATGACTCCTACCTCTAGACCCTTCAGTGCTTCATCAATCTCCTCTAACATCATTACCTCATCACATGACAATACTTCATGTTTTGCTTATTCTCTTACTAGTTGTCACAGGGAAGACATAGAAAAGTGAGTCATGGATTCCGGTGCATCTCATAATTTATGTGAAGATAGAGCTCCGTTTACGGCCTATAGATCTAATACCCCAAGGCCAGGCAATTGTCATAGTAGATGAGACGCATTCCCCTATTACGGGACATGGGGAGATCAGTTTGATGCTCTCTAGCATCTATAGAATGTGCTTCATGCACCTGATTTCTCAATGAATTTATTGTATATTAGTCAGATTACTAAGGATTTGCATTTTTGTGCCACATTGAGCCTTTTTTCTCTTGTATTGCAAGGCATACTCACGGGCAGGCTGATTGGATGTGGTCATGAGCAAGGGAATCTCTACAAACTGGTCCAATCTCTATATGCTAGTGCTTCTTCCATTCCTACTAAATCAGTCTCTCCATACAAGTGACATCTTTGATTTGGTCACCCTTCCAATACAAAAGATGTGTCATGTTCTTCCACAGATATTCTCTCACTCCACATTTCAGTGCGAGGCTTGCCATCTGGGAAGCATCACCGACCTATCTTTTATGGTCATCATAGTCATAGTAGCAACAACTTATTTGAGTTAGTTAACTTTGATATTTAGGGTCCCAGCAGTGTCCCTGACCATCAAGGGTACGTGTTATATCTTTTTGTAGTTGATGATTTTTCTAGACTACCATGGCTTTTTCTGTTGAAAAACAAGACTGAAGTTGGGCTTGTGATTCAATCTTTTTATTGATGAAATCAATAACATTTTCTCTACTACTGTCAAATTTTCACTCTCACATGCCCTGGAGTTGTGTACATAATTTTCTCAGTACTTTAAGTCCCTTGGCATTTTACACCGAACTTCTTGTGCACACTTTCCAACAAAATGGTGTTGCGTGTTGCAAATATTGGCATTTACTTGATGTGATCAGGACCATCCTGATTCAGAATCACGCTCCCCACTCTTTCTAGGGTGATGTAGTTCTCACTACTTATTACTTGGTGAATCGTAGGTCATCCTCTGTGATAGGAGAGAAGATATCTTTCTCGACTGCATTTCCCGAGAAGGATATTTTCTTGTGTACACCTCATGTTTTTGGCTATGTAACCTTCACTCATCATCTGACAACTGGTCATGACAAGATCTCCCTCAGAAACGTCAAGTGCATTTTAGTAAGATACTCCCGGACACATAAAGGGGGACCAATACTTTGATCTTGTTCGTCGAAAGTACTACGTTAGTGCTGATGTCACCTTCTTTGGGTCGGTCATGTATTTTTTTCTTACATGTGACAGGTTGACTCCGTCTGACTATGGAAAGGAGGTCTACATGTGTCCTCCTCGATAGCACTACCTCCACAACTAGGGTTCTTCTGATGCTACCGCTACCTCCACCTGCTCCTATTGTAGTTGTTCCTCGCCTCCTAGTAATTTGGCTCTATTTTTGCCACATTTTTGCATTTGCAGGCCACCTTTTATATCCCTTGCTCATGGGCTCGTCTCCCAACACGACCCTTCAATATTCTGAGCAATTTGTTTCTACTGATGACGTTGTTGATTTGTCTATGCAACAACCTACTTTACAAAATGAACAAGTGCCCTTTAGGAGGCTACTTTTCAGGCCACATATGGTACAAATGATCTCAATGTGCCCATTGTTTTCTGGAAGCAGAAGCGTACATGTGCCATGTATCCTCTCATTGCCCATGTTTCTTTAAGGCATCTTTCAAAGGATTACAAAAGGTTTGTCGTGAGTCTATCAGCTGTAGAGATCCCACAAACATATTAGGATGCTATGCGATGTGGACAGTGGTGTCTTGCTTTGGAGGAGGAGATGGTCATGCTCTAGTCACGTAGCACTTTGAGCATGGTTACTACCTTTACAAGAACTTCTGTGGTTGGTTGCAAATGGGTGTTTACAGTGAAGTATCAAGCATATGGCAGCGTCGATAGATTTGTGTCTCGTGGGTTCATCTAAACTTATGGAGTGGACTATCAGAATATATTCTCTCCCGTGGCGCACTATTTTACCTTTGGATCCTTCTTTCAGTAGCAGTAGTACGGAATTGGTTCATGTCCTGGCTTCATGTGAATAATGCATTTCAATATGGTGCTCAGTAGGAGGAAGTCTACATGCAACTACCACCTGGATTCACTAATGAGGGGAGTGTCAGAAGGTTCACAGACTTCATAAGGCTATCTATGGCCTTAAGCAGAGTCCCAAAGGATAGTTCTAGAAGCTCTCAAACTTGATAGAGCAGCAGGGCTTTACGAGATCAACTGCATATCATTTACTATTTGTTAAGAGGACTCAGGGAGATATCATTGTAACACTAGTCTATGTTGACGATATCATTGTTATAGGATATGATACGCATGACATGAGTGCGGCCAAGGAATTCCTTGGATAATAGTTTGTCACCAAAGACCTCGGTGATTTAATATATTTCTTAGATCTTGAGGCCAAGAACTAGTGGGGTCTTATGATGACACAGAGGATGTATGCTACCGATCTCCTCTAAAAAACGGGCACAACATATTGCAAACTAGCCACTACTACCATGGAACCTAGCATAAAGCTATCTAATGACGATATAGATGAGGTGGACAAGAGGAGATATAGGGAGCTTGTTAAGACGCTCCTTTATATGACCATTACGAGGCCAAATATCACCTTTGTTTTGAACAAAGTTAGCCAATTTATGAAGCAACCGAGACAAACACATATGGATGCAATTCACATGATTTAGAAGTATCTGAAGTCTTCTCCAGGTACTGGATTGCTTTTTTAGGGATATATCTTTCCATCAGTTCATGTGTAGATGCAGACTATGCAAGATTCCCCAAGGACACGAAATTTACCTCCGACTTCATAGTATTCATAGAGAGCTCTTTGGTTTCATGGAAAGAGCACTATGGTTGCTAGATCTAATGCAGAGTCAAAGTACAGAGCCATAACACGAGGGAGAAATACGAGGGTGTGGGTCAGATCAGTTTTGATTAAACTAGTTATTGATGTGATTCTTCCATGCATCTACAATACGACAACCAAAGCTATTCTTTTCATCATCAATACCCTGACATTCCATGAGAGTACCAAGCATATTGAGGTAAATTCTCACTATATACTGCTGAAGAAAAATAAGAGAGATGTTTATTCCTGTAACCCTAAGTTCTCTTATATAGGAGAGAGTCCTATGGGTAAATTACATAAGATAGACAAAAGGAATAAAATGATCAGAAAAGATACATAAGAATGTAGAAATATCTCAGCACTCCCCAACAAGATGAAGGATAGTTGTCAATCATGCTTAGCTTGGACGAACACTTCTGAAATGCCCCCCTAATAATGCCTTGGTAAAGATATCTGTTGTTTGCTCTCCTGAACTAACATGAGAGGTAGAAATCATATCCTTTTGGATCGTATCTCTAGTATAATGGCAGTATACCTCAATATCTTTCGTTCTCTCAAGAAATGTTAGGTTGTTGGCAATGAAAAGTGTGGCAATGATTATCATTGGAGGTGCATGGGAAGAGGCACCTCTATAGTAAGATCAGAAAGAACATATCTAACCCACATTATCTATGTGCTAGCATGCGCCATTGCCCTGTATTCTGACTCAGCACTTGATCTGGCAACCACAGTCTACTTCTTGCTCTTCCATGAAACCAGGGAATTTCCTTTAAAACACAACAATGCCTGAGGTAGACTTTCTATCCTTTAGACATCCAGCATAATATGCATATGCACATGCAGTAACTGAGAGAGATGTGCCCTTACTGAAAAGAAGTCACGTATCAAGTGAAGTCTGCAGGTATCTGTAACATCCGGATCCGCACAAACTCGAACTCGGCCCGATTAGGGTCCGTATAACTAAATAAAGTTATTAATCAATCTTAAATAACATAAATCGATCAATTGATTGCGAATCAAAAGTCGTTCTGGCGAAATCGACCAAAAGTCGATCGTATCATAATGTGTGCCCAAAAAAGCCACGACGCAAATTCGGAAACCGCGAAATAAATCGAGACCACCCAAAAATCCGATTCAATGAAATACGATCAGCGGAATTAATCGTTCATCGATCGGAGGTCGTTTGATATTTCGAAACCGCAAAATTTAGCCATAAGTCAAAACCATATCTCGAGAATTTTGGGTATTCATACCCAAACTAAAGTATATGAATATTATACTCATTTTAATCGTCATTCAGAGACGGTCAAAACGAGCTACTGTGCACCAAAATCTGACACTCAAGGTACGTACACCGTCAACTTTGGTTTTCTAGATATAATAGACCTTGTTTTATCGCTTGTGCCCCTCTGAGATATCGCAATATCAGTTATGCCCCTATCTTTTTGGTATTATCAGTTGTACCCCTCACTTCTTGCTAATCTATCACTTGTGCCCCACGGGTTAGTGACCGTCCATAACCAACACAGACGGACATTAACTTCAAGGATACATATGGAATTAAATTTAAAAAAAAGGACAGAAAAGTCCTCCTCCCCCTCTTCTTCCTCTGTGCTCTTCCTCCTCTCCCATCTTCTTCCTCTTCCTCCCTTCTCTTCCTCCTCCACAGCTCCTACCTCCTCCTCCTTAAGCTCTCCTGCAGCCTCCTCCTTCCCCATGCTCCTCCTCCTCCGCCCCCCGCATTGCCCCCCTCCGCCCCCTGCACTGCCCCTCTCTGCCCCCCCCCCGCACAGCCCCCCTCCGCCCCCCGTACAGCCCCCCTCCCCACCCCCGCACAGCCCCCCTCCGCCCCCTGCACCTCCCCTCCGCTCCCCTCCCGCACTGCCCCCTCCACCCCTTGCACCTCCCCTCCGGCCCCCGCACTCTTCTGCTGCCACAGCGCGAAGGTCGTCATCGCCGACATCCAGGACGACAGAGCCACCGCCCCCTGCAACTCCATCTGCATCGCCATAGGCCCCGGTGCTGTTAGGTTCCTTCCTCGGGACGACGCACGCGATGGAGCTCGGGCCTCCCCATTCCGTCCTCCTTCTACCCTTGTCTAGATGAAACAGGAGTTTAGTTTTTGTTAAATTAAGATAATTTTTTTACTAATTGATTAATAATAATTCATCAAAAAATTCAAGAAAATTCACCGTTTGATCCGTAATGAGTGATATATACGTGAAAATGCAAAAAAATTAGAGATTCGATGGATGCATGAAGGTGTCACTAAGAGAGAGAAATAATGAAGAGAAAGGATTAAGAACAAATGGAGGAGGAAGAAGATGAAGGAGATGTCTGGACAATAATACCCCTCTTAACTGCACCGAGGTTTGAAAAAATCATGGTTAGGTCAACTTTTTGACGGTCAATCTGACGGAAGGGCACAAGTGATAACGGAGAAAGAAGTGAGGGGCACAACTGATATTACCAAAAAGATAATGGTATAACTGATATTACGATATCTTAAAGGGGCACAAGTGATAAAAACCCTAAAATATATATATATATATATATTATAAGAGCAGACACAGTCTGCTGGCCTTCCCACGTCAACTTTTCTTCCCTCCATTTGATCTTTTCCCCTTTCCATCTTTTTTTTTATTTACACTTGTCATCATACCAAACCCCACTTCTCTTGTATATAACATCACACCCCCTCCCCTCTTTCTCCCTATTTCTCTCAACTTCTCAGCCGTAGGGCCTCTCTTTTCTCCGCTATTTCTTGCTGGAACATGGAGCTATAGCCCCTTCCTCCATTTTCTCCAGCTGTAGAAGCCACCTCCTCCACATTTGTTGCAGTTCCAACCCATGTGTTGACCTAGGCAGCCCAGCAAGCTGCAGTCCAGCAGCTCTAAAAGTTGTTGCAGGATGTTCCTCCTTCCCAGTTGAAGTTGAGAGCTTCTTCCAAGCAGCTAGGGTTGCTCTTCAAGTAGCCCTCTTGCAGCCATGTGCTGTATGCATGTTACTTCTCCAATATTTAAAGCAAACCCAAGGTACAATCTACAAACATCCTCTTGATGTTTTCCATGTTTGCATTTAAACCCAATTTCAAGGTCACTTTTATACCTTGATTTCTGGATTATATATGGAGAATCCAAAAGTACAAATTTAACCTCTTTTTGTTGCCTCCATGAAATCTGCAGTTTAGCATATCTTTTAATAAGCAATCTGTTTGAATTATTTATTGAAATAAATAATTGTTAGCTCCTGTTTCAAATTTTTAGTTTATTCTTATACTTGATTACTAAGTATTGATGTTGTAATCATCTTCTGAGGAGCTAATTGTGAAGCACCATAACTTCATAAAGCTTACATACCAATCTAGGCATAACATGTCACTCATAGCAAGTAGTTATTTCAAAGATAAGTACAGTGGGTCATGATTATTACATATGACCTATCTTTTATTTGTTTAGAAGAAGCCTATTTTGTGATATAAGAAATGTATGTAAGAGATAAATTTGTGAAGACAGAGATGGTTATTTGATGATTTCAGAATGACAATGGTTAACATAATTATTTGTGCTCTCGGTTTTCTAATCTTTATATTTAACTCCTAACAGTATTAACTGGAAGAAGAATAAGTGTATGAAATATGGATGAGAACATAACAAAACTATTATAATTGACAACCATTATCATCCTTTTGATTTGGATGCTCACTGGAATGACATGATTCATCGGTTAGACTGTTCATTGAACCAAGTAGCATGTAAGTATATGACATGAGGATACGAGCAACTAGAATGAACTAAATAGGAAATTAATACATGTATATAGAGACAATTAGACTCTGGGTTCATGTATTTACATATAAAATGAGGCATGCAATTTGGTATGTGCATGCCGATTATGACTCATTTTCCATGAGAATCGCAACAGATGATTGATTTTTCAGACCCCTGCATATCGAGAATACTCAACATCCTCATTCCGACAAGTATGCGTGAAGAATCTTAGAGAAACTCAGATGTCTTTTTCATCAAAAAGTCACCATTTTATCACATTAGACTTGATGATAACACATCAGAAAATGTTGACTCCACGATACGAAGTTAATCCTTAATCTACATTGCATTCAGTTTATTTCAACTTCATTCAAGTACATCTCACTTTTGATTTGCTTAACTTTCTACATTTAGTGTCTTTTGTTAACAAAATAATTAAGAGGGAACGGGGATGTCATGTTATATATATATATATATAGGTAGTTACCACACTAAGAACCTAGACACAAAGGAGGAGTCTAAGAAGGATGATCATGAAAGTATTCCATATGCCATATGATCATATCACTCCTATACGTTTATTATAAGATTTAGTGTGATGAAACTGGAGTTAAATTTTATAAATGGACCTAACTTCAAACCATATCACACGCCCTTAATTTCATGATGAAAAATGAGATCAATGGGGTTTTCATACAAGTGACTTATAAAATATTGATAAATAAGTAGACTGTCAAATTATGAGATAATCTATTATCAATGACTAAATAATCTTCATGATTAATCATTTAGATATGAAACAATAATTATAGATCACTATTCAATAAGATTGTCAACAAGATGCCTATATCGGTAAAGTTAACCACATCAGAGACCGGGAGAGGATGAGGAATCCTGTCAGAAATGGTGATTCAGTGATAACTGATAATGAAGAGTGTCAGTCATGGTGAACCTTACACCCGACTGTGCAAGGGTGCGGTGACCCTCAGCTAGGCGGGAGATAGGAAGCCCAGTTAGGGCAGCGGTCGCTTAGTGCGCGGGTCTTGAATCCTAGTCTTTTCTTGGTTTTTCGTGAGCGCTCGTAGTTTTACGTCTCTCTGAGATCCACGGGTTTTCTTTTAAAGACCAGTTCCGCTAACCCTTGTTCTTTAGGGTACCTAGACTGGAGGGCCCTCGGTTTTAGTTTTTCGAACTCGTTAGCCCGTACCGGTCGGGCCAGTTTTTCTTTTGGGGTGACTCTTCCAGGGAGTCTCTCTCACCCATCTCTGTGGCGTAGTTTTGGAGTAGACCTATCCCTCTATTGGACCGCACTTCCAATAAGAGGGCGAGACAGAAGAGTATCTTAGGAAACTACCTCACCGCTTGAGTTTTGGTTACCATTCTGCTAATAGACTTGGCAATGGCTTCATGTGAATCAGTTCCAGTTGAATTTGGAGGAGTTACAATTGAACCTGGAAAAAATGACAAATGAGTTTGGCTAAAGTTAAGATGGATTACAGTTGAGTTGGTTACATAGGAGCTTGGTTACAGTTGAGTTGGTTGAAGTTGAGCTTGGTTTCCGTTGAGCTAGTTATTGTTCTGCCAATAATTCCTGACGAAGAGAAAAGACCATATCATGAAAAGCATCCTTATCAGACTACGAGTTATTACCACAGTTATTAGATATAGCTAGTGGACGTGTTGGGAACTTAGTTAGGATGCATTTTTACTCCACCGCATGCTTACGGAGGCACCCCAACCCTAAGGCTTCCTTACTGCCTTGGAGTCATAGTGTGAGGTCTTACCCAGACCAAGACCACAAACTATCCACAAAGCTCGAGAAATTCAACAAGAAAAGAATCAAAACACTAGACTCATCACAAGCATTTAATAAAGACAATGATCATATCAGAGACTCATCATTCACATTCCCAAGACCCATCAAACATATATTATAATTAATAAAAAGGCAATGAATTAAATATGGATCATATAATCTATGTATAAAAATAATAAATAGGGATAATTAAGGTAGGATGATTAGTCTGGGGATTTACATACCAAAATAACTTGAAAATATTTCAAATGCAAGTAGCTCATTAAATTTAATTATCAAACACTAATTACTTGCTTTCTTTTGGAGCCACTAAATTCATGTTCTTTCTGATTGATTAGATTTACTCAACATTTGCTGATGTTCTGTTCTCCCTAATGCATGGATTGCAGGAAAAACACCTGCATTGTGGTATTAGGAGAGCCGAACATAATCTTCTGTAGTAAATCTTATCAGGTACATATGTTATTTTGTTCAGGATATTATAAATGCTTTTCCTTCTCTTCTGCTAAAGTTTGGGATTCATGTATATAATGCAATTTATTTTGTTACATGTTAAATGCTATGGAAATTTATGCAATATAATTGTGACATATTGTAGTTCTGTAGTTTATTGGTTAAATGTGAATGTCATTCGAAAACTAAACGCGAATTTTTTCCTAATTTTCAGTACTCTAATACAATCTTTAGCGAACATGATACTATGAGTGATGTGTAAACGAGTATCCCAGATCTACGAGAGTGGACCTCATATGGACTGCATCCATATGTGTCTGTCTAGGCTACTCCATAAACTGACTTACTTTGCTCACAACAAAGGATATATCAGGCATAGTAATGGTCACATATCGTAGCTTGCCAACCAGCTCCATGTACCTCCTCTTGTCGACCTCCTCAGTGTCATCATCATATAGCTTCATTCTTGGGTCAATAGGAGTGGTGGCAGGTCTGCAATCTGTCATGCATGTCTATAAAAGAAGATCTGCAACATACTTCCTATGGGTCATCACAAGACCTCGCTGGTTCCTGTCAAACTCTGGCCCAAGGAAGTAACGTACATGTCCAAGATCCTTGGTCACAAACTGTTGACCTAGGAAGTCCTTGGCACCCTGAATGCCCTGTTTGGCATCTCCTGTAGCAATAATGTCATCAACATACACAAGAATGATAATAGTACCTTTCTGGATTTTCTGCACAAACAAGGAATGATCGGCAGTTGATCGCACAAACCCTTATTGTTCTATCAAATCCGAGAGCTTCTGAAAACATGCTCTTGTACTCTGCTTAAGGCCATAAATAGCCTTGTGTAGCCTGCAAGCCTTCTGATACTTCCCCTCAGCAGCAAACCCTAGTGGTTGCTGCATGTAGACCTCCTCCTATAGATCACCGTAAAGAAATGCATTTTATACATCAAGCTGATACAGGGGACAATCTCGTGTTACAACCACAGAAAGAAGAATATGCAGAGTAGAATGCATGGCCACTGGAGAGAAAGTATCCTGATAGTCCACCCCGTATGTCCGGGTGAACCCATGGGCCACAAGTCTCGCCTTATGCGATTCACACTACTATTCATATGGTGTTTCACAGTGAACACCCACTTGCACCCCACAACGGATGCATCAACTGGAGCAGAAACAAGACTCCACGTACCACGAGACTGTAGCGCGGTCATCTCAACCTCCATATCCAAGCACCGACAACTATCCTTGAATGTCGCCTCATAATTCCATGGAATTACCATGGAATACCGGACTGCTGCTAACTGCTGAAAATCCCCTATTGACGATGAAAAGAGACCTGAGAAGCAAGGGGATAGGAAGCACAAGAATGCTTCTTCTTTCAAACTGCAATAGGAATATCCAGGTCAGAGTAAACGTCCTCAATCTGTGTGCTATGTTCCTGCAATGAGTCATGCACGGATATATCTCCAGGCCCATCATTAGATGCTATATTACCAAAAAGAACCTGGGGCTCTGTGGATGATGGGCGATGACCAGTAACAAAAGCAGTTCGACGAGTATAAAATTTAGGTAAAGATGGAACAAGTCACGCACGTGACTGGGTAGTAGGAAGGGGTGGAGGAGGTGGTGGTTGAAGGGGTGGAGGAGGTGATGGATGTGCTGGACTTGGTACAACAAGCACGGGAGGAGGTGCATGTAGACTTTATCATCTGAGTCCGATGAAGCCAACCTATCACCTGTAGGAGAGAAGTACATCACAGACTCAAAAAATGTAACATCAGCACAGATATAGTATTTTCGATGCAAAGGGTCATAACATAGATATCCCTTCTGAGTCCTGGATTACCCAAAAAACACACATTTGACAGCTCTGGGAGCAAGCTTGTCAATGCCAGGAGTCAATTGGTGAACGAAAGCAACAGATCCGAACACATGAGGAGGGAGTGAGAATAACTCCTTCTCAGGGAAAGCTATGGAGAAAGGAATTTTCTCACCCAAAACAGACGATCACATAAGATTCACAAAGTAGCATGATGTAAGAATTGCATCACCCCAAAACGAATGTGGTGCACGACTCTGAATGAGAAGAGTCCGAGTAACATCAAGGAGAAGACTATGCTTTCTCTCAGCAACACCATTTTGCTGAGAGGTCTAAGGATAAGATATTCGATGAATAATCCCTTTAGATGAAAGAAAATGAGATAGATCACGAGTACATAATTTCAAAGCATTATTCATTCGCATAAATTTCAAAGAGGTAGAAAAAATATTCTGCACTTCAGTAATAAATGTTTTGATCACATCCCCTGCTTCAGATTTATTTTTCAAAAGAAACATCCATGACAATCATGAAAAATTGTCCATAGCAACAAGATAAAATCTGTGTCCCTGGTGATCAAGCAAACGACTCGAACCCCAAATGTCCACATGAAATAACTCAAAAAAAGGAGCTACTGCTCGGACTCTGACAACTGGGAAAGGCAGACCGATGATGCATTCCCATCTGACAAGCTTCGTACTAAAAGGAAGAACTAGGTGAAACCTGCGGCAGCATATGACACATCTTCTGAAGAGGGAGATGACCAAACCGAAGGTGCTAAGTAAACAGAGAGACTGATCCCTACTAATGAGAAGATATGCCTGCATAGGGATTCCAATCCATACGATAAAGGCCACCCTGCTCACGACAACACCCAATTACTTCGCCGGTAAGAATGTCCTGAAAAATTTGACGATGGGTCACAAATAGCTTGGTTGTGCAAATCCGTGGTAATATAAGTAATATAAAGCAAATTCATAGAGAAATTCAGAGCATGCAGCACATTCTGCAGACGCATCGAAGGCATGAACGTGATCTCCCCCTGTCCTATTATTGGGGAATGAGTCCCATCAGCTATCAAAATTGTTCTCCCTAGCAGACATGCTTATATAACGTAAGTTGATGTCAAATCTCCATATAGATGATGTGTCGCACCGGAGTCCATAATCCATTCTGTAATGTCAAATCCATGACAAGATGTAAAAGCATAAGTACCTGAGGTGCTGGTTGTAGCAGAGGTACTGCCAAAAGCGGAGGCTGCCACATCTGAATGATCTCCCGAAGATGGTAAAGCAGAAGGAGGTATAATATTCCTCAGTCTGGCCATGAGGTGATTAAACCTCTGATTAGAAATAGAAGCAGCAAGAGACTCAATATGCTCTGCAACACGGGCTGATGCCGGGAACCCATGCTTGGAATAGCATGTCTCCTCGATATGACCTAGATGATGACACAAAGTACATGGCTGACGCGTGTGACCTCCTCTACAACGAGGTCCGCATCCACAGATGGAAGAATGGCCTCCTCTTCCATAAGAAGCATCCATGGACGAGAAAGTCTGATTAGAGGCTGGGGAAGGAATAGTAATACTGTTGAGCCTGCAGAACGCCTACTCCATGAGGGGGATGGTGGCATTCGCTAGAATCTGGGAATGAGCAACATCATATTCAGGGTCAATGGCGGCTGGGAATACCCCAACCATCGTAGCATTCTTATATGTCTTTTGCTTCTCTGGAGTTGTCGTTAGAGGCATGAAATTGTGAATCTTCTCATACATCCCACGCAAGGATGTATACAGTGAATGCAAATGGCACACATTTTTCTTGATAGTGAATATGTCATGCTAAAGTTGAAGTATCTTCATCTCGTTCCTCGCTTGAGAATATGTTGCTTGGAGGATATCCCACATCGCCTTAGCAGTAGGCTGATGTAACACATCATTGGCGATCTGAATCATCAATGTACCATACAACCAAACTTTGGCAAAAGCATCGTCCGCCTCCCACGAGGCATTTACCCCAGTCTTCTCCATCGGATCTTCCTCGATTAGAATATGTTTCTTACCATTTCACTTCATTACAGTCATAAGCTGCATATCCCAGAGCTCATAATTTATCCCATCCATTTTAACAATATGCATTGGACCTCTGAATGTGCCTGTGGCGGGTGCATCGACTTGAAGTTTTAAGCGATAGCAACCGATTCCGCGTCTACTACTGATTTGTTTAAAAGAGCGTTTGGCGTTTTTTGACAGCAGTTTCCTCGCTTGGGGAAGAAGAACATTCAGATAGCGGCAGATACCTGAGTCCTGCCCCCCTACTACATCTATATATGATGATACCAGTCTTCAAATCTTCTGAGCTTATATCTCTGAAGGCTAGACCAGAGGTTGAAGAAGTCGACTCCGGCCCCGGGCTCATCTCTTTCACTCTTCCGCCCAGGTAGCGACAGACGACCACTGCTGGGTTCAGATTCTCAGGCTAATATCAGAAAAGCACACTTGGAAATTGGCGGCTCTTTCCTGGCAGGCTATAGGCGGCCCGCTTTTACTGGCTTTCGACCTCTGTCAAAGAAAGCCCATCAACCATATATCTCAATTGAGACCTATGATGGTGACTACATCCGCTGGCATGTGATGTTTGGACATAGAATCGAGTCGCTGGATCAGTCGCGCCGCAGGATTTCCACTCTCTCCTGACAATTCTAATATAATAGTCAGGCAGTTACCTCAGTCCTCTCTCTCGTTCTGGCTCTCCTTAGAGAAGGAGCGGACTGGACCCTGGATAGATGCACGGGCATTGAGAGAGAATCGAAGTGGATAGATGCCCCCTATAATGACCCAGGAGAGGAGAATCCTTCCCACGACGACGCAAGAAAAGGAGCTTCCCTACTACGTCTACCATAGGACTCGGCATGGGTCAGAGGTATGATAGCCCCTGCTAACTAGATATCTGGGTCTGGAAATCAGATGGGCGTCGATCCCTTTCCAAATAGGTCTCTTGATAGTCAGTCTTGCCACTGAAGACTATCGAAGCATTTAATATAATCTGGGGCCAGTTTAGGAGAGTCAGTAGACTGGTGACCTAGACGGCCGAGGCCTTTCAGCTACTCGCTACGCTTGATACTCTTTCCCATAGTTAGGTCTCATTCGCTTCGCTCTTAGGTCCATGAACCCTGCAACTAGACTATAGGGCCCAAAGCGGTTATTAGAGCTTTCACACATCTTGTCGGATGTATAACACTATGATTTTGTAGACCAACGAATCAATGGCTAACAAAAATACATGGATTTGAATGCATATGTAGACTTATGCACTCAAATCCATTAACCAAGCGGAGTCCCCGACGTTGGAGCACGTAGATGCAGCACACGAACAAGGTTCGGACGCAAAGGGACAGTACGTGGGCGCTGAAATGGTGGATTGCGCCTATAGTCGGATTACATGCAGGTGGCACATCGTGCTTGGGGGTGCAGCGTGCGAGGTGGTGATGCGCGACGAAGTTGAGGAGGCGACGTAGCGCAAGGAGGCGTTGCTGCAGTGCACGAGGGAGGCGCTGACGCGAAGGCTGGAGCGCAGAGATGGGGGCGACGCCCGAAGACGGGGAGGGTGGTGCGCGGAGGGGAGGGAGGGAGGGACGACGGGTAGGGTTAGGGTTTCGGATATGAGAGCTCCGGTGTAGGACAACCGCTCTGATACCATATTGGAGAAAAATAAGAGAGATGTTTATTCCTGTAACCCTAGGCTCTCTTATATAGGGGAGATGCATATGGGTAAATTACATAATAAAGACAAAAGAAATAAAATGACTAAACAGATATATATACGAATATAGAAATATCTCAACATATACATGATATGATATGATTCAGAAGGGCTTTATCTCAATTTCCCACATCAACTTAAAGGAACAAAAACCGATGTTTTCATCAAGGTTCTAGGTAGAGGGTCATTTCAGAGGTATTGTTCCAAGCTAAGCATGATTAACATATATGTTCTAACTTGAGGGGGAGTGTTGATAGTTATTTTATCTTTCTTTTTTATGCATTTTCTTTTCTTTTCATCCCTATTATGTTGCCTAACCAATTTCTCATCTCTATGTAAAAGAATCCTACGCCCTTATGAATTAGAAATTCAAAAGAGTTGTTTCCTTTATTATTTAAGACTTCAACTCTATGAAATTAGTGTTTTCACATTTGTTTGAAGGCAAATCATACTCGTACAACTTATCATATTTTTGAGAGCATGACAAGTGAGTTGTTTGAGCTTGTTCACTCTAATGTCTGGGGCTCGTCTAACATTCCTACTCATAATGCTAATAAGTACTACTTACATTTATTAGTGATTATTCTAGAAGCATGTTTGCCTATTTACTTTACGATCGTGGGGAAGTTATCAACCCTATGAAAAATTCTTTAGTCTTATTGAGACCCAATATGAGAAAGAAATCAAGTGTTTAAGGTCTAACAATGTTCGTAAATATTTGTTTAAGAAACTGCAAAAACTGTTTAGTGCTAAAGGAACTATTCATGAGACTTTTTCCAGTTACACCAATCAATAGAACGATATAGTAGAACGGAAGAACAAACATCTTCTTGAAGTTAGCTTAACGATCTTATTTCAAAGAAACCTCCCTAAACGATTATGGGGAGAGACAGTTCTCACTATTGTCTTCCTTATAAACAGGATACCCTCAAGACATTTGAACATGATGACTCCCTTTCTTTCGTTCACCCTAGAAGTAAGTTGTTTGCTCTTCCTCGGAAGACCTTCGGGTTTGTTTGTTATTTCCACAATTCTGCACCTAATGCAAAGAAACGTGATGCTGGTGTAATCGAAGGTATTTTTTGGATATTCTCCTACTCATAAAGGTTATAAATGATTCAATCCCACCAAAAAATGCATGTCATTAAAGATGTCATCATTATAGAGAACAACTCATATTTCTCTAAGCATTTATTTCAGTGGTAGAAAGCACGTAATAGTTAAGGAAATGTCTAGGATATTCTTTTCTTGTATACATATAATGATTCTTTAAGTTCTTTGGGTGACTCCATTGAAACTGGCACGGAGATATAGGATATGAAGCTTTGTTCTTCGCATTTGTAGAGGTATATTTATGTTTTGTTATCTATATTGTTTCCTAATTTCCTTTTCTTATGAATGTCTTATATAATTTACCCATAAGCTACTCTCCTATCTAAGAGAGCCTAGGGTTCATGGAATAAACAACTTGATGTTTTTTCCCAACATGGTATCAGAGCGGCGGTACTAGTCTGGAGCTCTGAAACCCTAGCCATGTCCAACCCTTTCTCTTCCTCTCTCTCGCCGTCGGCCCTCTCCCCTTCCCTCGTACCGATCAAACCCCACAACCCATAGCCCTGCGCGCATGTCATCACCATCGCCCCTACGTGTGTGCTCCTCCCTTGCACGCGCCTTTTCCCCTTAGTGTGCGTCTTCGCTCCTGAGCACACGCCTTCGCCCTGTGCATGCGTGGCGCACCTTGTGTGCTCCTCTCCTCTTCCGCGAGGAGCATTCAACCTTCTCCAGGAGCATCGTCGTTCAGCCCTCTTCCATGTTGAGATTGTTTGTGTGAGTCTACACATGCAATCAAATCTCTCTATGTCACTGTAGTCACGATCTTGTCTAGTCTTCAACCCTAGCCTTTTCAAGCCGCTATGTCAGAGAACAAGGCTGATATTCCCTCCACATGCGCCTTCAGAGGTCCTACGCCTATAGTCAAGATGGATGGGTCAAACTATGAATTGTGGGCGATGCAGTTCATGAGCATGATGAAGTCTACTGGTAAGAAAAACATTCTTACTAAGGAAGAACCGGTTGAGAAGACTGGGGTTGACGCCTCATGGGAGGCGGATGATGCATATGCCAAAGTTTGACTCTCAGAAATGTTGGCAATAGAGATTGCCAATGATATACTCCATCAGCCCACAACCAAGGCAATGTGGGGTATTCTTGTTGCTACTTATTCTCAGGAAAAGAACAAGACGAAGATTCTGCAACTCCAACATGATATATTTACTATCAAACAGGATGGTCGGCCTCTCCACTCACCATATACATCCCTGCGTGGGATGTTTGAGAAGCTATATAGCTTCATGCCTCTCACATCTACCCCTGAGAAGTAGAAGACCTATAGAAACACCACCATGGTTGGTGTGTTCCTGGCAGCCCTTGACCCTGAGTACGAGGCTGCCCGCTTGCAGATTTTGGCATATTCTACTATTCCTCCTATGGAGGAAGCTTTTCGCAGACTCAGTTGTATTATTGTTCCTTCTTCTACTGCCAGCCAGACATCCTCAGCAATGACGACATCTTGATATCACGGAGGATCTTATCAGCTTCGTGGTCGTGAACCTCGTGATAGGGGAGGTCATGTTCATCATCCATGTACTTCCTGCCATCGTCTTAGACATATAGAGAATACATGTTACTCCAAGCATGGATTCCCTGCCTCTGCTCGAGTGGCTGAACAGATTGAGCCCCTAGTTGCTTCCTCTTTGGATCAATGTTTTGATGATATTGTAGCACGATTGAGGGGTATTATGCCTCCCTCTGGTTATGTGCCACCTTCGACGGTCCCCGAGAGTCATTCAAATGTAGCTACTTCAGCTTCCTCCAGTACCTCAGGTAGTACTTATGCACTCACTAGTAGTAGTGGATCTGATATTATAGAATGGATCATGGACTCTGGTGCCACACGTCATATGTGTGGAGACAGGGGTCAACTTACAACCTACAGACAGATTCCTCCAGGACGTACTGTGGTTATTGCAGATGGGACTCACTACCCGATCACTGGTCAGGGGGAGATTAGCTTGACACCTTTTATGCATCTACAGAATGTGTTGCATGCACCTGATTTCTCTATGATTTTTTTGTCAATTAGCCAGATTACGAAGGATTTACATTGTCGGGTCATTTTTGACCCATCTTCCCTTGTTTTTCAGGACATCCTTACGGGCGAAGTGATTGGGTGTGGCCGTGAGCAGGGCTGTCTCTATCGCCTAGTCCGAACTCCCTATGTCGGAATCTCCTCTCTATATGTTGGACCAGTCTCGCCATTTATGTGGCACCTGCGCTTTGGTCATCTACCACTCTAAAAACTGTGTTGTTTCTGTCCCATATCTTGCCTCATACGTCCTTTCAATGTGAGGCATGTCAGTTGGGAAAGTATCATCGATCTACCTTTCCCAGTCGTCAGAGTCGAAGCAGTAGCTCCATTCTTGAGTTGTTTCATGTCGATATTTGGGGTCCCAGTCGTGTCCCTTATCACCGATGGCACAGGTTTTATCTTGTCGTTGTTGATGATTTCTCTCGTATGTCTTGGGTCTTCTTATAGAATAAATATGAAGCTGGGAATGTTATCGAAAATTTCTTAACCGAAGTACATAATGTTTTTCCTACTTCTATAATGCCTTAGAATTTTGCACTAATGCTCTCTCCAATTATTTTTCCACCCATGGAATTATTCATCAAACATCACGTGCTTATACTTCCCAACAAAATGGAATTACAGAAAGAAAACATCGTTATTTGCTTGCTGACAGTCGGACGCTTCTCATTCAGAGTCGTGCTCCTTATTCTTTTTGGAGCAATATTGTTCTAACGACATGTTATCTCATTAATCGCATGCCATCGTCAGTCATGGGTAAGAAGATTCCTTTCTCTCTAGCATTCCCCGAAAAGGAATTGTTCTCACTTACTCCTCGTGTGTTTGGCTTAGTTTCCTTTGTTCACCAGTCGTCTCCAGATATTGACAAGCTCTCTCCTAGAGTTGTCAAATGTGTCTTCGTCGGGTACTCTAGGACACAAAAGGGTACAGGTGTTATGATCCGATGCGCAGGAAGTATTACGTTAGTGCCGATGTCACCTTTTTCGAGTCCATCATGTATTTTTCTCCTACAGGTGATTGGTTGATGACTTCAGACACTGATGAAGCCATATACATGCCACCACCACCATCACTTCCATCACCTTCACCGCAACCATCTCCTTTACCACCACCACCACCACTACCTATGCCAACTTCACTTCCTATCATAGTCCATGTTCCACCATTGCCACACCACTATACCCGTCGGCCTGCTTCTTCTCATGGTCACCGCTCATCATCTAGCACGCATGATGTATGTCCTGAGAATACAGATTCTAATGTGGGTTTAATGGTTTACCTGAGCAGGATTTTTTATAGGGGACAGATGTAGAGGCTGCAGATTTGGACCTTCTTATCGCACTTCGGAAGCAAAAGCGTAGATGTGCATCATCCTATAGCATTTGTGGTTTCCTTTAATCGGTTGACTGGTGAATTCAGAAATTTCGTTGTTGCACTATCTGTCATGGCTATTACACGGAATTATCAAGAGGCTTTAAAGGACAGTCGATGGCATCTGGCTATGAAAGAAGAGATGGCTGCTCTTCAGTCGAGAGGCACATGGAGCCTCGTCCAAGCTCCTACTGGAGTGTCTACAGTTAGCTGCAAGTGGGTGTTTACAGTCAAACAAAATGCAGATGGTAGCATTGATAGATACAAAGCATGTCCGGTTGCACGCGGGTTTACCCAAACATACAGGGTAGACTATCTTGACACATTCTCACCAGTTACTCATCATTCCACCTTACGGATCCTTCTCTCTGTTGCAGTGATTCAAGATTGGTTGTTGTTTAAGTTAGATGTCAAGAGTGTTTTTCTGTATGGTGATCTTCAAGAGGAAGTCTACATGCAATAGCCACCTGGTTTTGCTGTTGAGGGGGGGTATTCACAGGTGTGTAGACTGCATAAGGTGATCTATGGTCTTAAGCAGAGCTCTAGAGCTTGGTTCCAGAAGCTTTCAGACTTGTTTGAGAAACAGGGGTACAAATGTTTAAATGCAGATCATTCCCTCTTTATACAGAAAACACCCAGAGGTATGATTGCAATTATGGTATGTTGATGATATCCTTATTATAGCTGATGACATATAAGGAATCAAGAGGGTAAAAGAACTTATGGGTTGTGAATTTGTCACCAAGGATCTTGGAGCCCTTAGACACTTTCTGGGACTGGAGTTTGCCAGAGATCAACAAGGGCTTGTGATGACCCAGAGAAAATATGTCACTGATTTGCTAAGTGATATAGGAATGTTTGGATGCCGACCTGCTACCACACCAATGGATCCAAGCATGAAATTACATGATGATGATACTGATGAGATTGATCGGAGGAGATACAGAGAGCTAGTAGGAAAGCTCCTTTATGTTACCATTACCAGACACAATATTTCTTTTGCTTTGAGTCAGGTGAGCCAGTTCATGGAGCAACCACATCAAGTCCATATGGATGCTATACAAATGATACTTAGGTATCTTAAATCATCTCTAGGTGCAGGTCTATTGTTTAAAAAAGGCAAGGAGGTCACTATCTCAGCATGTGTAGATGCAGATTATGTAGGGTGTACAAAGGACAGGAAGTCCACCACTGAATTTGCTATATATGTTGGAGACTTTCTTGTCTCATGGAGGAGCAAGAAGCAAACCATTGTAGCCAGATCTAGTGTTGATTCTGAATATAGGACTATGGCCCAGATTAGTGCAGAAATGATGTGGGTTAAAGCTTTTTTTACATATCTATATAGAGGTTCCCCTTCCTATGGTACTGGAATGTGACAATCAAGTTGTTATATTTATTGTAAATAATCCAGCCTTTCATGAATGCACCAAGCACATCGAGGTTGATTGCCACTATATATGAGATATGATTCAAAAGGGTTTTATTTCCACATCTCATGTTAGCTCAGGGGACCAGACCACAGATATCTGTACCGAGGCCTTACTCAGAGACCGTTCCAGAAGTGCTCGTCCAAGCTGAGCATGATCGATATATATGCTCGATCTTGAGGGGGAGTGTAGAAATGTATTTATATTACGTTATTTGTATTGTTTCCTAATTTCCTTTTCTTATGAATGTCTTATGTAATGTACACATAGGCTACTCTCCTATATAAGAGAGCCTAGGGTTCGAATAAACAACATGATGTTTTTTCCCAACAACATTGACATGGAAAAATCTATAGTAAGAAAGATGAGCAAAAGACTCTATTGCAAGCTCAAGGAAGAGAAACCAATCACAATCATGTTCAATCCCTAGATGACCCATGTAGAGGGAAAAGAATGAATTATACTAATGAGAGGCCCTCAGGTTCTCTTATAAAGGAGAGGAACCTATGGGGCAAATTACGAGAAGAAAAAAGAAATATAAAATAAGAAAACAATAATAAAGATAACAAATATATCAATACTCCCCATCACGCTGGAGCGCAGATATCGATCAGACTTAGCTTGGAACAACATCTCTAATAAGGCCCTCTGGATAGGGTCTTAGTAAGAACATCTGATGTCTGGTCTCTAGAGCTGACATGCATAGTGGTGATAAGACCATTGTGTATCATTTCACGGGTGTAGTGACAGTCCACCTCTATGTGCTTCGTTCTCACATGAAAGACTGGGTTTTTGACAATGAAAAGAACAACCTGATTGTCACATTTGAGGTGCATGGGAAGAGGCGCCTTTATAGTCAGGTCGACAAGAACATATCTGATCACATCATCTTTGTGCTAGCCTCGGCCATGGCCCTGTATTTTGACTCAGCACTCAATCTGGCGATCATCGTCTGCTTCTTTCTCTTCCATGAAATTAGGGAATTCCCTATGAACTTAGCAAAGCATGATGTAGACTTCATATCCTTTAGACACCCAACATAATTTACATCTGCACATGTTGTAACTAAAAGAGATGTGCATATGCTGAAAAGAAGTCTCGTACCAAGTGAAGTCTTCTCAAAATCATATAGACTGCAAGCTCCCGTACCTCCTTCGCTCACGGCAAAAAATATGTTAGGCATGGAAATAATCACATATAGTAGCTTGCCAACAAGCTCCATGTACATTCTATTGTCGACCTCCTCAGTGTCATCATCATAGAACTTCATGCTTAGGTCAATAGAAGTGGTGGCAGCCTGTCTCTGAAAGAAGACCTATAATGTACTTCCTCTGGGTCATCACAAGAGCTCGTTGGTTCCTGGCAAACCCCATTCCAAGGAAGTAATGTAAATGTCCAAGGTCTTTGGTTATAAATTGCTGACCTAGGAAGACCTTGGTACCCTGAATGCACTGTTCATCATCTCCTGTAACAATAATGTCATCAACATAAACAAGAATGACAATAGTACCTCTCGGGGAACAAGGAGTGCTCGGTCATCGATCGCACAAACCCCTGCTGCTCTATTAAGTCCGAGAGCTTCTGGAACCATGCTCTTGGACTCTGCTTAAGGCCATAGATAGCCTTTTGTAGCCTACAAACCTTATGACACTCTCCCTCAACAGCAAACCAAGGTGGTTGATGCATGTAGATCTACGCATGTAGATCACCATAGAGGAAGGCATTCTTTACATCAAGCTAGTAAAGTAGCCAATCTCATGTCACAACAACAAAAAGTAGAATACTCAGAATAGAATATCTGGCAACTAGAGAGAAAGTATCCTCATAGTCCACCCATATGTCAGGGTGATCCCATATGCCATAAGTCCCACCTCACAGTGATCCATACTGCCATCCGCACAGTATTTCACAGTGAACATCCATTTGCATCCCATAACGGATGCGTCAGCTGGAGCAGAAACAAGACTTCGCGTACCATGAGACTGTAGTGTGACCATCTCATCCATGGCTAACCTCCACTGACTGTCCTGAATAGCCTCTTGATATGTTTGTGGTATCTCCACGGCTGAAAGTGCCAAAGTAAATCTCCTGAAATCCTCTGACAGCCTGCTCAAGGAAACCTGGGTTGCAAGAGGATAAGTAGCACACCTACGTTTCGATTTGTGCAGAGAAATCGACACATCAAGATCATCTGCCAAGTCAGTAACCTGTGAGTTCCCCTCTTGAGAGGGCACCTCCTCATCCTGTATGGAATCCTATTGCAGAGACAACTCAGTAGTGTCATTAGTAGAAATAATTTGCTTATTACATACCTGAGGCTTGATGGATGACGAGCAAGGCCTATGAGCAGGGGAAACCGAGCGAGACTTGCGAGTAAAAACATATGGCAAAAACTGAATCACATTAAAAGGTGGAGCCATAGGAGCAAGTATAGGTGATGGTAGCGGTACGATAGTAGAAGGTGGAGGCATGTAGATCTCATCGTCTGAGTCAAATAGGCCTAGTATGTCACCTGTAGGAGAAAAATGCATGCCAGAGTCAAAGAAAGTAACGTAAGCACTAATAAAGTACTTCTGCCTGAACGGATCAAAGTAGTGGTACCCGTTCTGGGTATGAGAGTAGCCGAAAAAAAACGTACTTGACAACTTTAGGAGAGAACTTGTCACAACCAGGAGAGACATCATCAACAAATGCAACAGAACCAAACACACGAGGTGTAAGGGAGAAAAGATCCTTCTCGAGAAATCCAATCGAGGAAGGAATCTTCTCTCCTAACAAAGACGAGGGCATGCGGTTCAGTAGATAGCATGTTGTGAGGACAACATCTCCCCAGCAAGCATGAGGAGCACGACTCTATATCAGTAAGGTTTTGGTCACATCAAGTAAGTGACGGTGTTTGCGCTCGGCAACACCGTTCTACTAGGAAGTATTAGCACATGGTCTGATGAACAAAGCCCATAGATCTAAGAAACTCAGAAAGATGTAAAGTGTAGAACTCTGAAGCATTATCAGAACGATGGTATTTGATATTTGCAGAAAAATAATTCTTTATCTCATTGATAAAATATTTGATCACAGATCCAGCGTCAAACTTATTCTTCAATAAAAAGACCCAGGGAAGTCTAAGAAAATCTTGACAACAACTAGATAAAAACAGTGTCTCTAGTGATAAGAAACACGACTCGGACCCCAAATGTCTAAATGTAGGAGCTCAAATAGCTGAGAACCGCTCCGACTCTAACAAGATGGAAAGGAGGAACGGTGATGCTTCCCAATCTGGCATGTCTTACACTGGAAAGAGTATCTCGTAGAGATCTGAAGGAGAAGGTGGCAAAAACTGAAGTGTTACAGATACAGTGAAACTGGTCGAGTGGGTATAGTAGAAACACCAACATTAGGAGGTTGGACTAGTTTGTAAAGCCCCCACTTCTCACGGCCACATTTAATCACCATGCACATGAATATGTCCTGAAACACAATAGACGATGGGTCAAAAATTCCACGATAATGCAGATCCTTAGAAATCTGACTAATGGAAAGTAAATTCATATGAAAATCAGGCGCGTATAAAACATTCCGAAGGTGCGTGGATGGCATCAAATGCATCTTCCCTGTCTTGTAACGCGTAAGTGGTAGCCATTAGCAGTAACAATCCATCTGCCAGGTGGTATAGTCCTATAGGACCTCAACTGCACTCTGTCTGTACACAGGTGGTGTGAAGCACCAGAGTCCATAACCCACTTTGTCATGTTTGCACCAGTACTACAACTAAAAGCATAGGCGGTACCTGAGGAGCTCGAGGAAGCTCTGGTTGCAGTTGTGGTATCTGTAGTGGTGGTGCTGACAGTATGAGTCATGATCTCTCGAATACGAGAGACAATATCATCCAAGCGAGGATCACCCCGGGAAGTTGTAGTCTTTGAAGGCGCAATCTGTTCTGCAATGCAATTAGAAGCAAGATATCCATGTTTCTGGTAGCATGTATCCTCTGCATGTCCATACTGACGACAGTAAGAGCAAGAACCACGATGGCATCCATCGTCTCTGCTATGAGGGGTGCGTATTCTAGACTGGATCGTCCCGCCTCAGCCACGAGAAGCGGCCATCGCTGAAGAGGATGGAGAAATGGCTGTAGAAGGCATGATAATCCGGATGAAATGGTTATAGGCCTCCTTAGGTGTGGTAGCTCCGGTAAGAAGCTGAGAACACACAGTATCATACTTTGTATCAAGTCCAGCCGTGAAGACTCCAACCATCATCGAGTTTCTATACATCTTATGTTGGTCAGTAGATATCGTAATAGGCATGTAGCTATGAAGCTTCTCGAACATGCTATAGGGTGAAGAGTAGTACACGTGTAGAGGATGGTCATTCTTTTTGGCATTCTAGATATCGAACTATAGCTGAGGAATCTTGACCTCATTCTTCGCTTGAGCATAGGTGGATGCCAAAGTATCCCACATGAGCTTGGCGGTGGTTTGATTCAGAATATCATTAACTATATCTGTGGTCAGGGTCCCACAAAGTCAAACATGTGCATATGCGTCATCTTGCTTCCAAGAAGCATTTGCCCCAATCTTATCCGTTGGCTCTGGATCTGTCACGATGTGCTCCTTGTTATTGCATTGCATGAGGGTGAGGAAGTACATGGACCACAAGTCATAGTTGGTCCCATCCATCTTAACGATGGGAGCCGTGCCCTTGAAGGCTTCGGACGAAAAAATATCATGCTTGTTCTCTAACATGATGGAAAAACATATGTCCAATGAAGCTCAACTGGGGAGTAGACCGGTATGAACAAGTCTACACGACTATCCTCATCAATCTTTGATGCTCTCTAGGGTTGGAAAACATGATTTATATGTATGAAATCGCGTTCTTTGATCAAAATCACACCGAATCAAACAGTAGATGAAGTCATAGGGATGCGCAGAGGGGCACGGGAGAGCCAGCAACAGCTCGAGACAACTGGTAGGGGTCCTGGGTAGCTTGAGGCCAACCTAGGCGGTAGCAGGAGGAGCCAAAGGCGGCGTCCTGGGTGGTCGGGGGCAGTAGCTGGTGACCTGGGTGCCGGGGGCCGAAGGCAGCGAATTAGGCGGCCTTAGGCAGCGGTCGAAGGCCCCAGGCTGGGCGCCGGCGACATGGGGCCGGAGGCCTGGGCAACAGCCTAGAGCACCGTCGACTGAGACGACGTGGGGAGGAGGTGGGGCAGGTAGTTTTAGGGTTGGGGTAGGATACATGAACTCTGGTCTAGGACCGTCGCTCTGATACCATATAGAGGGAAAAGAATGAATTATACTAATGAGAGGACCACGGGTTCTCTTATATAGGAGAGGAACCTATTGGGTAAATTACAAGAAGAAGGCAAAAGAAATAGAGAATAAGAAAATAATAATAAAGATAACAAATATCTCAACAACCCAAGTTCTTCTACTATCTCTGATAGTTCTAACTGTGACACAAAAAGTTGTCAAGAAAAGGAAGTCAGTGACATTGATGAAGATAAGAGGTTGACAACTTGATCATATTTAAAAGGGATTCGGTGACATAGAGACATGGACACAGAGAAATAAACCCCCTTGCGAGATGCGTATACTACACTAGATACCCTCTAAATAGATATGTTGGTTACTCCAAACTCGGTAAAAACCATAAGACCCCAAATACGATGGTGGGAATATTCCTGGCCTCTCTTGACTCACAGTACGAGGCTGCATCCTCCCAGATATTGGCTGACACTACCATTCCTCCAATGGAGGAGGCCTTCCGAAGATTGAACAGGATCATTGTTCCAACTCATGTGCTAAATTCATCTGCCATGGCTGCTTCTTGTGGAAGAGGTGTTTCATCTCAATTTCGAGGCCATGGACCACATGGTAGAGGAGATCATAGTCGATCTTTATTATCATGCACCTTCTGCCATCAGTCTGGACATACAAAGGACACATGCTATTACGATCATGGGTTTCGGGCATCTGCATGTGTTGCAGAACAAGGTTCATCTTCAACATATGTACCTTCTTCTGAGCAACGATATGATGATCTTGTTTCCCATCTGAGGGATATGATGCCACCTGCCAATTCTTGTGATACATCTAGTCACGATGTTGCAGCCTCTGCTAGAGCCAGCACCTCATGTAGCATTATTGCATGTACTTTTTGTCGTGGTTCTCCTATAACCAAGTGGATTATGGATTCCAAGGCCACGCATCACTTGTGTGGAAATAGAGATATGTTGACTGCCTATTGCTAGATTCCTCTAGGAAGAACAATAATCATAGATGATGCGACTCATTCCCCCATCACAGGCCAAAGGGAGAGTGGTTTGACATCATCAATACGTCTACAGAATGTGTTACATGCCCCAAATTTCTCAATGAACTTATTATCTATCAGACAGATTACTAGAGATTTGAATTGTCGTGCTATATTTGACTCATCGTCTCTTATTTTTCAGGACACTGACTGGTAGGGTGATTGGTTGTGGCCGTGAGCAGGGAGGCCTTTACAGAGTGGTTCAATCTTTTTGTGTTGGTTTATCATCTCAGTCTCAGATCTACAACTGGATATTGTGTATGTACAAGTGGCAACCTTGTAACCTAGAATAGTAAGTGACAATCTATTTCTGTGAGGACAAGTGTTCAAGTTGAGTACAGAATGGTGGTAATGGAAGTCACAAAGATGTTATGGCTTATGATCATCTTGACAGACATCATGATTGATCTTAATATACCTATGAAGCTATTTTGAGACAAGTCTGCCATAAAACTTTCCAACAATCTTGTGTTGTATGACAGTACAAAACATGTTGAAATTGATTGCCATTTCCTCCAAGGAAAAATCGATTCCAAGGTACTGGTGATGCATATATAAAACAAAAGAACAAGTTCCTGATGTCTTCAACAAGAGGTTGTTGATTTCCTCGTTTGAGAAGAATGTTGGAAGTTGGGCATGTTTGATCTCGATGCCCAACTTGAGAAGTGTTGAGCATCATCCGTCTTACCTTAATACATATATGTATCTCGTTAAAAAATATAGACAATGTCCTAGTTGTTGTGAGTAACTAGTGTCCGTCTTCCTCGTAGTCTTCCCTTTCCATCATGACAGTCTCCATGTAAACCATCTTTTTGTGCTTGATTGTCTACAAGGTTATTAAGAGAAGTTTGAATCCTAGTCTTCTAGATGGGAAGGCATACCCCACAGCCATTGAATGGGTTCCATGAAAAGAAAATGTGATTTTAGGTATTTTGAATATCACAAGCTTCTACACACGAGAAAAAGATGTTATTTCAAATTCCTTGTGAACCAAAAAGAAAGACGAAGACATAAAATAAAGATAACAATACTTAATCTCTGACCAAGTGAATTGTCTGTTATTCACCACAAACTTCCGGAATGAAAAAACTACAACAATACCCCCTACAAAAATATGGACCACACCTCAAGTTCTGAGTATGACATGGCATCCACATTTTGACCCACTTCACACTTAAACAAACGAAAAGAACCACCAGCTGCTTCAATAACATCCAGGGCTTCATTTATCAAGAATTTGTCAAACAAGTGACCAGTCAGAGATACCTACATAAAGGAGCAGGAGTTACAAGCATATAATATATAAATATATACGCACATAATTACACATACATATATATGCTACACACGTGCTTGTGTGTTAAAAAATATGCAATGTAAAGAAGAGATAAAATATGTTTTTTTATGACTTTAGTCTTTATGCATGTCTCGACAAATTTCCTTACCAAAGTGCTGAACTTGCTTCTCCCAGATAGACGAAGATTTTGTCGTAAATCACTGTAAATAATATATACAAATCACACAATTAGAGTAAGAGACAATAATATATATATATATGAATAAATAATACTGATCGCCATTGAACATCACGGACATCGACATATTTCCGAATATCAGAAATTGAAATATTTAGAAGGATCCAGTTTTTCTTCATTTTTATTTATCTTTTTCTTGACACTCGAAAATGATCTTTTTAGCTCTAGTCCAGGGCTGAGTCAAATTAGATCCATTTCGAGGCAACCAATCCACTTATCCATTCACAATTGAAGGGGGAACTGCTTAGTTCTTTCTGCTCTTCAGAGGCTCCTAATATTCAGTATTTTGAGACCAATTGCAATTTGGATTTCTTGCACCTAACGAGGCTCAGTTCTAGAACTTCCAGGTTAGGAAAGAAAAAGGACAAAAGTGGTATCGTTCCCCAGCGTTCAATGCACCAACCAATTATAACTAACACAAGATAATTGCAAATATGGACATATGAATGTATAGAAGTGTGGTTACATTAGAACATTAATACATGACTATATTTTCAGTACTCATCCCGACTCCACAACATAGAAATTGATATTCGTTACACCTGTAGGAGTACGAGATATAAGTTCACTTGCATAATAGTTAGCATGAGTAAAAAAACAGCAGCAACAGTTTCAGCTTTTCCCCCTTTATCTGGCCTGGTCCCCTATATTGTTTCCCCTCCAAACAAACAAATTTGGGCCATAACTATGCTTAGAGACAAAATTGTCATATCCTTCTCAATAGTATGTAAAAAACCATTCAATGTAAAGAAAAAAAGTGTGGTATTCAGAGATGCAGAACATCTTTCATCTTCTCCATTATCGAAAGGATTTCTCACAAAGTCTTGTCAAACATTGAATCCTAGAAAAGGAAATACGTAAATTCTGATTTTTGATGTAAGGGGAACCGAATGCATAGACTAAATCTCTTGAATGGAAATTGACAACAGATGCTGCTCCAGTTACACCTAATTTCAGAAAATTGCCAAAGAAAATGCCAACTATCTCAAAGAATATGATCATCTTACGCTGATGACTCCCGCATGCGAGGGATGTATTCATATAGGGATGTAAGCATTCCTTGATGGACTATGCAAGCTCTTTGTAAATGTGGAGGAATTTTTTCCATGTTACTTGTTGAAGCCAACATACCAACAAACTGACATAATATGTCTCCAAAATATTGAGAAGCCTCGTGAAAATGAACATTGATTTGAAATAAGATTTAAGGAGAAAAATATATCTATTTAAACTCATTTATGTGAGTGCACTTAACTAAATAACTAACCTCTCTAGGGAACTCTGTCGGAAGGATGTCAACAGCCAAGCATATTATACCATTACCAGCCATGTCATTGTGGTATGAGCCAATTAAAGGGTCAAACCTGGAACAGATATCAATCGGCAGCTTTCTAGTAATTTTGTCAATTATAAAAAACCAAATACTGCAGCTTATATATTACTGACGACAGCAAAGCAAACAATCAAATTACAAGACCATATCATATACGTGGAAACCCCTTCTCAATGGATGAGGAAAAAACATGGTGAGGGGGTGTGTGGGGTGGGGTGGGGGTGTGTGGGACATTTCAATGCCCCCATTTTACAAGTACATACACCAGGACCAGGAGGACATGGGGAAGGGGTATGGTCAAAAAGGGGGGTCAGTCCTGACTCTAACAGGGTGATAGGCATCACACCTACTGGAGATATGAAACTTCGCCTCACCATTTTTCGAGGAGAATGTAGAGTAGGATGAGAAGAGTTCAAAAAACGTGTGATAATCATTCGTCACATTTATGAAATCTTCACATTTATGAATCTCATTGATACCCTCGGGAGGAAAATTCCACCAATGAACCATATTCACCCTCAAGTAATTTTATATGTGAATTTAAAAGTTAGCAAAGTTAAATTAGAGTTATGTGCATGAGGTATGGGCCAGGAAAGATAGACATATTGGAAAGTAGGTCTTCAATTTTAGGGGCATGCGTCTTTTGAGTTTTTTTTATACATTTTGTTTGAGAGATTGCAAAATGAATCAAGTTGAAAGAGTTAAAACAAGAACATTAAAAATTATGAAAGTTAATACATGTATTCAGTACAATCGAACAAAAGGCCACAAAACACATAACTCGTTCCTTCAACCTCTGCATTTTTGGAAATTTTTATAAATTATTACTGTGCAATGAAGTTAAACGTGACTTTAGATCATTTAGAGTCCCCTAAAAATTAGTTATGGTCATGAGAAGTTGTCATTTGTACAATTAGGGTTGGATCATCTTCCATTTTGGGAAAAGAATGATTTACAAGAACTAAAACTCCAATGTCAATGTGAAGTATAAATAGGTTTTCTCTACATAGTGAAGGGTATTTTTGGATTTTTCTTGATTTTCTTACGTGCTTATTTGTGAACTAAGTCCATACTTCATTCGAATGTAAAATGTTTGCTCGTGCTTGCCTTTGCAAGACCACCTCTTCAGCATCTGGTGGCAATTATGCAAAATGTGTGAATAACCAGCTCGCCATAACTCTGTTGCCAACAATCTTAGAAGGTAGGAGCCTAACAACAAGAAGCTGCTCGCATGTGTCAGCCCACGTCGCTCCAGCTCCTATAACCAACGGTCCATCGATCCGTAACCCCAAGATGAAAGCGACATCCTGCAACATAATGGACATCTCTCCACAAACCGTGTGGAAAGTGTGTCTCATGTCTCCATCGCTCCACCAAAGCTGTAATTAAATGTCAATCTATTGTGATAAATTCCAATTCCGAAGTACATCCAAATCCTGCTTGAGCTACAAAAGACTGTAGGCGGTCATCCAAAGGGATGCAGCGTACATGTGATTCTTGTCGTCAACAATGCAACCACAATGATGCCTACAATTGGAATATTACAAGAAGAATTATGGCAAGTACTTAAAGATTTGAAACTAATAAATGTCATACATCGCCTGCCCAAACACGGCATGAACGATGGCTCTCCTGCTGACTCAAAACGGATGGGTCAAGCGGTCTGGGGTCCATCTGCACTTAAAAAAATGAAATTTGGAAGACAAATTTGCATCAAGCAACAAAAAGAAAATTTATTCCGTTGACATTTACGTCTAAAAAGAAAGTAAACTTACTCAAACCCAGTAATTGTACATCTCGTGGATGTGAGCTTTACAACTCGAAACTCGAACATTAAGGTCATCCCTCACCAGAGATAAAACTGATCTAGACATGAATTTGTAATCTAATTGAGGATGATCCTGATTAACTATAGGGTTTATACAAGTGTGTGGGCTAACAACCTTAGAAATCAGCCACAAACCATCGAATTTCTTGTAATGACCACACAAATACCAAACACATCCTTTCGATCGGTAGGTATAACTAACGTACCAGATCAAACTGATGGATTCTTTAACCATGAAGCCGTAGTGTGCTAGGATGTGATATTTCTTTAAAACATAAATCAAACCATATCTACAATTGAAGGTTCTGCCCTTGCGTATTTCATCAACAACACCGTCAAGTCCAGACTTCATTCGAATATCATCATCGATTAGATTACAAATTCATGTCTAGATCACTTTTATCTCTGGTGAGGGATGACTCTAATGTTTGGGTGTCGAGTTGTAGAGCTCACATCCACGAGATGTACAATTACCGGGTTTGAGTAAGTTTACCTTCTTTTTTGACGTAAATGTCAACAGAATACATTTTCTTTTTGTTGCTTGATGCAAATTTATCTTCTAAATTTCATTTTTTTAAGTGCAGATGGACCCCAGATCGCTTAACCCATGAACGAGTATCGTATCCTCTCAACCCAAAAAATGGTAAACGGGGAGCAATCGGTTGCGTGATTTGTTCATCGGCTCGCATCTCCTCGTTTGCGACATTATCTTCAACATCTTGATCACTATCCTCTTCCAGAACAACGTCGGTTCCTCAAGGGATGAAGTCAACCAAGGCATGATTAACCTCTCTCAGCAGGACGTCACTCATGCATCATTCGTGATCTGTAGATGGTTGCGTTATAGGCACATCAGTGCTAGGGACAACGGAGGATCCAGGAGCAAGGTGATCGTCCACATCAACAACATTCGGGAGTTAGCCTACTGATAGAGTTTCAATAATAATGTCAGTAGGCGTCGATTTCCCAATGGTTCGAGTATATACAAAAACTCCTTGTATATCATCATCATCATCATCGACGATAGAAGAAAACATTGGCTCTTCGCCTGCGCCCCGAGGGATGCAATGTAGTAGTTGGATTTTTTATTATTCACATCCAGGTTGAGCTTACGGTAGACTAAGTTCAACATCTCATCGAATGTCATAATCAGTATTAACCCAAAACCACGCGCATTGGACATCGAAGAACCAATAATCCCACCCTTCAAATGAAACATACAATATATCGACTTCATTCCGGTCTAATACGTGAGGCAACATACAACTTAATATTATACAATCATGAAATGAAGAGAAATACATGTATTATATATCATAAAGCTAATAACAAAAAATCATAGATTTTACCAAAGCTTTGGAGATGTAACGGAGGACACGAGAGAGACGGCGACGACGTAGGAGGAGGAGGCAGCGGACCTAGGAGGACTCTGCAGAGCGGGAGGAGGAGGCGGCAGAGCGAGAGGTAGAGGGGCGGAGCGGGAGGCAGTCGCGTCTGAGCAGGAGATCGAAGGGGTCGCAGGAGGCGATGGGGTCGAATTTGCAGAACGAAGAAGTTGGGTTTAACGGGGGCCTTAACAGATATCGCATTTTCGAAGTGCGATACCAATAGCGTATATAGATGTGTTTTCTCAGTAGTACGTGTGTAAAAAACATTAAATGGTGTAGTGCGACACCATTGTAGCATTTAGATAAAAAAAAATATGCCATAGTACATAGGGATTTAAGTAAATCCAAGGTACTACTTAGGAATTTCCCTCTCAAAACTTATGTTTAGTTGTTTTTATTTAGGAGATATTCAAGCGTCAAAAATTAATTGCAGTGGGGGTGCAACTCCTAATTTCAAATGCTTGGCAATTGGTTGTCTTTTGTTCCGCAGTGTAGCTTGTATGCTTAGCCTTTAAGTTTGGTTCTAGTTCTTTTTCTTGTTTATGTGACTTGTGGATTCTACCCATCATGTGGGCTTTTAACAAAAATAGAGAACCATGCAATGGACTTTCGACTACTAACCAAATTGACCAATGTGACACGGTCAAGTGCCTTTCTATATTTTTGTATGATTCGGCCAAATATAACTTGAGTTTCAATTTGGGGTTGGACACACAATGGGAAAGTAATGTTTTGTTCATTATATAGTACAGGCTGCTCAAGTGTGCTGGGCGGCTTCCATGCACATTTGATATTACCGTAATACCATACATTTTTATTTACAATAGATACAATATTTTCATGAAAAATGATACCTCTATTATATCAGTTTTCTCATGTTTGATGATTCAAGCTATTGATGCATGTAGAATTGATATTCTCTTCATGTGAGCTGCATAGTTAAACTGTTGGGGTCCTGTAATATATATTTTTTGCTCACTATGAACAATCATTATACAAAGAACACCTCATGAAGTAGGAGTATTCAATTATATTGCCAGATAAGTATTTAATAAAAGGACGAGATTGTACGGTGTCCGGGTAGATGGAGTAGGCACTTCAAGGGATTGGGCATGCACCCATGGGGCCCCGAGAAGAAGCCTAGAGAGTTGCGATCCCAACTGCTAGTAAGTAGTTGCGACAGTTGGGGTACATCTTGCTTGGCACACCGAGGAGTCACCACGCATTATTCAGCCTCAACACTTGTGTTGAGATTGTTGAGATAATTATGGTAGTTGTTGAGATACTTATGTTAGTTTTCTATTTTTGGTATGTCTCTCTTATGTAATTAACCCAGGGTTTTTCTCCTATATAAGAGAGCCCTAGGGTCTCTTCTATGGTATGAAAAACGTCTCCCAACATGGTATCGGAGCAACGGTCCTAGACCGGGGTTCCCGTATCCCACCCAAAATCCTAACCCTAACCCCCCTCCCCCGCCTCCTCTCGGCGCCGCCGCAGCCCAGCTAGGGCCCTCCCCCCGTCGACCGCTGCTGCCCTAAAGCGGTCCAGCCCTTCTGCGTCGCTGCCTGGGTTTCTCCCAGCCACTTGCGCCGCTGCCAGGGCTCCCTGTGTCGCCGCCAGGGCCCCTCCAGCCTCCTGCGCCGCCTCCTAGGCCGACCCCTGCCATCCCGAGGTGCCGCAAAAGCCCCCCCTCCCCCGCCCTCCTGTGCTCGGTTGGGGTGTCCAGCAGCCACATATGGGCAAGCCAAGAATGAGAGCAAGATTCTTCAGTTACAGTTTGACATTTTCTCGACCAAACAGAATGGTCGCCCGCTTCATGTGCATTTTTCTCATTTTCGCGGCATGTTTGAACGTCTACACAGCTTCATGCCTATCACTGCCAGCACCGAGCAGCAACAACAGTATCAGAACGCCACTATGACAGGGGTGTTCCTATCCTCTCTTGATTCTGAATATGATGCAGCACGTACATAGCTTCTAACTGGAGAGACGATACCCCCTATGGAAGAAGTATACAAGCGACTCAGTCGGATTACCACTACTCCCACTACTGTCGCTCCGAATCCTTCCGCTATGGCCGTCTCACGGGGAAGGGGAGGATCTTCCCAGTATCGAGGACGTGGTCTTCGTGGTCGTGGTGGTGGCCGTCAACGTGGCCCATGTTCTTATTGCCATCGTCCTGTTCACTTTGAGGAGACATGCTTTCAGAAGCATGGATATCCAGCCTCTACAAGAGTTGCTGAACAGACAGAACCTACCTTGGCTCCATCCCAGGATGCTCGCCTGGATGATATTGTTTCTAAGCTTCGCGAGATGATGTTCCCTCCCATTATTCCGGCTGCGACTTCCTCTAATGCTACGGCTACAGCCAAAGCCTCATCTAGCTCCTCATGTACTACTTATGCTCTTACAAGTTGTAGCAGCTCTGATTTGACTGATTGGATTGTGGATTCGGGAGCATCTCGTCATATGTGTGGAGATCGAGCACAGTTTACTTCCTACAGCCCAATTGCCTCTGGTTAATTCGTGGTGATTGCTAATGGAGTTCGACTACCTATTGTTGGTCAGGGGGAGATTGTTCTAGCTCCTTCTTTTCATTTGCAGAACGTTTTACATGCTCCAGCCTTTCAGATGAATCTTTTGTCTATTAGTCAAATTACAAAAGATTTACATTGTCATGCCATATTTGATCCATCTTCCCTTGTGTTTCAGGACATACTAACGGGCAGGGTGATTGGATGTGGCCGTGAGCAGCGAGGATTGTACAAGCTTACCATACCATCTTAGCTAGGATCGCTAATATTCCTTCTGGATCTGATTCACCATTCATGTGGCTCTACGCTTTGGACATCTTCCTCTTCAGAAGATGTGTCATGTTCTACCTCAGTTATCTACTCGTACTGCCTTGGATTGTGAAGCATGTCAGCTTGGAAAGTACCATCGCTCTTTATTTCCGTCTTGTCAGAGTCGTGACAGTAGTCAGTTGTTTGAGTTATTTCATTTTGATATTTGGGGTCCTAGTCGTGTTCCTGATCATCAGGGACATCGTTTTTATTTGGTTGTTGTTGATGATTACTCTAGACTATCTTGGGTGTTTTTGTTAAAACATAAGTCTAAAGCCGGTGCTCTAATCAAGTCTTTTCTTATTGAGGTCAAAAATATTTTCTCCGCTAATGTTAAAATTATTTGTACGGATAATGCCTTGGAATTCTCTACCTTACAATTATCTGCATTTCTCAGATCTATTGGTATTATTCATCAGACCTCTTGTGCTCATACGTGACAGCAGAATGGTGTAGCTGAACGCAAACACCGTCACCTTCTAGACGTCACACAGACGCTTTTGATTCAGAGTCGAGCTCCCCATTCTTTCTGGGGAGATGCTGTTCTTACAACCTGTTACTTAGTAAACAGGATGCCTTCCACCATGCTAGGAGAAAAGGTTCCCTTCTTGATTGTGTTTCCCAAGAAAGACCTATTTTCTCTCACTCTTAGAGTTTTTGGTTGCGTCGCCTTTGTCCACAATTTCGCTCCTGGTCGTGACAAGCTTTCACCCAGAGCGGTCAAATGTATTTTTGTTGGATATTCTCGTACCCAAAAGGGGTATCGTTGTTTTGATCCTGTAGGACAGAGATATTATGTGAGTGCTGATGTCACATTTTTTGAGTCTATTATGTATTTTTCTCCTACAGGTGACAGATTCCAATGGTAGTTCTGAAGAAGATGTGGTTGTTCCTCCACCACCTCCTTCTCCTCCAACTCTGCCTACTCCACCACAAATCTCTCTACCTCCATCTCCACCTCCACCTCCACCTCCACCTCAATTCTTGCCACGTGTTTACACTCATAGGTCTTCTACTCACCCCGCTGCTCATATGCCCTCTACATCATCCAACACGCCTCAGGTATGTCATGAACATATTATTTCATCTGATGGTGCTGGTCTTTTGGATGGATCACAGGCTGAGACAATTATACAGAACAGTGTGGATGATGACCTGGAGGTTCCCATCACTTTGAGGAAGCCTCATCGTAAGTGTGCTACTTACCCTCTTGCTGCACATGTTAGTTTGGATCATCTTTCAGAAGAGTACAGGCGCTTTATTGTGGGATTATCTGCAGTTACTGTCCCACGAACATATCAGGAGGCGTTACAGGACAATAGGTGGCGTATGGCCATGGAAGAGGAGATGGCAGCCTTGCAGTCGCGGGGTACATGGAGTCTTGTGCCTCTGCTCCTTTGGGTGCCTCCGTAGTCGGCTGCAAGTGGGTATTTACAGTCAAGCACAAAGCAAATGGCAGTGTGGATCGCTACAAGGCGATGGGTTCGCCCAAACCTATGGGGTGGACTACCAGGATACCTTATCCCCAGTAGCCCAACACTCAACGCTTCGTATCCTTCTGTCAGTTGCAGCTTCCAAGGATTGACCTCTTCATCAACTTGATGTGAAGAATGCATTCCTATTTGGGGATCTACAGGAGAAAGATTATATGCAGCAGCCACCAGGGTTTGCTATTGAGGGGGAGTTCCAGAAGGTATGCAGGCTCCATAAGGCGATTTATAGCCTTAAGCAGAGCCCTAGAGATTGGTACCAGAAGCTATCGGAGCTAATAGAGCAACAGGGGTTTGTACGGTCTACTGCAGATCATACACTTTTTGTCCAGAAGACACAGAGAGGTACCATTGCTATTCTTGTCTATGTAGATGATATCATTGTCACAGGGGATGATGAGCAGGGCATTCAGACTGCCAAAGAATTCCTTGGTACACAGTTTGTGACCAAGGATCTTGGCACTCTTCCATACTTTCTTAGACTGGAGATTGCAAGGAATCAACGTGGTCTTGTGATGACCCAGAGAAAGTTTGTGATGGATCTGCTTTCTGAGACAGGTATGACAGAATGCAAACCTGCTACTACTCCTATGGATCCAAGTGTGAGATTGTATGATGATGACACTGAAGAGGTTGACAGCAGGAGATACAGAGAGCTTGTTGGGAAGCTCTTATATGCCACCATCACCAGACCAGATATTTGCTTTCCAGTGTGCAAAGTTAGCCAGTTCATGGAGCAACCCAAGAAGGTGCATATGGATGCGGTTCAGATGATTTTGAGGTATCTAAAGAACTCACCTGGTACTGGTCTTATCTTCAGCAGGGATACATCCCTTGAGGTGACTGGAGCAACCCAGGAAGATGCATATGGATGTGGTTCAGATGATTTTGAGGTATCTGAAGAACTCACATGGTACTGGTCTTATCTTCAGCAGGGATACATCCCTTGAGGTGACTGCATGTGCAGATGCAGATTATGTAGGGTGCCCCAAAGACAGGAAGTCTACTTCTGGCTTTGATGTTTTTTTTAGGCTCCTGGCTTTGATGTTTTTGTGGGCAACTCCCTTGTTTAATGGAAAAGCAAGAAGCAGACAATGGTTGCAAGATCCAGTGCAGAGTCTGAATACAGGGCCATGGCACAGGGAAGTGCAGAGATGATGTGGGTTAGATCCGTATTGACGGACCTTGCTGTTGAGGTTCCTCTTCCTATGCAGTTGTTATGTGATAATCAAGCAGCTCTGTTTATTGCCAATAACCCTGTTTTCCATGAACGAACTAAACATATAGAGGTGGATTGCCATTACACTAGAGACATGATTCAGAAAGGTCTCATATCCACCATTCATGTTTCTACTGGAGATCAGACAGCTGATATCTTCACCAAGGCACTTACTAGAGGTCCTTTCCAGAAGTGTTGCACCAAGCTGAGCATGATAGATATCTATGCTCTAGCTTGAGGGGGAGTGTTGAGATTGTTGAGATAATTATGGTAGTTATTGAGATAATTATGTTAGTTTTCTATTTTTGGTATGTCTCTCTTATGTAATTAACCCAGGGCTGTTCTCCTATATAAGAGAGCCCTAGGGTCTCTTCTATGGTATGAAAAATGTTTCTCCCAACAACTTGTGTATCTTTAACCTGGTGCTTTGAGTGCAAGCCAAGTAGTCATGGTTGGTGGTCTAATATCTCACTTGTTCACTTAGACTCATGTACTGGCTGGTGTGGGCCACATTGGTTAGTATTTCGAGTGGGAGCGCTAAGAGGGGAGTTCCGGGAAAATGTGGTTAATGAAGTTGGGAATGAAATATAAATTTCTTATACGTTAGAAGGACTTGTTTAGTCGTGGTGATTTAGACTAATGTAAGAATGATCTTAAGAATCTATGCCATGACTCGTGCCCTACGCCACAGTGGACTCTTACGCATGGGTAGTGGACTTGGGCGGTTCTCGATGACTCGTAGGTTGGAATTACTTTGAGAATCAGAGTTACAATCTTATAAGTGAAGCCAAGTGGACATGTTGGGAACTTAGTTAAGATGCATTGTACCCCACTGCATGCCTATGGAGACACCCCACCCTAAGGTCTTCTTCTAGCCTTAGAGTCATAGTATGAAATCTCATCCGAACCAAGACCACAGACTATCCATAAAGCTTGGTTGATCCATATCAAATATTATAATAATGATCAGAATTTATCTCTTCGTGAGAATAGTTTACCCAATTGTTTTCTTTTACACACTTTTAATTACATCTTGCTTGTTATATATTTTTTTATCGTATTAAGCAATTTTGCTCATAGCGTACCTCTGTGTGGTTCCGCAAGTTCTCAGCAGAGGTTGCAGCAGTGAGCGGTACTTGTTTACTTGGAGCTACTTATTGTTGTACAGCTACACGGCTTCCTTTTTTTGGTGGTACAGTTCCTTGTAGTTCTTACTGCTTTACTTGTAGATTTTTTAGAGACATGAGATGTATATTATACGTATGGGCACACTTTGTTGCATACATGTATATGTTTATGGACAATGGATGGAAATAGAATGTAATGGAGAACATGTTATGAAAGGAAGGAAATTTGAAATTCCTATAATTGTGCTATTTTCTTTTTCTTACATGTATACCATGTGAATCAAATGCAGAATGCATGTGTGTTTTTTTTTTTGAAACCAAACCTTTTCGGGGGAATGCATGTGTGTGGAATTGGTTTGCCGAGCACTTGGATCCTAGGGGGACAGTCGTTACAACAATGCAGATCCTTAGTAATCTGACTAACGGAAAATAAATTCAACTGAAAGTCAGGAGCATATAAAACATTCTGAAGGTGCATAGACGTCATCAAATGCACCTCTCCATGTCCTGTAATAGGTAAGTTGTCTCTGTTAGCAATGACCCATCTACCATGTGTTATAGTCCTGTAGGACCTCAATTCTGTCTACACACTGATGGCGGGAATCACCAGAGTCCATAATCCACTCTGTCATATCTGCATCAGTGCTACCAGTAAAAGCTTGGGTGATACCTGAGGCACTCGAAGAGGCTCTAACTGTTGCATCTGTAGTGGTGGTTCTTGCAACAAGAGTCATGATCTCTCGAATACGAAAGACAATATCATCCAGGCGAGGATCGGCCAGGGAAGTTAGTGTATCTGAAAACTCAAATTGTTCTGTCACGTGAGTAGAAGCGGGATATCCATGCTTATGGTAGCATGTATCCTTTGCATGTCTCGAACGACGATAGTAGGTGCAAGGACTACGCTCACGTCCACCGCCTCTGCCATGAGGGGTGTATCCTCTAGACTGGGTTCTCCCTCCTCGGTCACGAGAAGCGACCATTGTCGGAAAAAGGCGGAAGAGTGGTCATAAAAGGCATGATAATCTGGTTGAGACGTCTATAAGCCTCCTCCATGGTAGGTATGGAAGCTTCAGTGAGAAGCTGTGTACCCGCTACATCATACTATGTATCAAGGCCGATCATGAAAACTCCAACCATCATGGACTTCCTATATGCTTTTTGTTGCTCTAAAGATGTCGTAATAGACATATAACTATGAAGCTTCTCGAACATGCCACGGAGTGAAGAGTAGTACACATGCAGAGGATGGCCATTATGCTTGACCTTGTAGATATCAAATTGTAGTTGAAGAATCTTGGCCTCATTTTTTACCAGAGCATAGGTAAAATCCAAAGTATCCCACATCGCCTTGAAGGTGGGTTGATACAGAATATCAATGGATATCTTCGTGGTGAGGGTACCATAAAGCCAAACATGCACAGACGCACCATCTTGCTTTCAAGAAACATTGGCCCTGATCTTATTTGTTTGCTCTGGATCTGTCAGGATGTGTTCCTTATTGTTGCACTGCATGAGGGTGAGAATCAGCATGGACCACAACTCATAGTTAGTCCCTTCCATCTTAGCGATGGGAGTCAGGCCCTTGAAGGCATCGGATGAAAAAATATCACCCTTGTTCTCTGACATGATGGTAAAATAGCCGAACAACGGAACTCAACTGGGAAATTGACTAATATGAAAGAGTCTACATGATTATACAGAGGATTGATTGTACGTGTAGACTCATACAATCATCCTCGTCAAATTTTTGTTGCTTGTTAGGACCAAAAAATGTGGTTTATAGGTCTGAAATCACGTTTTCCAATCAAAATCAGACTGATTCAGACCGCAGTTCGAAGCACAGAGGTGCATGGAGAAGCGTAGAAGTGCGAGGAAGAACAAGGATGCGCAAGAGAGAGATCGGTGGCGGTCTGGGATGGTAGGCAGCGACCTGGGAGGGTTGGTGGCTAGGGAAGGAAGGTCTCGCAGCAATCGAATGGCTGGGGAGGTCCGACGATGGCCTAGGAAGGCCAGCAGTAGTGGCGCCGGCCGACTGGGGAGGTCAGAGACTAGCGACGGCACAGGGGGAGAGGGGGCAGGTAGGGTTATGACTTGGGAGGGATACGAGAACTCAGGTCTAGGACCATCGCTCTGATACCATGTAGAAGGGAAAGAATGCATTGCATTAATGAGAGGTCCTCGTGTTCTCCTATATAGGAGAGGAATATGTTGGGTAAATTACAAGAATAAAACAAAAGAAATAGATAATATGAAAACAATACAAAAGATGACTAATATCTCAACAATAAGTAACTAAATGCTCCTCCCACTTCATAAGCCGTTACAAATTCCAGACTGACTTTTCCCTCTCCATTTCTATACATGAAGCTATGGTCTCCACGAACACTAGCATATCCTGAAATATCCTTTCCCACACGTCCATTAAGATCTCTACCTATGCAAATCATCTCTCTTTATGAGATTTCTTGCATAATCTTATCCAAATCCTCCAAAAGTTATAGTTTAATCATTTCCTCTAAACCAACTTGCGGTACATAATCTGAGATTATATTCGTAACTTCTTCCAGTACCAATTTAAAAAATAATTTGATCCCAAATTTTTGCACCTCAACCACATTGTCCTTCAGATCCTTATGAACATCCACTCTAACACCATTTCCGTCCCTTTCTTTACTTGAATACCATAATTTATAGCTTGTCTTCTCGATCTCCTTTGCTTTCTTCATTTTGTCTCTTGGAGACATAGTATCTGAATCTTCCTTTATTCTATTGTATCTACTACCTCCATCGATTTACCAATCGAAGTGCTAATATTCCAACTACCTATTCGCAACTCTTGCACCCTTTTTTGGACTAACAACTTTACTAGCATGCGTCCATCATGCGAGATCCCTTGCAAATTTTGGACTGCATCTGGTCAACAATGCAGAAAAACTAGATTTTTTACTTGCATGTGTTCCTCATACGAGAACCATTGCAAATTTGAAGTTTGAACTACATCCAAGCAGTGATGTAGTGTCCCTTGTCATTTCTCATTACATTCAGGCAATGCAACGCATCGCTAGTAGGGAATACCCCAATAATATTTCCAGAAATGAAAAATTAGTCTGGATTGTTCTTACGTTGATCCATCATTGGTGATTTTTTAGAATTAATTGATATTGTTTCATAGGATTAAAAATCAAAAACATCAAATCAAGGTCTGAGCTTATTACATTTTTTTACTAAATCCAATAACTTCATTTCATCACACACTATCAATATTTTTAATTGGAAAAATATTGCATTTTCATTACTTAAATTGAAAAACACCAAAAACTTTTCATTAAGCGCATTTAATTCCATGTTATTTGAAAAAAATCTAAAAATAATGTTTTGAAAACCTGGAATAATGCTCTCTACAGTTGAAATAAAGTTAGGAAAGTTAGGATTAGGACCAAAATTACATAGAATACCATTTCAAAGTTAGCTAATTTCCTTTTAAATTCTTCTTAAAGCCTTATTTTTTGTTTTATTATAACTGAATACTATATTTTTCAAATACACAAAATACTTCAAACCATTAAAATCCAACATATATATACACATTTTACTATATTTTTATCATCTTTTTAGAACAATAAAACCCTATATTTTGTCACCATAAATATATTAATTATCATTTTTCTTTTTTACTTTCTTTTAAAAATTAAAACTCTTTCAAAATGTGCATAACTAAAATTTTGAAAACTTAAAAATAAAAAAATAAAACCCATAAAAGTTTGTGTTCATTTGGCATAGCACATGCATTTACATTGATACAATACATTCACGTCACTTTGCATTAATTCAACTCTGCACTTAATTTGCATGCTTACATTGCACTACACACTTGGATGTATATCACACTGAATTGAACTCACTTCAAATTTTGTGAAAAATGTCGGCCAACACCTCAATTGACCCGAATAACTCACTAAAGCAATACCGCCTCCTTGTGTCCGACCTTGGCATGCTAAATAAAATAAAAAGAATTATCCACAAATTGCATTATTTGTGATTTTTTTTATTATCGCTTTATATTACGTGCTACTACTGAATAAACCAAAGTGATAAAAGGCAAGTTTTCAATATGTTTGGCTGCTCGTGAGATGCCTAAACAATCTAGTGGTGAGAGGCAGTTTCTTTTAGAGGACGAATGATTGGACCGTAGAGAGACCTCTGCTTGAGCATTTTCCTTCTTTTTATGCACTTGATAAGAATCGTGACCTATTTGTAAGGATGCATGGGTTGATACTAGTGGATGCCATGTTTTTCATCACACACGTAAAGGAGTGCTTTAGGAAATTTCTGCAAATCTCCAAGGAGATTACTAGATGTCTGAGGCCATCCGTTGGTCGTGACTACTATGTTTGGTATGAGGGGGAATTCACAGTGAAAAAGGCGTATTAGGTGCTTACGACCAACTTGGTGTTTGATCCGGGAATCAGGGAAAGAGGTTGCAAGTTGATTTAGACATTGAGGGTACCCTTGAAGATCACGATTTTCCTCTACTTACATAGACTAGAGTGGCTTTTGACCACCGTTAGAAGATCCATGTTTGTTGTGGGGGACACCACTTGTTCTCTCAGGATGAGGACCTAAGTCATGTTTTTCTTCCATGCATATGTGCGCATGAGATTTGGCAGGTAGTAGACGCCCATCCAATGGGTTGGCCTCTCTCTACCCTAAACTTATGGAACTCTATAATGGCTGGCCGCATCCTTCTCATGTCGCGTCAGAGCAGCGCGCGAACCACTCTGCGCCCTCCCCTCAGGCGGCGCCGCCCCACCAGGAACGGCGACCTCCTCCTCCTACCTCCGTGCGCGCAGGAGGCGTGTACTCCATCTCCAACATCGGGGCGACGCATGAAGCGGAATCTCAAAAAAGGGCTGAAGGCGGCGGTCCTCTCGGTTGGATGAGTTCCCGCAAGGGGGAACCCTAAAAGGGGCGGTGCATTTTTCTCCAGAGCCTGAGTGGGCTCGATGATCATTTATTAAAAAAATTGTATTTTGAAGAGGCGGGGGTCTACCGCATAAAAAGGGACGGTACGGTCCAGTCATTAAAAAATGGGGGCCTATATAATTCTGCGGGGAAAGAATTTGCAAAAAATGAGATGGTGAGATCAAGTCGAATTGGGCAGAGTTTAAAAAAACGGAGAGACATATTGTTGAAAGAAAAAGGCGCGTACAAATAAAAAGTCGTACGCAAAATGAAAAAAATGAAAAGTCGGAAAAATTAAATAGCTTAAAAAATGTTTTCAAAAAAAATGTTTGAATGGCTTATAAAAAATGAAGAAAAGCCGCAAGAGATTTTTGAGAATGTTCATGATGTTTTTCACATATTATTGTCTTCTCCCGACTTTGTCGATGTTCATTTTCTGACAAGTATGGGAGAAAGGGGAAGTATGTAGAGTCAGGTATTATTCCAGGTTCTGAGATCAGATTCAGATTCTCCAGACCATCTGGATTATTCAGACTCTATAATGATCAGATTTTGTCAGACTCGACGATTGATCCCGGCCCCCGGGTCCTCAGTTTCAGACACGCACTTGTTTGCCGTCTTTTCAGATGTGCACGTATTTGCCATCATTTGTTCGTGGTCCCCATCATTCTTCTTGTTGTTTCGACAAGAGTTTTCATGTGAGCCATAAGGACTCCAGAGTAGAGGACCATTCCCTATACCATGTTGGTAAGGGTTTTTTCATGTGGTATCATAGGTACACCGGAGTAGTGTACCATTCTTTGTGCCAGATGGGAGAGACCCAATTCTCCGACGAGGAGACTATTTCAGACTCCATTCTCCACCGAGCGTGGACTCCGACGAGGATTGCACTTCCACGGCCTCTTTTAGTTCGGCCCATTTTAGAGATGGAGCAGTTGTCCACATTATTGTGGCAGGCCAGAGTACTCCGACGAGGAGACTCATTTCCAGTTGCAGTGACTCTGACATGCGCAGTTTAGAGCACATGCTCTCCGACGAGGAGATTCAGTTGACTCACACTCCAGCCCGTTCGTCCTCCTCACCAGCACGACATGAGAAGCAACGTCCTCGATAGCAGCAGTTGTGCGCGTTGAGTTGATATTGTCCATAATGTCCTGTAGCGTTGAGTTGAGTTTCTTTTTGTTTGTCCAAGCTGAGCATTGCATGCTCCAGCTTGAGGGGGAGTGTTGGAGTATTCGTTGTGTGCGTCATCTATGAAGGAGAATGGGTAAATGGATAAAATCCATTTACCCTATTAGAGGCTTTGTGGAGCATATATAAGGAGCCCCATACCTCATGTAACCATGGAGAAAAAACAATGCTACATATGCCCCTTTGATGGCTTCTCCCGTGGTTTCATCCCGATCCTCACGGAGTAGGGTTCCACATTAAATCTTGCTCTTCTTTATTCTTCTTTATCTTTTTCCATGTTCACTTCCGCATGTTTATTTTCTAACACTATAGTGGGTGGCCAGTTCAGACCAATGGCAAAATTCGTGAGACATGTCACTACGTTTCGGGCAATCTAGTCGACGTGGAACGGCGTTATTTTTTAAATCTGTGAGATTTTAAGCTTGATATCTTGACATGTGGTCGATGTAGCTTGACTTTTTTTAATATATCATTGAGGCCAACACCACCAGCGTTTCCCATTTGTGACTCAAAAAATTATTTTTAATATATCATTGAGGCAAACACCACCAGTGTTTCCCATTTTTGACTAAAAAAATTATGTTGAATTATACTAGTAAATACTATCAACACCACCAATGTTTCCCATTTTTGACTAAAAAAATTATGTTGAATTATACTAGTAAATACTATCAACAAACTGAAGCAGTGTATAATTTCTTTTTTCTGATACCATTGCCTTAGGGCCCGTTCGGTAGGAGAATAAGCAGGAATAAGGATGGAGAATAAGGGGAATAAGGGTCTATTCTCCGTTCGGTAGGAGAATAAGAATAAGGAGAATAAGGTGGAATAAGGCTTATTCTCTGTTCGGATGGGTTTTGTGGGATAAGGAACAAGGTTTGAAAGTTAGGTAAAGTTGTTGGTTGTTATTAGGAGTGAGGGTTATAATATGTAATTATAGGTGGCATATAGTTTTCAATAACCAATACAGAAAAAAACAACGACAGTGACGTTTTATAGAAAAAACTACCAATATAGAAAAAACTACCAATAGTAAATAATGAGAACTACCAATACAGAAAAAATTAAAGACGTTTTATAGAGTTCCCTCAGATTTCAATTTCCACATGGAAAATAACGACGACAGTGACGTCGGTTAAGCCACGCCACTACTGTGGCTGCTCAGCCAAGATCGACACCGCATCATTAAATCGTAAGTTATAACGGTGGAATCATCATAGGGACGTTGCAGAAATTTTAAGATTTACTTTAGTAAGAAATCACGATAATAATCCATGGAAGGCGTTTAATGTACAGCAATGCGCGATGCCTCGTAGAGAACCCAATAACGTAGTACGAAATAGTAGGTGCAGGCGTCACAATTGTAACAGAAGGTACACGTAATTAACATAAAATCAACGCTGCGCATTCTCCCACATGGCCGTTGCCAAAGCATCACGTAACAATTCTCCAGCTCTGATCTCCTGTTCGGAGACCCTGACGTCGCTACCTGCAGCGGTGTTGTCAAACTCTTCGTCATTGGTAGCGAGGTCTACAGACGACCCAGTTTGAGCTGATTCAAGAGTGAATGCACTTGATATCTGATCCTCGCCCTGGACTTCACGGATGAAGTTGTTGATGATGCAGCAAGCCATGACAACCAAAAATTGCTTCTCGAAACTGTAAAACAGCCGCTCAATTATGGCCTTGAAGCGGGCCTTCATGATGCCAAAAGTACGTTCGACGTATGAACGGAGCTGGGAATGCCGGTGATTGTACAACTCCTCCGACCGTCGATATGCGTGTCCCCTTCGAGCCCTGAACTGGGGTAGGTGTGCAATAACGCCACGATATGGGGTGAGGAAGCTCTCTGTGTTTGCATATCCACAGTCGAGCAGGAACTTCCTTCCCGGAGGTACATGAAAGCCTCCTCGTCTAAAGCCCATCTTAGCACCTTCATATCTGCGGCCGAACCCTCCCATCCGGCGGCGACGTATATAAATTTGTAATTGAAGTCGACACACGCCATGACATTCTGTGCTATTGTTTGGTGCCTGCTCCGAAATTTTGGAGCGACATTCGCAGCGACATTTGCGGGGATAAGCGTGCCATCGATTGCGCCGATGACATCCTGCAAAAATGTTGAATTAACTGGACATTCTTATGTAAATAAGTTGCATTCTAAATCCATCATGCAGGAGTACCTTGAAATAAGGATAAAAGTTCTTGTTGTTCAGAATAACATCTGGTACCGGACAGTCAGCAGCTGGGAATCTGATGAACTGATCTCTGAGGGAGACGATGTGAATGAGAATATCGTTGAGGTGGTTCGAAATTGTATCACCAGAGTGTTGAAAATGTTCAGAAAGCACACGATTCTTTGCGTTGTGGCCGAGATAATACAAGAAAATGCAGAGGGATTCCTCTGCCTTGAGGTGCCTTGAATCCTTCAGGCCAGCTCGATCCTTTAGGAGAGTGCATAAACGTAGAATCGTATCGGGGTACATCCGGAAAATAGAATATGATCGGACAACGTGTCCATTCAGCATCTCTCGAATCCATACATGTCCTGTACGCACAGACGTATGTTGTGGCAGTCTCGGGATGTAACCTGCTCCATCGATCAGGTTCTCCTCCTCATCCTCTATCGCTGCACGCAGGTATGTCATGTTCAACATGACCAAATTATACCTCATTGCGGTGATTGTCGCCATTCCCTCCATGGGACCTGTACAAAACAAACATTTCCGTATGGATTGTCATTCATTGATCACCACCAACAATCATAACAGGCGAATGATGTAGAAGACATGTACTGAGGCTAGGAACTTAACATTTTGCAGGCAACATAAGCGCGTCAAGAAAGTTAATTATTACATGCCATCGAAAGTTAAATCATAAAATATTGTTCAACATGAAAATATTACATGCTAGGGAGACAACTTAAGAAATGAAAATGCGAAAATAAAGCATAAGAAAAACAGCTAACGTAATGTAGACCACAAGACAGTCACACAGATGACGTGTTGAGCAGTTAATCCTTGCCCAACTGGATGCTCACCCACGCAGCCAACTTTGCAGGGACAGACTTGGCCCGGTTGAAAATAATTCGTTCGTATGGGTCACGAAGGCTGTGGGCAAGACGAATTTGGGCCTCCGCAGGTAAGCCCGGAACTAGTGCCTCGAGCTCATCCAGAAGCTCCTCCACCCCCTGGTGCGAATCTTTCGGAGTCCACGCTTGGATCTGCTCCCGCTGCAGCTCCAACATTTGCGTCGTCAAACGGACGACGTCTTCCCCCAACATCTGTGACGGTAAGGGGGTACCGTCACTGCGCGAACGCTTCGTGCTTGTTGCCTGCGCGCCTGAATCTCGGCGTCTTCTCCTCCGGCTTTGTTGCGTACTTGGGGCAGCAGCTTCCCCTTGTTCGGGGACCTCAACGGCTTCGTTGTCTCCTTCGAGATCATCCTCGAATGCTTGTTGCGTACAAGCATCACCCTCAAAGAAGGCGGCAAACGAACCAGGGGTTGCTGTCTGCGAGGAGAAGGCAAACGTTCCCTTCGCGGTGTAGTCTCCGATAATTGCTTCAACCATACCGAAGTGGGGGAAAGACTTCCTCCGATATGGCTTGTACGCCTTGTCAATCTGAGTGCATTTAAAAGTGAGCAGAGTATATTAGAATTTATGGAACGTTAAAGTGGGTGCACATGCAGAGTTACTCACCGTGAGCCACGCCTCCTCGTCAGGTGCGACCACGGTGCAAGTCAGTGGGTCCCACCCCCAACCGCTCTTCGACATGAGGTAAACGAAAGCAGTGTAGTCCTTCTTTATGGTTTTCCACCGATTGTTGAGCTTTGCCTTGTCCCAGTTATTCCCAGTGTGCATGTTAAACTTATCTACTATATTGTGCCATGCCGGTGATGTAAACGAGCCTCCAACCCAGTCGCCAACATCAAAGTGATGTTTGAACATCTGGAGAAGACATTCATCCATGGCGGGTGTCCACTTCACCCTATGGACTGACGATTCGTCGTCCCTAAGGTGTACCCCAGACGAGCCCGCACCAGCCGTGAACATCCTGAAGTATAAGTCAACTGCAATGAGGACCTACCAATGCGGTCATTATCAACCAAAATATAATGTACAAATCATCTTAGACCACGACATAAGCCATGCGGCGAAGCGAACAAGGTATATGGACAAGCACATGCACATGAACATCCTCGAGCACCCGATAGGTAGCCCTCCAATAGGTAGCCCTATTGGACCCAATAGGTAGCCCTCCACAAGCAAATGAACATCCTCGAGCACCCAATAGGTAGCTCTCAGCAACTTCGAAATAAAAATTTGTATCCAATAGGTAGCTCTCCACAAGCACATGAACATCCTCGAGCACCCAATAGGTAGCTCTCAGCAACTTTGAAATAAAAATTTGTACCCAATAGGTAGCTCTCCACAAGCACATGAACATCCTCGAGCACCCAATATGTGGCTCTCAGCAACTTTGAAATAAAAATTTGTACCCAATGTTTAGATAACTTCAGCAATTACAAATAACAATCAGGCATCGACCACCAAACTAAATTCAAGACGAAGCACAAAGCATCACACAGCAACAGTGGGGGAAATGACCAGAGCAAACAGCAGTACAGGTAGGTCACAGGTATTTCAGAATGCGTCACTGATGTAATGCATTCAGCAGGTAAAGATCACAGCTGCGCATAACATTACTGAGAGATAGCACACATGTAAACATCCTTGAGGTGAACAACAATCGTACAGCACCAAGTAGGGTGCTCTCCACCAATGAAATAACATCATCGATTAACAAGAATTTATCATGTAAGTCCAGCAATGACGTAATCCTCAATGATGAATTGAAATGAAGTAAGGTGTTGTCTTCTTAAGACAATGCATCATCGAGCACCTAATGGGATGCTCTCAGGCCAATCACAGTGCATCGGACATCATCCACGCGATTAAACCCACAAGTACTTACACCGTAGAGCACCATGTAGGTGCTACAGATTTATATTTACATCATCGAGCACCTACTATATAGCTCTCAGAGAAGTTTTCGATTCGACAATCAGCAGTAACCATCACCCAACTATCCATTGAAGTGTTAACAAATAGTTACCATCATCGAGCTGCCAGTACTTAGCTCTCAGTCAAGAATTATACATCATCGAGCTGCAAGTACTTAGCTCTCGGTCAAGAATTACTCATCATAGAGCTGCAATCAGTACTTACCACAATCCCAGGGTTTTTCTCAACAGAAATATACATCATCGAGCAAGAAATACCTTGCTCTCAGCCTAATTAAAAAATTGCCCTCATTTAGATACCGGAATCGATATTGAGTAGTAACCATAATAGACTGTAGCTCTCAGTCAAGGGTTATGCTAGCGTAATCACCGTTTAGGTGTTAACAAAAGGGTTTCATCATTGAGCTGCAAAGAATGTAGCTCTCAGTCAATTATTGGAATGGAGAAACAGTTATGCTAGCCCAACAATCAGCATTTGTGAGTTAAAGCAGACATTTTAATCACACAGAGGGGCATAGTTCAGGTGTAATTCATCGAGCTGCAACTACGTAGCTCTCACTGAAGTATTGCAATCTACAATCAAGATTAAACATCACCAACGATTACATGGCAATGCAGCAACTATCAGCACGGCCTCAAAGCCCAGCAATCAACATCAGCCAGGAAAAGGACACATTTTATCCCGCACAAGATCATCTTTGATCTTTTCGCAAGGAAATTTTGAACATCATCGAGCATGGGAGACACTGCTCTCAGCCCACCAAAAAAAATTGGCCGCATTGAACTGATAGAATCGATAATCAGTAGAAACCATCACGAAACAATCCAAAGCAATGCATCCAATATCAGCCCGGCCTCAAAGTCCATCAAACATCATACATTACATTAAGCACACAAGTAATGACATTGTAGAACACCATGAAGGAGTTCAAAAAGATATATTAACTTCATCGAGCATCAGTGAGGTTTAGCTCGCAGTCACATAATGGTATCATGAGTCAGCAACAAACATCATCCAAGAATCCATGTAAACAATAACAGCTTTGAGTAGAATATATGTTGCTGTTACCCCCAAAAAATGTAGTTGTTGGTCAAGTTTTGGAATCGATAATCAATATTAAACATCACTCAATTATCCAATGTTATGCAGCCACTTTCAGCCAAGCCTCAAACCGCATGAAGCAACAACCGTGGGATGAAGCGCCCAGCTAAAAACATTAATCAACACCAGTGTGTTGTTCACACCAAAAAAAGGACATCATCGAGCTGCAGATGCGTTGCTCTCAGCCACGATAATGACCACACAGGTCATTACATCCCAGATTAGTGCTCCCAACTAGTAGGTCCTCTCAAATAGTAGGTCCTCAACCAACACCCAATTAGCGAATAACAATAGCCTAATCGAAGGAGTGGACAATCAATAGGAACCATCAGATTAGTGCAAAAAAATCAGCCCCCATCAATAAGCGACCTACGACCCCCTCCTGTCAACAACCAAGCATAACAGACCATCATCCAGCACAAGTGAGGCGACCAACCCCTCACGGCCGAGAATGTGGTTGTGATGCGAACTACTTCAGATCCAAGAGCACCTCATAGGTTGCTCTTGAACCCAAATCATCATAAAACAAAGCAACAGACTTGGAGAGACAGTCTATACTCACAAGCAGCAAGCATATAAGGTCATAAAGCAACGGCAAATCATGAAGCCCAGACCCAAATGAAGCATCGATCAGCAAAGCAACGGGATATGTAACAGGTCATGATCATCATAGCACAAAAAAGTTGAGGGAGTGCTTTCGAATGTACCTGGTGATCGACCAAAAGCTAGATGATATGTGAAAACACAATCCCAGTGCAAATTGAACCCCAGCTGCGGCAGACAACCCACTCGATTTCCTCCTCCGCCCCAATTTATAGCCATGGGAAACCCTGACTCCATCGATTCCATTGCAACCGCAGAGGGCTCAAGGCAACAGTGGCCGATATAATGGCCAAAACAACCAGCGGGATGACCCATCACACCGCAAGAACAGTGAAAGGCATACCTCGATCGAAAATCACGGAGGAGGTTCCCACAGGGGCCGACCAAAAGGAGCCCTACCATCGGCAGGTCAGAGGAGCGCGGGTCCCAGAGGACCCGAGGCAACAAGCGTGGACGACGTCGCACACCGGAGGCTCGCGGGATGGCCGGGCGGGGGAGGGGCGCGGGATGGGCGGCCAACGGAGGGGCGCGGGAGGGAAGGGGAATAAGGTCGGGGGCGATGAGAGATCGGGGGCCAAAATTTGGGGAATTGCCGTACACATCGGGAGCCCCATTTCCCCTTATTCCTCCTTATTCCCGTGCCTCTATTCCCCTACCGAACAGCCCCTTAGTGCAAGAAATTACTGAATTGTTTTGTAGTACGAGACAAAATGGATAGATATACAGTTTTTTTTTCTGTATTTCTGTCAAAGCAGAACTGCAATGCACATTTTTTTATATTTAGTTAACTTTGTTAAAATTACAACATCAATTTGCAAACAAAATGTACCTACAAAGCGTAATCTTCAACAAAAGATTGTTTCTTTTTTTCTGTTCAGTTAAACGAAATCTCGCTGAAATCAAAATGATATATCGCTATACGTATATATAAGCATATATTAAAAGGTGCACCTGAAGAAAGGCTTCTCTATTTTAGTTGTTTGGTTAATGAACTCTATTGAACCGCCCACATCACAAGTTATATCAGAAATAGCAACAAGAGAGCATCCTTTCTTCATTAATTCTCGCAATTGTGTATTTGTCAACAGTCTAGGATATCTTTTCTCCCAGTACATGCAATTAACTGCAAGATAAATAAACAATATATGCTTGTGAAATGCAGATGTTAGCATATCCAAATCTTTATAAACATGACAAGTTATACAGCAGAATTCCTTTAAAAGAAGTTATACAGAAGGAGAAGACCAGAACTTTGCTCATAGTGTGTGACAATACATATTCAGCAGAAGATGCATACAGTCAACACTTACTATTGAAGATATAAGTTTGTTGTAGAGAGACTTCAAGTCTGATTAACATAATTTAGGTACAATGAGGTAAAATTCGATTCAAATTCATTCAAATAAACTGACCATAACTTAACCACAAATTTTGGATCAACTAAATAAACAAATATGTATAGATATTTCTATGTTCCTATGTACCTTTCTGATTATTTTATTTCTTTATATCTATCTTATGTAATTTACCCATAGGTCTCTCCTCTGTATAAGAGGGCCTAGGTTTCCCTGGAATAAACACATCTATTATTTCTTCCAACATGGTATCAGAGCGGTGGTCTTAGCAGTGCCGTCCCTGACATTTCATGGGCCCTAGGCAAAAGAAAAAAAAGAGGCCCTTAAATTTTCTTTGATAAGAGCAAATTATCCCTAGTGTGTTTACCATCAAGTATAAAATAAAACATTCTATTTTCGAGGAACAATCAACCCTTATATAATCTCATTAAATTTTTGACTTTAGCATCGAGTTATTCACCGAAAATTCAAATTCATAGTAGGGATGAAAACGGATACGAATATATCCGAATTTCTGCTTACCGTATTCAAAAAATTACCGGATACAGATATTTGTATCCGACTACTAATCGAATATGGATATGAGTTGTAAAAATTTTCCAAATACGTATGCATATATGGTAATAGCTTGAATATCCGGATCCAGATCCGGATATCCGAATACAACGTTTAATATTATTTTATATATTAGTTAATGTAATATACGCCACAACACCATGATATTATTAGCATTATATATAATATAATATAATATAATATAATATAATATAATATAATAATGGTATCTATAAATTCCGTTTGTTTGGAATTGGCACTAACAAAAGTTACGATACCCTATCCCCCTTTTGCTTCCAGTAAAGAACACATGTTACTTCAACTCTACCTCTTGTCATGATGCAACTTATTTATATTTTATTGTCGTTTTTTTAAATCATTTTGAACTTTGATAGAAATTCAACTCGAATTCGTATGTGGTCTTTATTCTATCCGTATTCGGATTCCATGTTTATTGCATCTATATTTGGATTCACTCTTATTTTATTTGTATTCGGATTGGCTCTTTATTCGATCTACATTCGTGTCCCCTCTTATTTGGCATGTACTCGGATTCGAATTTGTATCAGTATTTTTAAGGATATGATTTCCTTAATGCATATCCGAATCATATCCATATCGGTATTCGATAGAGATAAAATGAATATGGACATGAAATAGGCATATTCAATCCGCATCCTATCTGTTTTCATTCCTAATTTATAGAGGCTTATTTTTCAGTTAGTTGTTTCAATGACAAATTGTATTTTATCCCTAACCTAAAAATCACATTACATGCAAACCTGGGCCCCTAAAATTAGCGGGCCCTGGGCAATTGCACTCCAAAACAATGCCCAGAGCCGGCCTTGGGTCTTAGACCGGAACTCAGGTATCCACAACCCTAGACCCCACCTTCCAGCCCCACGCTCCCCTCCCCCCCCCCCCCCCCGAGCATGGATATGAGATTACAGAGTGGATTATGGACTCTGGGGCGACACATCATTTATGTAGAGACAGACAACAACTTGCATCCTATAGATAGGTTCCCTCAAGGAAAGCAATTGTGGTAGCCTATGGGACTCATTCTCCAATCACAGAACAGGGGAGATCACCTTGATGCCCTCGAAGCATTTGCCGAATGTGCTACATGCTCCTAATTTCTCTATGAATTTGCTTTCTATTAGTCATATTACAAAGGATTTGCACTGTCGGGCTATTTTTGATCCATCGTCTCTTGTTTTTCAGAACATTCTTACGGGCAGAGTGATTGGGTGTGGTCGTGAGCAGGGTGGCCTCTATCACCTGGTTCAGACTCCCTGTGCAGGCGTCTCCTCTCATTTGCCTGGATTAGTCTCTCCGTTCACTTGGCACCTTCGGTATGGTCATCTACCCCTTTAGAAGATGTATCACATGTGGCCATAGATTTCACCAGGGCCTTCCTTCCAGTGTGAGGCATGTCGGTTGGGAAAGCATCACCGGTCAGCTTTTCCTAATCGTCAAAGTCAGAGCAGTAGCTTCCTTTTTTAGCTTTTCATGTTGACATTACGGTCCGAGTCATGTTCCTGATCACCAGGGACACAGGTTTTATCTTCTGGCTATGGATGATTTTTCTCGATTATCTTGGGTGTTTCTTTTGAAAAATAAGTCTGGAGTAGGGGACGTGATCAAAACTTTTATTGATGAAGAACATAATATTTTCTCTACCTCTGTGAAATTTGTGTGAACTGATAATGCTTTGGAATTCTGTACTCGTGCTCTGTCTCATTTTCTTTCATCTCATGGGATTATTCAACAAACATCTTTTGCTTACACTTCTCAGCAAAACGATGTTGCTGAGAGAATGCATCGTCATCTAATCGATGTTACTTGGACTCCTCTCATTCAGAGTCGTGTCCCACATTCGTTTTGGGGTGATGCGGTTCTTATAGCACACTATTTGGTGAATCACATGTCATTGTCTATCTTGGGTGAGAAAATTCCTTTCTCTATTGCTTTCCCTGAGAAGGACTTATTCTCGCTCACTCCTCGTGTGTTCGGTTCTATTGCTTTTGTTCACCAGTTGGTTCCAAGTCTTGACAAGCTCTTTCCTAGAGCTGTTAAATGTGTGTTCGTTGGGTACTCCAGGACCCAGAAGAGGTACCGATGTTATGATCCTTTGCACAGAAAATACTATATCAGTGATGATGTCACCTTTTTTGAGTCTGATGTATTTCTCTCCTACAGGTGACAGGTTGGCTTCATAAGACTCAGATGGTGAGGTTTACATGCCACTCTCTCCTACGAGTCAATCGCCTCCTCCTGTGCAAGTGGTTCCACCACTGCCACCACCTCCACCACCACCACCACCTCCTCCACCCCCTCCTACTACCTAGTCGCATATGCTCATTACTCCACCATACCTAAATTCTATACCCATCGAACTGCTTCTTCTCGTGGACATCGCCAGACATCCAATATGCCCCAGGTTTATTTTGATAATATGGTTCCTAACGATGGATTTGTGGAATGGGAAAAGAAAAGTTGTATTCCATCTAACCCTAGAGCTCTCTTATATAGGAGAAAAGCTCTACTGCTAAATTACATAAACAGGACAATAGAAATAAACAACAGAAGAAGAATGACCAAAAACAACATAAATATCATAACACTCCCCCTCAAGCTGGAGCATATATAACTATCATGCTCAGCTTGGAACAACAATGATGAAAAGGACCTCTAGCCAGGGCCTTGGTAAACATGTCTGCAATCTGATCACCCAACGCTACATAAGATGTTGAAATAAGCCCCTTTTGGATCAAATCACGAGTATAATGACAATACACCTCAATGTGCTTTGTCCTTTAATGAAATGCAAGATTGTTAGCTATAAACAAAGCCGCATGATTATCACACTTAAGATGCACACGAAGAGATACTTCAATTGTTAAATCGGTCAAGACAGATTTGACCCACGTCATCTCAGTACTACCTTGGGCCAATGCCCTATATTCTGATTCTGCACCGGATCGAGCCAGCAACCGTTTGTCTCTTACTCTTCCACGAGACTAGTGAGCTGGCAACAAACACAATGAAGCCTGAAGTAGACTTCCTATCATTCGGACATCTAGCATAATCTGCATCTGCACACCCTGTAACTGAGAGAGACGTATCTCTTCTAAACAGAAGACCTGCACCTGGAGATGACTTCAGATATCTCCAGATCATGAAAACTGCATCCATGTACGCTTGCCTAGGTTGCTCCATAAACTGAATTACTCTACTTACAACAAAAGATATGTCAAGCCTGGTAATAATAACATACAGTAATTTCCCTATTGGCTCTATGTATCGTCTCTTGTCCACCTCCTCAGATCCATCATCACAAAGCTTCGTATTAGTATCCATTGGGGTAGTAGTCGGTCTACATCCTGTCATGCATGTTTCAAATGGAAGATCATTAACGTACTTCCTTTGTGTCATAACCATTCCCTGCTGATTTCGTGCAAAATTCCAGTCCATGGAAGTAACGAAGCATACCAAGTTCCATGGTAACAAACTGTTGTACAAGAAAATGCTTAACTGCTTGAATGCCCTGTTTATCACTACCAGTGATAACAATATCATCAACATAAACCAAGATGACTACAATACCTTTCCGATGTCTCTTTACAAAGAGAGTATGATCTACAGTAGATCTGACAAATCCCATTTGTTCAATCAATTCTGAGAGCTTCTAAAACCAAGCCCTCGAACTCTGCTTAAGGCCATATATAGCCTTATGAAGACGGCACACCATACTGGACTCCTCCTCAGCAGCAAACCCTGGTGGTTATTGCATATAAACCTCTTCCTGCAAATCACCATACAAGAAAGCATTCTTCACATCCATTTGGAAAAGCGGCCAATCGTGTACCACAACAACAGTAAGAATGCGCAAAGTAGAATGACGCGCTATAGGAGAAAAGGTATCCTGATAGTCCACCCCATAAGTCTGGGTGAACCCACAAGTAACCAGCCTGGACTTGTATCTCTCAACTGTACCATCAGTCTGATGCTTCACAGTAAATACCCACTTGATTCCAACAACAGGCACACCTGGTGGAGCATGAACGACACTGCACGTACCTCGTGACTACAAAGTCGCCATATCCTCCTCCATAGTCAAACGTCACTGACTGCTCTGCAGTGCCTTTTAATATGACAGTGGTATCTCTATAGCAGACAACCCCACAACAAAGTGCTGAAAATCCTTGGAAAGTCGTTCCAAGGAAACATGAGAACCCAAAGGGTGCATAGTGCATGCTCGTTTCTGTCTCCTAAGTGCAATAGGCATATCCAGATACTCAGGAAGAGTAGTAGAGACAGTATTTGCACCTCGTACCTCAGTCTGTACATGCAGATCACCCGTACCATTAGAAGAACTCAAATGCTCAGTACATACCTTGGGCGTGCTGGATGATGTAGGAGGCGCATGAGCACGGGGCCTTTGCTGGTAGACCTGCTGAAAGAAACCAAGAGGCGGGGGTGGAGGAGGTGGTGGCGGCGGGGGTGTAGGAGGTGGTAGTGGCGGGATGGTGGAGTAGAACATGTTAGTGGTGGAGGAAGAGGCATATAGATCTCTTCTCCATCCTCTGAAGGAGTAAGCATGTCATTGTGGGAGAAAAATACATAATGGACTCAAAGAAGGTGACATCAACACAGACATAGTACCTTCATCGAACAAGATCAAAACAACGATATCCCTTTTGGATTTTGGAATACCCAACAAACACACATTTGACAGCTCTGGGAGAGAGTTTCTCAAGACCAATAGAGAGTTGATAAACAAACGTAACCGAACCAAAGACACGAGGCGTAAGCGAGAAAAGATCCATCTCGAAAAATGCAATCAAGAACGGAATCTTCTCCCCTAACACCGAAGAAGGCATACGATTTACTAGATAACAAGCAGTTAGAACCACATCTCCCCAATAGGAATAAGGAGCACGACTCTGAATCAATAGGGTTTTAGTAACATCCAAAAAGATGGCGGTGTTTCCTTTCAGCTACCCCTTTCTGTTGGGAGGTATACGCACAAGATGTCTGATGCACAATACCCTGAGACCACAGAAATTGAGAGAGCTAAAAACTGCAAAATTCTAGAGCATTATAAGAACGTATGTACTTGACTCTGGCAGGAAAAATGTTCTTTATTTCATTAATAAAGGACTGAATAACGGGACTAACATCAGACTTGTTCTTAAGAAGGAGAACCCACAACAACCTAGAAAACTCATCAACAACAACAAGATAAAATCTGTGTCCTTGGAGATCTGAGACACGACTAGGACCCCAAATATCAAAATGGAGTAACTCAAATAGACTATGACTACTTGGACCCTGACGACTCTGGAAATGAGACCGATGATGCTTCCCAAGCTGGCAGGCCTCGCACTAAAAGGTGAAGCGATGAGAAATCTGAGAAAGAACATGGACCAGCTTTTGCAGAGGAAGATTACCAAATCGCATATGCCACATATACGGAGAAACAGATATAGTGCTCAGAGAAGAAGAGGTGCCAACGTACAGAAACTACACAAGTCTATAAAGGCCCCCATGCTCACGGTCAGTTCCAATCACTCTACCCGTAAGTATGTCCTGAAACACAAGAGCAGATGGATCAAATATTGCATGGCAATGTAAATCTCTAGTGATTTGACTAATTGATAATAAAAGTTCATAGAAAATTCAGGAGCGTAGAGAACATTAGGAAGCCTCAACGTAGAAGTCAACTGCACCTCCCCCTGATCAGTGATGGGGAAATGTGTACCATCTGCTATTACAATTGATCGTCCAGGCTGAACAGGACGAAAAACACTAAACTGACCTATGTCACCACAGAGATGATGGGATGCGCCAGAATCCACGATCCATTCTGATAAGTCTGCCCTCTAGCAACTAGTAAAAGCATAGTCTATACCTAACGTAGACGCAGATGCTGAGGCAACAACCTCTGAGGATCCTGAAGGAGAAGTAGTAGAGCCGGATGTGCTAGGCATATCTCTCTCAGTCATGCTACAAGCTCGTCAAAACTCTGATCAGATGCAAGTGATGGACTCCCACCCTATTGTGTCTGCTCTGTAACTCTGGCTGACGCAGGAAACCCATGCTTGGAATAGCAGGTTTCCTCAGAGTGGTCTGTCCTGTGGCAGTATATACACGGCTGACGAGGTCGACCTCCTCCTTTGTTGTGGTTGGAACTCCACCTGCCACGATATGGTGTGTGACTGCTTCTACCACGTGAAACTGCTATAGCTGAAGAAGTCTGAGACTGTAACGAACTACCGGAGGATATAGATAGTCTGCTCAGCCTACGATACGCCTCCTCCATTGGAGGTATGGTAGCATCAGTGAGGATCTGGGCACGGGCTGCATCATACTCTGGATCCAGTGCCGCTAGAAACACTCCAGTCATCACAGAATCTCTGTATGCCTTGAGCTGCTCTGGTGTAGCAGTCAAGGGTATGTATTCATGTAACTTCTCGAACATACCCCTCAAAGAAATATAGAGGGTGCGAAGAGGACGATCATTTTGCTTTGATGTGAAGATATAATGCTGAAGCTGTAATATCTTCGACTCATTCTTTGTCGGAGTATGTTGCAGCAAGAATGTCCTACATAGCCTTTGCAGTAGGCTGGCTCAAAATGTCATTAGTTGTCTCTGTGGATACAGTCCCAGATAGCCATACGCGAGCATACACATCATCAGCCTCCCATGAGGCATTCGTCCCAGTCTTGTCACGTGGCTCCTCAACCGTGAGGATGTGCTTCTTGCCATTACACTGCATCAAACTCATGAACTGCATGGCCCACAGTTCATAGTTGGTTCCATCCATTTTGACAATGGGTTCCAGACCTTTGAAGGTACCCAGAGATGGAACTTCCACTTTGTTGTCAGTCATGATGACAACTATCTTCAAGACTGGGCAAGAGACAAGAGATATCGACATCTACACTGACATACATGAAGATGGTTGTGGGTGTAGAATTATACCACAACCTTTTACATTCCTCAGAGAGTCCTTTGGGTAACTAGGATATTTTTAGGGCTTCACGTTACATCCTAGGTACCCAACAACTCAGCAAGACGGCTACACGATAGTAGTAGTCGCGGAGGTAGACGGTAGCCGCACGCGTGAATGCGCGCACACGCGTTGTGCGAAGACGATGCCCTTAGATGCGTACGTGCGCTGGGAGAAAGCGACGCCCGCTCTCGAGACGCGTGCGGACTGGAAGTAGGCGGCGCCCGCAGGTGCGACTGGCAGACGCGCGCAAGCTGGAAGCGTACGGACTGGGCTCGGTGGCGATGGCGATGCCCAAGGGGGCTAGGCGGCGGTGGCGGTAACCCAAGAGGGTTAGGGTTTTTGGTGGGGGCAGGATTCTAGGGCACAGGCTCCGGTCTAGGACCGTCGCTCTGATACCATGTGGAATGGGAAAAGAAAAGATGTATTCCATCTAACCCTAGAGCTCTCTTATATAGGAGAAAAACTCTACGGGTAAACTACATAAACATGACAATAGAAATAAACAACAGAAGAAGAATGACAAAAAACAACATAAATATCGTAACATGATTTAGAGATATATCTGTAGAAGAATCATTGCAGGAGAATAGCCCGCAGTTGAAGGAGGTTACCAATGACTTGGACATACCTATTGCAATTCGCAAGCAGAAGCGGTCTTGTGCTTCCTAGCCTCTTGCTACTCAGGTCTCCTTTCATTGCCTAATAAGGGAATTTCAGAGATTTGCAGTGGCTCTATCTGACATGGCAGCTCCACAGAATTATCAAGAAGCATTGAAGGATAGTTGTTGATGCTTCGCTATGAAGGAAGAAATAGTTGCATTGCAGTCATGTGCTACATGGAGTTTGGTGTCTGCTCCTCTTGTGGCATCTATGATCAGTTGCAAATGGATGTTTACTATAAAACATCATGCAGATGGAAGCCTTGATCGCTAAAAGGTAAGATTAGTGGCATGGGGCTTCACTCAGACCTACAGCGTGGATTGCTTGGATACGTTTTCTCCAGTGGCTTGTCACTCTACACCGGATGTCCTACTTTTAATATCGGTGGTACGTGATTGGATTTTGTTTCAATTGAATGTTAAAAAACATTTCTGTATGAAAATCTACAGGAGGAAGTTTACATGCAGCAACCTCCGGGGTTTGCTGCTGAGGAGGAGTGTCAGCAAGTTTGTAGACTCCATAAGACGATATATGGTCTTAAGCAAGGTCCAAGGATGTGGTTTCAAAAGCTCTAGGACCTAATTGAGAAGCAAGTGTTTAAGAGGTCTAATGCAGATCATTCACTCTTTGTGCAGAGGTCACCTAAAGGTATTGTTGTTATAATGATCTATGTCGATGATATTCTTGTTACAGGAGATAATATGTAGGGGATAAAGACGGCAAAAGAGTTCCTAGGTCGTCAGTTTGTTACTAAGGATCTGGGCACCCTAAGGTCTTTCTTAGGGTTGGAATTTGCTAGGAATGCGCAAGGTCTTGTGATGACCCAAAGAAAGTGTGTTATAGACATGCTTGTTGAGACATGCATGATTGGGTGTCAACCCTCTACTACTTCTATGGATCCTAGCATGAAGCTATACGATGATGATACAAATGAGGTTGAAAAGAGGAGATATAGAGAGATGGTGGGAAAGCTCCTTTATGTCACTATTACCTGATCAGATATCTCTTTTGCACTAAGTAGGGTGAGTCAATTCATGGAACAGCCTCGGCAAGTGCATATGGACATTATATACATGATATTGAGATATCTAGAATATTCTCTAGGTGTAGGATTACTTTTCAGGAAAGGAGAAACTCTCTCTGTATATGTGTGTGCTGATGCTGACTATGCAGGATTCCCTAAGGATAGGAAGTCTACTTTGGGTTTTGCAGTATTTGTTGGCAGTTTTCTTGTTTCTTGAAAAAGTAAGAAACAAACAGTTGTGGCTAGGTCAAGTATCGAGTTCTATGGCGCTTGCAAGTACATAAATGATGTGGGTCCGATCAATATTAGCATATTTGCATGGAGATGTTCCTCTACCAATGCAGTTACGATGTGATAATCAAGTTTCCTTATTCATTGCAAACAACCCCACATTCCATGAGATAACGAAACATATTGAGATAGACTGTCATTATACTAGAAACATGATTCAGAATGATATTCTATTGGTTGTGGGCCCAAGATGAAGACTTTTTGGAGGCCTATAAATGGTGCATTCCATCGCAACATTTCACCACACAACTCAAAGAGTTCTCACAACTCACAAGCCTTATTGCTCTCCTTGTAATCTTGCTCTCTCCACGACAAGCCTTGCGGTGTTTGTGATTGTCTGTAAGTATTTGCAGTATAGTTTTCTTTCTATCCGTGATTTATTCTCACTGCTATAAATATGTAGTATGTACATACACTTCATATCTGCATGGCTATCTTTATCTTAGATTCTGATCATCTATCTCCATATTGTAATCTGGGACATCTTAGTCATACTTGAAATTTAACAATTTAATTCTATATTAACGACTATTGCAAAGTAGTTCAACATCAGATATCTTTCAGGGGGCATTTCAGAAGTGTTCGTCCAAGCTGAGCATGATTGACATCTATGCTCCATCTTGAGAGGGAGTATAGAGATATTTCTACGTTTCTATGTACCTTTCCGGTTATTTTATTTCTTTATGTATACCTTATATAATTTACCCATAGGTCTCTCCTCTATATAAGAGAGCCTAGGATTCCCTGGAATAAATACATCTATTATTTCTTCCAACAGAATCAAATATGAAAAAGCTAGGCTCATTTAGATCCGGATTTGGTTTGATATATGTGTATATGTATTTGCCAGATTAATTTTGGTCAACTACATGGATTCACTGCTTCCAAACATATCAAATTTGGGTCATACCCTTTCTTCAAATCATATCATTCTTAATAGATTCCTTCCAACACTTATTTGGTCTACCCTGGCCCATATTACAAGCCTCTTATTTTCTAACTTCTCAAACCTTCGGATGCACTATTTGGCCTTCTTTGCAATGTAAAAACTACCTTATCCGAGTTGCTCTCATTTTATCTTTTATCAATGCTGCACCAACCTTTTGTCTGGTACTTTCGTTATGAATTCAATTGTTCTTTGTGTGGCAAAATATCCACTCTAGCATATTCATCTTATCTGATGGCATTCTCTGCACGTCTCTGGTTGACTGTTTGGTACCCACTACCATAAAACATTGCAGATCTCCCTGGAACTTAATAGCATTTTTCTCCTATCACAAAGAACACCTCAAGCTGCTATTCACGTCACCTGCTCAGCATTACATCTAAAAATAACATCTCCATCAATCCCGCCATCCCTTTGAAAGATCAAACCTAAGTATTAAAAGCATCCTTCTTCAAAATAAAATGAGTTTCAAGCTTTACTTATGACATATTTAGCAAACTTACATTCCACATTATCAACCCTGAGTATTAAAAATTCATTCCATGTCGTCAAACTTACATTCCATATCATCAAACTTATGTTCCATATATTTTCACTTCCGTAACATCAAACTTACATTCCATATACTCTGTCGTGTTCTACTTAGCCAGAAACCCTTACACTACAGAGTCTCCATTCAAAGCTCAAGCTTCTTGTTAACACCATTCCGTGTCTCGTTCACTAAAACAATATCATCTGCAAATAAGATACAACGGGTAGCTCCCTTTGTATAAGCGTTGTTAATTCAACCAAGGTAAAGAAGTACGAACTCATAGCTAATCCTTGATGTAGTCCATTTTAAAACGTAAGCCAAATTAGAGTTCTCACACAAGCTGTCACTTGGTAGCACACATCTCTTATCGAATCAATCTACAAATCTAGAATCCTCCGCATTATTTATGTGTATACAACATCACGAGCCTTCTTTAAATTACTATTTTCTTTTCGAAAAATTTAAGGGTCTGGTCCCAAGGCTCCCGAGGTGGGACACACCCAAAATCAATTAACTAGGACAAAAAGAGCATGTTATAAAGACCAAACCTGACACAGGGCTTTGGCATATTCAAGTGCATTGTCCAATACGATATCACTCCTAAAGAAAAATCAACCTATATATATATATATATATATGTTGGAGTATTTGGTTGTGTGCCATATGAGTTGTACGAGAGTAAATGGATCTCTCTAGGATTCATTTATCTCATCCCACAGTTTAGTCCCACATCTACCAGTGGTGGGACTTGGAGGCTCTGTGGAGACTATATAAGGAGCCCCAGACCTCCTGTATCCATTGAAAAAAAGGAATGAAATATCCGCCCCTTTGAGGGCTTCTCCCGCGGTTTTCATCCGCTCCTTAGGAAGTAGGGTTCCACATTAAAATTCTTTGTGTTCTTCCAGTTTATCATTCTAGATTATGCTATGTTTATCATTTAGCTTCCGCATTCTCTATTTTCTAATATAGTATCAAAGCCGACATTTGAGCTCGTTGAGTTGATATTATATGTAGTGTCATGTAACGTGAGGTGAGTCTCTTTCTGTTTGTCTAAGCTGAGCATTACATGCTCCAGCTAGAGGGGGAGTGTTGAAGTATTTGGTTGTGCGCCATATGAGTTGTAGGATGGTAAATGGATCTCTCTAGGATCCATTTACCACATCCCAATGTTTAGTCCCACACCAGTGGTGGGACTTGGAGGCCCTGTGGAGGCTATATAAGGAGCCCCAGACCTCCTGTATCCATTGAGAAAAAGGAATGAAATATTCGCCCCTTTGAGGGCTTCTCCCGTGGTTTCATCCCACTCCTTAGGGAGTAGGGTTCCACGTTAAAATTCTTTGTGTTCTTCCAGTTTATCATTCTAGATTATGTTTTGTTTATCATTTAGCTTATGTATTCTCTATTTTCTAACAATATATATATGGGTGCAATGGGGCTGCCCCAGCCTCATTTTCGCGTAATTTTTTTTATTTTTTTTACAAAATATCACCATGTATATACATCTATATATCCTTCCTATATGTAATTCAAATTTCGTCAGAAAAAGAGACTCTTATGCCCTCCATTTAGAACAGATCGATTACAGCAATGTTTAGACCGTTAAAATTACATGTTCTAGATGGAGGGCATATGAGTATCCCTTTCTGATGAAATTCGAATGGCATATAGGAGGGATATATAGATGAATATACTAACATATTTGTTATCATTTATTACTTTTATGTATTTTCTTTTCTTTCTGCCTACTTTATGTAATTTGCCCAACATGTTTCTCATATATAAGAGAATCCTAAGGCCTCATGAATTAGCAATTCATTATTTTCTCTCCACATGGTATTAGAGAGATCGTTCTAAACCAGAGTTCTCGTACTCCATCCGTGCCCTAGCCCCCACCCATCGCCCTTCTCCTCATCGCACGCACCGCCAGCCTCCTTTGCAAATGGCCAAACCATCTTGGAGCAACACATAAAAAAACACATACATGAGTTGCCTATCGAGTATTGTTTTCAAGGAGGAGAGCCAACCTTGAGTTGTAACTGCTGGGTTTGGGGTACTGGATCCTTTGATAAAGAAGGCCTATAAGATCTTGAAATCTAACGGGCTTCTGTACGTCTGAGATACTGAGACTTTGACTTGATTTGATGATCCATTTCCTTGCTTCTTGCCAAAATCTCAGTCTGAATACTTTGGGGGGATCGCTTGATGATGAAAACTTTCAAAGCCAAGTTCATGCTCAATAATGATGTTAGCTACATAAGATACATAAGTGCTCTATAGGACTTGGAGCATATTTCTATTCATATATAGATGGTTCGATGGGGTTTGGAATGATATGTTTTTTGTGGTTGGATCATTCGTTCCTCGGGCTTCTAGTCATCCATGAAGTTTGCATGTTCTTCCTCTCAGACTGGGTGTTTGAGGCCTTTGGTGGTCCTGTGGGCTTCTGGTTATATATATGTATGGGTTAAATGGGCTGCCCCCTGGAGGGAGCTAACTTGGCTCCCCCCGCCCCATTTTGCTCGTTTTTTATTTTTTTTTTAAATTTCTTCCGTGGAATTTCACCACTATATCCCTATATTATGTCAGTAAAATTTCGTGCGAAACAGAGATTCCTACGACCTCCATCCAGACAATCATTTTTTAACAGTAATAGAATTGCTAAAAACGACCCCGTCTGGATAGAGGCTATAGGAGTCTTTGTTGCACACGAAATTTTAATGACATAATATAGGGATATATTGATGAAAATCCACAGAAGAAATTTTTTTAAAAAAATAAAAAAACCGAGCAAAATGAGGCGGGGAGAGCTAAGTTAGCTCCCCCCATGGGAGCAGCCCCATTTTACCCTATATATATATATATGAAAAAATAGGGCTGCCCCCATGAGGCAGCCAACATGGCTGCCCCCCGCCGCCATTTTCATGTATTTTTTTGCATCTGAGCCCCTGGGACTTTGTAAAATTTCAAAATACCCCTGCCAGGTCACGTGCCCAGTACGCGTGAGTTGGACATTTTGCAACGAACCTCCTCCGGGTTTGGGTGTTTATTTTTAGTCCAGAAACTTGTATTTAACGTTATATATCGTTGGAAAAATTGCAAGTAGGCCCTTGAACTTCTGTGTATTTACATGTATGCCCTTGCCAATATTGTATTTTTGCTTGGATGTTTGCATTTATTTCATGCATCACTTTAACTCGAAAAATTACCAAAAGAATACCATAGGCTCCTGTTGCATCATATTTTCATGCCATATTTTTGCATTGCATTTTTATTGCATTTTAATATTTATTAAGAATAAAAACATGCATTTTTGCTACTGTTTGCATTAGAAAATCCATAAAAATTATAAAAATGTTTTGAAAAATTCCAAAAAAATTATATTTTGCTTGTCTTGTCATATTTTAGTGTCAATCCAAAAACCACTAAAAATTTCAATACAAAAACCTTAGAAATTAGAAAACACCTAAAAACTTCATAAAAATCTAAAAAATTCTAGAAAAATCCTAAAAATATAAACTCAGTTAGTTTCTGTAATTTTTCTATTTTATTTTCTTTATTAATTTATTTGGGAAAATTTTGTTACTGTTTGCTATTTTTCATTCCCATTTTGATTTCGGCCAGTAGTGTAGTTCACTATTTTCTTATATTTTGACTTTTAAAAATACCAAAAAGATTCTCAAAACTCCCCAAAAATCACAAAAACATTATAAAAGTATAAAAAGACCAAAAACATTTTATTCCCTAATTTTTGAGTGTTTTTACCTATTTTTATATATACTATATTCCTCTCTCTCTCTCTTACACTGTATATATATCCCATTATTGAAAAAGAAAATATAAAAAATATAAAATATAAAAAGAAAAAATATAAAATCAGAAAATTAAAAAAGAAAAATAATAATAAATATAAATTAAAACCCACAAAAACATTGCATCTTTGTAGACATTTATTCACATTCACATTTTATGCATCACTGCCTTGTTCTATCTTGCTTGCTCCCTGTGTTTGAACTCTCTACATACTTGCACCTATACATCTTTTATGTAGAGTTAAAAATAAATTTGACTCCACATTTGTTTGTCATTATTTGATATTTGATTGTGGGTTCATTGTTGATCAAATCCGGATCTTTGAGAGGTCAACACACCGACTGTGTTCCCGCCTTGTGTGGAATACACGACCGCTCTATTTTTGGGATTACCAGGCATGCCACTGCTCCAAATGGTAATAAATCCTAACCATAATGCAACTTCTGTGGGAAGAGGCTGAGAGAGGGGAGATTACGAAGCTGAAGCATCATCTTGTTGGCAACGATAAGAATGTTTCCAAGTGCACACATTATCCCAAAAATGTTAGTGAGCCGATGAATGCTAACTTGGAGGGGAAGAAGGAGAAGGATCGAAAGATGGTGAGAAGACACGAGTAATTCAAGGAGCCTATGTTTGAGAAGGAATTCAATGCCATCTCTGATTTCGATGACGATGACTTTGTCTACCACGTTGATATTCAGACTCGTGCTGAGAGGAGGCCATACACGAGGACAATGCAAGAATATCTAAGGAGCGAGTTTGGGAGGCGAGAACTCAGTGACGCACGAGGCGGCTTTTCTGATATTAGTGGCAGTAGGAGTGATTCTGGATGTACACCAGTACAACCACCAACCGAAAAACACATCACAGATCCGCTATCAATCGCCACTTCAATGTAGATCACTGACGCATTACCAATCGCTCCTCTAACAATCTACTCCCTCCCCATAGAGGTGTATTTTTACGAGTCACCACTCCCAAGCATGTCACATCCCTAGCAACACTCCCTCCCACCAAAGGTTCGAGAATAAGCATGATCGATCTCTATGCTCTGAGGGGAAGCATTATGAATTGTCTTGTTATACACCATCCATAATTGTTGCAATGTTAAGGATATGATAAGTATAAGCGACTCATGATTATAAATCATGATTGTTATCTTCATCAAGCCAGTTCACATAGCACCTTCTAAGAGGTACATTTTCAAGCTAAGCATTATTGATATTTGTGCTCTAATTTAAGGGAAAGCATTATGAATTATCTTGTAGATCTGTTATAAAATAGGAATGCATAAGCGAAAATAATAAACAGAGTATGAAGAACAGAAATATAAACATGAATACCAAGATTTTTATGTGGAACCCTACTCCCTAAGGAGCGGGATAAAATCACAGGAGAACGCCTCAAAGGGCTGATAGTCTATTGCTTTTCTCATCTGATACAGAGGGTGAGGGGCTTCTTATATAGCCCTCACCGAGTCTCCACATCCCACAACTGGTAGATGTGGGACTAAACTCATGGATGTGATAAATGGATCCTGGAGGGATCCATTTACTCATCAGTACATGTGACGCATATACTCCAAAACTCCCCCTCAAGATGGAGCATGTAATGCTCAGCTTGGACAAACAGAAATAAATCTAAACTCACGCTACATGACACTACAGACAATATCAACTCAATGCGTACATTTGTCGGTTGACGTCGAGGACGTTGCTTCTCACGCCGTGCAGGTGAGGAGGATGAACAAGTTGGAGTGTGAGTCAACTGAATCTCCTCGTCAGAGAGCATGTGCTCTGTACTACGTCTCTCTGAGTCATTGCGGAGTACTATAAACTGCCATAACATGTGGACAACTGCTCCATCTCTGAAAGGGCCGAAAAGAGCGTCACTAATTATATGTACGTAGATCTCTGAAGATGGGTCTCTCTCATAAGGACCTCGAAGTGGGTTATCTCTCATATAAACCTCGAAAGAATCTCGTACTGGAGTCCACGATCACTTGAGAATGGAGTCTAAATAAGTCTCCTCGTCAGAGAACTGGGTCTCTCCCATCTGGCACAGAGAATGATACTCTACTCTAGAGTCCTTATGAATCACATGAAAACCTTAGCCAACATGGCATAACAAATGGTACTCTACTTCAGAGTCCGGAGTCCATATGGATCACATGAAAACCCTGGCCAAAAACAAGAATGATGGGGACCAAGACAAATGATGACATACATGTGCACATCTGAAAAGAAGACCGCATACGTGTGCGTGTCTGGAACTAATAACTCGGAAACTGATCATCGAGACTGAAATCTGAAGATCTGTATTGTCTAGAAAATATGGCTGGTCTAGAGAATCTGACACCTAAATGGACCCATGACTCTAGACTCTCACCCTTTCTCCCATACTGGTCGGAGTGACAAACACCGACCAAGTTGGGAGAAGACAACAAATACATGCAAACAAAATATGAATCACAAATGTCGATCTTAAATTTTTTTCGGCTTCTTTTTTAAATTATTCTTTTTTCGAATTATGTTGGCTATTTCCCTCATTTTTTAATAGCTGACTCATTTTTTTGCACAAAAAAACTCTTTTATCTTTTGCATACAGCTTTTTAGTTGTACACACCTTTTAAAAAATCGCTTTTTAAAAAAAAACGATCCATCGGCCCACGTGGACCCAATTTTTCTCAAACATTTTTTTAAATATTGGGTCTGCCTTTTTTTTCTCTGTCCAACTCCCCCTTCTTTTTTTAATGCACGGTAGGCCACTTGAATTTTTTTAAATAAACCACAGCCTTAGGGTTCCCAACTAGGAACATCTCACAAATACACGCCGCCCCCAATGGGGAGGCCCTTAGGGTTCCACTTGGTATGGGGGCCCCTGCTGGAGATCGAAGGGAGAGCGTACGCGAGAGTATGAAGGATTAGAGCCGCTACCGTGGGGTATGGAGCGGAGAGGAGACCTTCGCCTGAAGGGTGCGTCGCTCAGGGCATTGCCTGGAGCGCATAGCGTGGCTAGCCATCGCCTGCTGGAGAGAGAAGGAAGCCAAAGGAAGGCCGCCTGAGGGTTCTTTGGAACCCTAGCGGGCCGACACGTTCGAACTGCTGAAGAGGGCAGTACCGCCAATTGAGAGATGTCGATGGTCTGGAGAACTGACTGCGCCTGGAGGTTGAAAGGAGATGCACGCCAGGACGCACAATGGCGGTCTTGGAGAGGGCGGCGGCGTTCGGAGTAGACAGGGAGAAGCGCCGCTTGGAGCGTAGAGCAGGGGTGCGACCTCCGCCTGGAGGTTATTGGCATTCGTTGGAAGGATGTGGCGCCCCTTGCTGCCCCTTTTTTTGCTGGAGATAGAGGCAGCGGGACGACACCGCCTGGAGTTGGGTCATGTATCGCCTGGACTCCACCGCCTGGAGATAGAAATCGAGAGTAGCTGCTAGAGATTCACTGGTGATAGATGTATCCTAGAAATCGATTGTACACAACAGAAACTGAATCCCAAAACTTTCATGCTGATGGAAACTTCAGAACATAGACATGAATTAGGGTTCAGAAAAACCCTCAAATCGTTGTCGAAGATGATCTTAATAACGTACGGAAATCGATGATGTTGTGCAGATTTAGGGTTTCTAAGAAAACCCTAGAAAAAATGAATCTCTAATCTTGAACAAATCACGAACATAATAATCTTCAAGAACAAAATACCATAATCGAATCTCGAACAAATAATGAAGAATAACTCCTCGAGAATCGAACTCGCTCCGATACCATGTTAGAAAATAGGAATGCAAAAGAGAAAATGATAAACAGAGCATGAAGAACAGAAATATAAACATGAACACCAAGATTTTTACGTGGAACCCTACTCCCTAAGAAGTGGGATGAAACCACCGGAGAACGCCTAAAGGGTTGATAGTCTATTGCTTTTTTCATCTGATACAGAGGATGAGGGGCTTCTTAGCCCTCACTGAGTCTCCATATCCCACAATTGGCAGATGTGGGACTAAACTCATGGATATACTCCAACAAGATCGAGATCTTATTTTATATAATTGTATTGGTTATCTATGTAATTGTCCCAATGGCCTCATAATCTCCTCTATGTAAGACTAGGGTATACCTTTTTCATATGATAATATGGAAACCTATTTCTCCAACAAACCAGATCAAGTGTTAAGAGTTTTGTACTCTTTGGAAAGTATCTGCTTGTGATATTAAGTAATGGTGAAGGACAACAAAAATTACAACTATAGAACTGATAATACAATAGTATTGATGCAAGACATAGGAATATTACACATTACATAAGTACTAAATACCAAACAAACTCGAACAAAACAGACCTGCACTAGTACAAACCTGCATTTGATGATCAGACTGCACCATTGTTCACACCAATTAATATTTTACTCTACCAAAGTACCAAATAAGGAAGTTGAAAAATTATGCCCAAGTCAACTTGCATACAAAAAGCAAAATTTTTTTTAATCCAATATAAAAAGCACAATTAACAAACGTATAATCTGGAATAATATATTTTAGATGCTAAAGAGATATGAAACAAACATGAGCATAACATTTAAGATCGAAATGAAATTAGAAAGAGGTGAAACAGACTGGACTAGTACCAATGGCAGAAGCATACGGAGCAATTCTTTCATGAAAAATAGGATTGTAGTGTTCAGGATGCGCATAATAATCAACCTGTAAAACATCAAAAGCCATATAAAATACAGTTCATCCTAAATACCTTTACGTGACATAATCCTATTTGACATGAGAAGGTTTATTTTCTAATCTGTCACTGGACCTTTATTATTGATATATATAAATAGATCTAACAAGAGTAAGAGAAAAGTAACAGGAAAAGACAAAAAAATATTACTTTATCAAAGATTCTTGAAGAATCCTTGGGAACAACCATGTCTTTACATGTTACTACACAACCATATACTTGGAACGGTCTCCTTGAAGGAGGAGAATGTTGATCAAGATTCCCAACCTGGAATGTAGTACAGCAAAATTTAGTCCAACATACAAAAAAAAATGAGCGAGATTACCAACCTGGAATGTAGTACAGCAAAATTTAGCCCAACATACAAAAAGAAATGACTATGTTTCGAGGAATGTTTCATATTTTAGACTTGCATAATCTATCCAATACATGAAAGTTAGTACAAACCTGCAAAAAGTTATCGCCGGGTGGAAGTTGTTCTTGAGTTATTATAACAAGACCATGGCAGCAAGATTTCTTTCTTTATTCTGTGTAGTTGATCCAAGTTGTATTATTGTTATTGAACAATGTAATGTGTTAAATGGTTCGTACGGATTTAAATAATCCCTGCCCCCTATATATCATATACACCTCACTTTTGTTTCATACTATAGTGGAGAACCTAGCGGCTCATGCAGGGCTGTTGGATCAGTGTTCTCATGATTTTCTCTTGAAAAAGAGATATTTTCTATGTAATGACTGGGTCTTGTGTGTGCGCTTGTGTTTATGTTTTATATAGTATCAATGCCAATCCGAACTGGAGTTGGGTGCATCATGGAAACTCGGTATGTATGTGGTATATGTTGAGAGTATCCACAACGGATTGTTTTGTGGTTGAAGGTTTTCATGGTTGTGTTGTGACCTCCGTCACAAGGATGGAGAAATCGTTTAAGAAAAATCATTATTCCAACCCATGTTTGGCGTCATTCAGGATCACCCTGCCCCACTACCTGATTATGCAGTCAAGGAAGGCTGATAAATCATTGTTGCGAAGTGACTCAATGAGGATAGCAAATTGACCGATCATTTGAAGAGGTTAATGAACTTCCATTATTGCCTCAATCACCATTGTTCCTTGGAGGACATTTTAAACCAATTTAGATCGATAGTTTTTTTTTCTATTTGATGGATCACTATGGCCCCTGGGAGAAATCCTATCAATGCTAGGTGTCATTTCCAATTTATAAGCTTACGTGGACTAATATATAAGTTTGGGCTAAGTTTGGGCTAAGATCAACATCCTACTTGATCGTTGTTGAGAGATATTTATCTTTGTCTATTTCATTTATTGTCATTTCTTATTGTCTCTATTATGTAATTTGCTCATCAGGGTTTTTTCTCTATATATAAGATAACCTTATGGCCTCATGAACAGACAAGTCATTTTGTTTCTCCACATAATATAAGAGCAACGTTCCTATACAGGAGTTCCGCTACCCATGCCCTAAACCCCACCAGCCAACCCTAAACTTCCTCTCCTCATCACTCGCCATGGGTTATGCTGGGCTTTGCTCGCGCACAACGTCGCCCAATAGCACCTGCAAAGGTGCAAAAGTGCCTAGCAGCTGCTACAACACCGCCCAACGACACCATAGAAGGTGTGCAGGCCTAGCGGTTGCTGCTGCTTTATCCAACACCTCTTAACAGGTGCTATTTTTGGTTTAGCATCGTGTCTACACCCCCACAACTCATATCCTAGCTTTCGAGATCCCAAAACACTTCCAGAGATCTCTGAACGCTCTGATTTTGGACTGTTTATGGTGAAATCAAACTATTAGGTTCATCCTCATACCCTAACGCAAAGCAAGAACTGAGGGGGTGGTTGTGTTATGAGTTTACACCTATAACCAATCACCATATGATTCTGTAAATACTTTCTGATCAATCTATAGCCTCAGTTGCTCCTGTCGTAAAACACTTTATCATCATTTCAGATATCAAGAGTGACTTCATCTCTTTTGGTGCCTTCAAGGGTCTGGTACCCATCATGAAAATGGACGGGAACAACTACAAGTTATGATCCATGCAGTTTATGACCCTATTGCAACGTAGTAACAAAGAACACATTCTGAAATAGCCATAACCGACAGACAAGACTGGGCCGAACGCCTCAAGGAAGGTCGATGACACGTACGCACGTGTTTGGATTTCTGGTATTGTGACCACAGAGATAGCCAATGATAACTTACATCAGCCCATTGTCAAGGCAATGTGGGATGTACGTGTTGCCATCTATGGCCAGGCAAAGAATAAGGTCAAGATCCTCTAGGTACTATATGACATCTTCACGACCACACAGAATGGTCTTCCTCTGCATAGCTTCTATTCATTGTTGCAGGGCACATTCGAGAAGCAGCACAGCTTCATGCCCATCACAACATCTACAAAGCAACAGATGGCGTACAGGAATGCCATGATGGTTGACATTTTTCTAGTTGTCCTAGATCCTAAGTATGAAGCAACATGCACCCAACTTCTCATAAGAACAGGTATATGATGCAAATCAATAATTTCAACGGTGAAAAGTTTTATTTTTGATGATGGAAAATACTTGGTGGAAGAAATTAGAGGACGGAAGAAGAGAAAACTCACCGAATGCGAGGGATTTGGAGAAGAATTGCGAAGATCGCATGGAGGGAGAAGAGAGAGGGAGAGATAAACGAGATAAATCTCAAAATTTTAATTGACTCTAAATGCCTCCAACATTAGACAATAATTAAATCATTACAAACTCTATTTGGACTCTAATTAAATCTAACCAATTAATTGAAGGTGACATTCGATCTTATTATTTAAGTAAAAATTGTAACGGAGTAGATTGAACGGAAATAAATCTAACTCTAATTAGATCCTAATTAACAGACGAAAAATTAAGCCTTGATTGTTTATTTCTTGATGCATAATCTCTCTACCACTTCAAAAAACTCACCTCCTGATGAGTAGCTTTGTCTTCAATTTTGGTGCTTGGATGCTTGATCAATAAGCCATCATGCTTGTGATGAAAGAACATATGTGGTGCATAAGGCGGACTCCAAGTTTCCATGATGCAATGATCAACACCGACAACTTCATGTTGGAAGAACATATGTGGTGCAAAGGAGGTGCTCACGTGGATATCATTCCCCTGTTATGATGATTGAAGAATTGATGTGCCTACTTCAACTCAGGCACCACGGAATTTGAAGAACCCATAAAGATTGAATGGTACAAGTCTAGGATGAGAAAATATGTTGGTAATATACTAGACCATAGAATCCTTATATAGACTATTTCCACATTCCTAATCCTAATTGAAAATGGTGGTGGCTCCACTGTTCTATTCTCATCATATTTTTTCAAATATTCTTGCATCAGGGAGTAGAGGTGCAATTTCCCTAACCCTTCACTTAAATGAAATCCAACCCATATGCATCTCAATCTTACAACTTTTCGATAAAGTAATTTAAGTGGAGGGAGTTTCTTCATATTTCTCAAATCGATTCTCAATCCTTGATATTGTTGGATACGGTTCCCGATTGGGATATGCCCTCCTTTCTTGGGAAAACCCTTGCTGGGGTTTTCTTCATCCCCATCCAACGATGGCGATGGTGGCAACAAAGGGGGAGTGGTAGGCGGTGATGGCTACCGTGTGCATGATGGCAGAGCTTCACAAGGGCACGGAAATGATGATAGTAGCGGTGTCGATGGGGACCTTGGGATTCGGGCATGGCATTCGGGTTTGGGTTTGGATGGTGGCACGGTGCCAAGAATGGAGGGGATGGTGGCAGGCTTGGCATTTGGAATAGGGAGAGAGGGGGTTTTGCACAGGCGAGGAGGGCTTAGGATAAGGGCAGTAAGGATGGGCTTCAGCGGAGGTGGAGGTGACGGTAAAGGTAGGCTGATGTTTGTAGCACGAAGGGGTGAAGTTGGCAGGAGGTGTTGCCGCAACATGGGGTTGTTGTGGGGTTGCTGGCGAGGTGAAAGGTGGTGGGGTGGTATTGGTGGAGGAAGGGGCAGTAGGGAATAGTGTGGATGGTAGGGCGGTTGAGAGTGCTAGAGACGCCTTTGGAAGTGGTGGATGCAAGTTTAAATATACCTGGATAGAAGCGTTGGGGAGGGTTTTGGAGATGGGAGGCAGTACTAAGTTCCTTACCTGGGCAGTAATTTTGTCGACATCTTCTCCCCATTGTCGTTGCATGTTTGTCCAGCTCTTGAGTTTGTTGGATAGTGCTTCTATAAGATCAACATGTCATGCATAGTCCGAACAAAATTCTTTGGATTTATTTCTGCACAAACACCTGGATGGATCATCATATCGTGAGAACAACTTGTAGGTCATGCCATGATACCAATTAATGCAAATCAAAAATTTCAACGGTGAAAAGTTTTATTTTGATGGTGGAAAATATTTGGTGGAAGAAATTAAAAGGCGGAAAAAGAAAAAACTCACCGGATGCGAGGGATTTGGAGGAGAAGAATCGTGAAGATCGCATGGAGGGAGAAGATAGAGGGAGAGATAAATGAGATAAACCACAAATTTTTAATTGACTCTGAATGCCTCCAACATTAGACTATCATCCCCTTTATATAGGAGGTGAGGGATTACAACAATAGAAAGCGAATAAAATTCAAATCCTAACATACCATATTTGGACTCTAATTAAATCTAACTAATTAATTGCATATCACAATAGATCTCATTGTTTAATTAAAATTTGCAATGGACTCGACTGGACATAAATAAATCTAACTGTAGTTAGACTCCAAGTAAGGGACAAAAAATTGAGCCATAATTCTCCGTTTCATGCTACATCACACCCCCACTGACTCAATCTCCATGTAATGGGCCACCTACTTCTGAAAAGACTCACCATCCATGTAGTCAGCTAAGGTGGAAGCCACCTCTACCGCTCGAGTGGATCGTGAGAGATCCATCTCAAGGACTCAAACCTCCCAAGCCGCCTCCTCCACCATGAACATCTTGCACCAAAAGACCCTCAACACTTACCCCACCTTAGATCCAATATCCTCCCTCTACAGGGCCCCAGACTTTACATAACTATGGCACTGACACCATGGCCCAACGAGAAGTCTACCACACATTCAAATCAAGCACTTTCATCCCCATCAACATCCAAAAGAGCTTGCTAACATAGGGGATGATACCTTCGTCGCTAACTCTGCACAACTAACCATTACAAGATTCAAAAGATCGACACTAGTCTTCATTTCCAGAGCCTCCAACTGCATGCAAGACCATGGGGAGTGGTGAAGCATCAGAATGAGTTTACGAACAGTTTACATAATTTAAGCCACCACAGCAAAAGGCGCCATGTTGACATCATTAGGCTAATATGGTTAGGGACATAGTTTTATTTCTAGTTTATTTCCATGTTCTCTAATCTATTATAATTGTGAAGATAAACAAAATGAATTAATTAATTTATGATCCATAGGGCTCTCTTATATATAAAGGAGAAGCCCCAGAGGGCAAATTACATAAGAGAGATGTAATAAACAGAAAAATACAAAATAACTCTAAACACTACCTCTTAAAATGGTGCATAGATGTTAATCATACTCAGCTTGGAACAACACCTCTGGAACGACCCTTGGCTAGGATCTTGGTAAGAGCATCTATTGTATGTTCCCCTTAGCTAACTTGGGAAATAAAGATAAAGCCATATATATCGTGTGTAATGACAATTTACCTCAACGTGTTTGGTTCTCTCATGGAAAGCAAGATTGTTGGAAATAAATAGAGCATCTTGGTTGTTGTAAAGCAACTGCATGGGAAGAGGCGAGTCAATAGCTAAGTTTGTCACAACGAATCTGACTCAAATCATCTCAGTCCTTCCTTGCACCATAGCTCTGTATTCTGACTCCGTATTAGATCTAGCAACCATAGTCTGCTTCTTGCTTTTCCATGAAACCAAAAAACTTCATATGAAAACTGCAAAAATAGAGGCATACTTCATGTTCTTAGGGCATCCTGCATAGTCAGCATCTGCATAGGCTATAATAGATAGAGATGTATCTCTGCTAAAAAACCATGTACCTGGAGACGACTTCAGATACCTTAGGTTCATGTAAACAATATCCATGTGAGCCTGTCATGATTACTTCATAAATTGGATGATTTTGTTCACTGTAAAGGAGATATATGTCCTAGTATAGTCATGTAGAGGAGCCTCGCAACAAGCTATTTGTATCTCCACTTGTCCACTCATATGTATCATCATCGTAGAGCCTCATGCTGGGGTCCATGAGAGTAGTATCATGTCTACAGCTAGCCATATCCTTCTCTGGCAGATTATTTGTAACATACTTTGTTACAAGACCTCTCTAGTTCTTGACAAACTCAAGTCCAAGGAAGTATCGTAGTTCGCCAAGGTCGTTGGTGACAAATTGTTATCTAATGCATGGCTTAGCCTCATTGATATCTTGTAAGTCATATCCTGTAATAATAATGTTATCAACATAAACCAGAATGAAAAGAATACCTCTATGTATCCTATGCATAAAGAGTGAGCGATATGCAGTCATCTCTTGAAACCCTGTTGTTCTACCAAGTTTTAGAGTTTCTAGAACCATGCTCTGAGACTTTGCTTAAGGTCATATATGACCTTGTGAAATTTGCGTATGTGAGATCCCTCATATTAGGATCCGATCTTTTCTATCTTTTCTCTAATTTTTGCTCCGATCCATCCAGTAACCAAATTAAATGAATGATTACACCGTCCTGTATTGCTCGTTGAGAACTTTCCAGCGAGTTTAAAACGTTAAAATCGGAATTTGTATGAGAGAGTTACATACAAAACCATAAGACTGCGACTTTTAGATATGGATCTGGATCCAAGTATGGTTGCCTATATAAGAAGGGGGTTAAGCCAAGTTGGCTCATCAGATCACTTAGCCAACCTCGCCGGAGCTCCTCTGCTCTCGCCTGAGCGCTGCCTCCAGAGCAAATTTAGGCCACCGATCAGATGATGAAGTATGCTATTCGAAGAGCTAGTAGCAGGAATCATTGTGGACACGTCTTTGTTCTATGAAACATTGTGGAACTCTCATTCCGGACAAAGGAAGTTCGTGGGAGAACTTTCCCATATATACAGATTTTATTGTTGTCGGATCCGCGCGATTTTCGCACCATAAGTCATGTATAGTGTTTAAAACACGTTGGCAGTATTGATTTCATGTTTTGATAAGTTTTGTGCTGAAACCCATTTTGTATCGCATCACCTTTTTGTGATTTCCCATTGAATGACTGGGTGCATGGGGAAGATGATTGTATATTTGTGATGAGTAACATCAGGAACAAGATGATGTAATTCGTGATTTCCCATTGAATGACAAGGTGCATGGGAAAGATGATTGTGGATTAAGAACTATTTTAACCAATATTGGAATAAATTCTAAGTTACCAATGAAGTTGTTTTGTGACAACAAAACCGCTATAAATCTTTCAGAAAGCATGGCCTACATGATAGAACAAAGAATGTGGATATTTATCGTTACTTTATCAAAGAAGAATTGACTCAAAGGAACTTGTTCTGCCATACATAAAAGCTAAATAAGAATTTACTCGAAGGAACTTGTTCTGCCATACATAAAAGCTAAATATTAAGTGGCTAACGTCTATATTCAATGGCATCCTATAACTGGCTTTGAGAAGAATGTGGGTAAGTCGGCACATGTACATTCTCTATGACCCACTTGAGGAGTATTAAGTTCCTTTATTTTTCACGTATAGAAAGAATGAACAAATGTTCAAGCTGCTATGAGCAATCGGAATAACTTCCTATGTTTGTTTACTTCCAATGTGGAGAGTTTCCACGTTAACCATTGTTTCATTGCTTTCTTGATTAACTACAAAATAAAATAATAAGGATTTCTATTTTTAAATGCCATAGGATAAAACAATACAGATATGAGTACAACATTTCATATAAAATCCTTCCCCATGGGACTTCTTAATTAGATTAGTTTATTATCTAACTGAATTTAGATTCAAATGGGATTGAGAGCTCAAGGAAGGGTTGGACTGTTGAAGGTCAATTATATCCAGTCTTATCTTGCGCTCTTATGTCTCGTATATAACAACACTTTATAATTAATAGATGTTAGAAAATAAGAATGCGGAAGCGGAATGATAAACATAGCATAAATAAAGAAATATGAAACACAGAACACAAAGATTTTTACGTGGAACCCTACTTCCTAAGGAACGTGATGAAACCACGGGAGAATGCATCAAAGGGTCATATGCTTCATTACTTTTTCTTAATGGATACATGAGGTTTGGGGCTCCTTATATAGCCTCCACAGAGCCTCCTGGTGGGTAGATGTGGGACTAAACACATGGATGGGGTGAATGGATCCTGGAGGGATCCATTTACCTACCTATTATATAAGTGACGCACAACTAAAAACTCCGGCACTCCCCCTCAAGATGGAGCATGCAATGCTCAGCTTGGACAAACAGAAAGAAGCTCGACTCACAATACATGACACTATAAACAATATCAACTCAACGCGCACAACTGTCGGCTACTGTCGAGGACATTGCTTCTCATGACGTGCATGTGCGGAGGATGAACAGGCTGGAGTGTGAGTCTGAAGAAGTCACCTCATCGGAGAATTGGATCTCTCCCATATGGCTCAGAGAATGATAGTCTACTCTGGAGTCCCTATGGCCCACATGAAAACTCTTGTCGAAACAACAAGAATGATGGGGACCACGACAAAAGATGGCAAACAAATGCACATCTGAAAAGAAATCATATGTGCATGTCTGAAACTGAAGACTCAGAACCAATCGTCGAGTCGGAACAACTGATCATCTGTAGAGTCTGGAAACTGGCCGGTCTGGAATATCTGTATCTGGAGAATCTGAATAGACCTGTGACTCTACATATACTCCCCTTTTCTCCCATACTGGTCGAAATGAAGACATCGACAAAGTTGAGAGAAAATAAGATAGATGGGGAGAAAAATCAAATAAGCTGATTACTCATTTTTTTCAACTTTTCTTCTCACATTTCTCGAAACATTTTTTAAGTTGTTTTACATCATTCATCATTTTTTAACTTACCTTGCTACATTTTTTTCGGCTATATTTCTTTAATAGCTACCACCCTTTTTTCCCAACTAAGCCGTTCACAAAAAAATTTTCGGTTTTCCACATCATTTTTTTAAATCATTTTTTCCGAATGCTCCTTCACCGTTTTCTCTCCTTTCCTTTTTTTATAACTCACGTCCTTTTTCAAGGTAGCAGAAGCCCACTTGGGACTTACAATAAATAACCCGACATAATTTTTTTAAACCATTCGGCCCAACTTGGGCTCTCAATGAAATAGCTCTCAAGATTTTTTTTATAAGGGCGACGGGCCCCACCTTTTAGGGTTCCCACTATGGGAACACCTTCTCAACCACGTCGCTGCCCAAAGGGGTTCCCATCAGGGAACCCATCGTTTCTCACCTTCACCCAAGGGAGAATCTCGCTGATGGGTTTCGCCTGGAAGCCTAGATCGCATCCCGCTGGAGGAGGGGCGTGGCATCGGATGGGTGAAGGAGAGGGCGACGCCTCTTGGAGACGAATTACGGCATGTGCCGCCTGCTGGAGCGACCTGCACCGCCACTTGGAGTGGGTCTCTCTCGCACCACCGAGCAAGATGGAGGAAGGGTGCATCGCCACTGGTGCTGAAGCATTATGGGGCTCTGGAGCGGTTGCAATCTGCGCCGCCTAGAGAGTGCGCGGCTCGTGTAGCCTAATGTGCATGAAATTGTTCTCGTGTTCGCCTGGAGATCTCCACATCCGCCTGTGCAGCAAGGGTAGATGTCGCCTAAATCTGGATCTGAGGCCGAGAAGGTGAGCACAGAGAGGGGTTGCGCCAGCCTGGGTGATCGTTCCGTCGGGATCTGATGAAGACGTTGATGCCGAAACTTAGGATTTTCAGAAACAAACCCAATGATTCTTTCATGAACATGAACTTGAATAATCTCACATGTGATAATCACAATCTCCTTCAACAAATCTTCAAGAATAACAATAGTACAACCGAATCTCAAAGAAATAAAGAACGTGAAAACCTCGAGAATTGAACCCGCTCTGATACCATGTTAAAATATAGGAATGCAGAAGCGGAATGATAAACATAGCATAAATAAAGAAATATAAAATATAGATTACATATTTTTACGCGGAACCCTAATCCCTAAGGAGCGGGATGAAACCAGGGGAGAAGGTCTCAAAGGGCCATATGCTTTGCTTTTTCTCAATGGATACAGGAGGTCTAGGGCTCCTTATATAGCCTCCACAGAGCCTCCAAATCCCACTACTGGTAGATGTGGGACTAAACGCTTGGATGGGGTAAATGGATCCTCCTATTACATAAGTGACGCACAATTAAATGCTCCAACAATAGAAGATCACGAATTTCCAGGAGTTCTTCAACAACTAGCTAGTGAACTATGCGAGGGAGGTCGTCCATCACCACTTTGACAAGCACTGCAGACTTGGATGAATTCTGGAGATGCAACAGGACGAACCTCTAAATTTTGATAGATATCATATATATTAGTAAAACTGTAAAAGTCTTATTATGTACTATTTTAGATAACACACACATGACTTTGGTCGTCGTTATTAACCTTGAAGCCAGCATTTTCAAGTATATTAATTCAAAAGTAGCCAGCAGTATATATAAATTTATTGACTAAACATATATTGCAGAGACAAGGAAAATTATGGTAGGAGACTCTTTTCCCTACAACAGCCACATCTTTCTCCAACTTATCTTCCAACAAAAGAGCAATAGAATAAAACATAAAATAAGACTTACCATTTCGAAAAGTTCTGGAAGATTGCCTGGATCAACAAAAGTGTGAGGCAAAAGTTTGAATATTTCTTGTGCCCCCTGAGAGACTAAAAATCAAATATATATTCAAAGTAAGTATAACGATGGGAAAAAATAATGTACAATTTTAATGAAAGCAAACTACCCAGGATCACCTGATTGTATTGAGATAATCAATTGTTACTTCTTTCTGCAAATAATATTGGATAATTCTGTTGCTAAATACTTCTTTCTATTCAAATTTCAATTACCATAATTTCTATTTTTGAGAAGATTCAATTGCCAAAAGTGTTACACACATCTCGTTGCAAGCTATCTCTGATATGAAGGATATTACAATATATTCCACCTCAGTGGCAAAGAGACATGGAGGGACAATTCTTTTTGGGGTATTAGATACAATCATGGATTAAAAAACCACAGTCACCTTATCTAATAGGGTTTATCCCAAAAAATTCAGCTTATATTTCCACTGTGCTTTTAGTATAGTTTCGAGAAAGAAGGGCAGTGATCTCAAATAGGAGCTGTCCTCTCTTTGTCACCACTCTCTCTTGGCGAAAAGGATGCAGTAAACCTTGTTTATTGATCTATACAAACTGTAAAGTGCCCCAGTCCAATCAAAGGAAAAGTAACTAACGAACATTACAAAATGTAGGCAATCAATCACAAGCAATCCATGACACACAGTTTACATGGAAAAATTCCATCGGTGTAGTGGGATAAAGAAAAGTTCTACTATGATGAAAAATTGGAGTACATGATACAAAACCCTAAGAGACAGTGCTCTCCTGGAATAAGACTATCAGATAACCCACGCCTTACCCTAAAATACATTTCTATAGAGATACTCAATAAGCGGATCTTAAAAATCGGTTTTAATCTGGTCGAACAAGATCCGTTTACAGAATATATTTGGATCATAAATTGTTTGAGTCTTCGAGGCATATCTCAAGAAATCTCCACCATGACTTGAACTATACCCCGAAAGTACTAATAGAACTCTCTCTTTGTCATATAGGGCCTTTATGCCCTAAAAGACCAACTAAATTCATGTAGGTTGTAAACTGGTTAGCGGAGCTGGCTTGGTCATCATGTATGTTGGATTTTCTATTGTAACGATCATCTTCATCTGAATGTTGCCAATTGTGACTACTTCACTGATGAAGTGGTAGCGGACATCAATGTGCTTCATTCTTTGATGGTGCATCTTGTCCTTTTTCAGATGTGCGATACTTTGATTATCACAATAGGTACAACTGTCTTCTGACGGGGACTGAGTTCGTCAAATAATCCTCTCAACCAAATTGATTTCTTGATGCTTTCAGTTGTTGCCGATATATTCTGCTTATGTGGTAGATAATGCCACAATGTGCTATAAAGTTGCTTTCCATAAAACATTACATCTGTCAATAGTGAATACATAACATATAGTGGATTTTCTCTTGTCAAGTCACATGTACAGTTAGCATCAATAAATCCAACTACTCCATCCTTCTTTCAAAATTAGGACAGAACCCAATGGTACCTCGTAGGCATCTTAGAATCCACTTCAAAGCAAGCTAATGATCCCTTCATGGATTTTACATGTACTCAGAGCACTGATTATCTGGACGAGGTCTAGGCGAGTGCATATCATGGTATGCATAATACTCGTAACAGTGCGAGTGTAAGGAACAGGAGGTGTATACTTATGCTCATCCTCTGTCTATGGTGATAATTATATGAACAACTTAAAATGAGGGCCAAGTAAAATATACTCAGGTTTGGCATTTATCATGCCAATACGCTACAAGACCTTCTCAAACATAGCTTTCCAGAATTGCATACTTTGTGTATCTTCATGCCAAGTATCTACTTAGCTATACTGAGATAGTTCGTCGCAAATTCTCCAAGCAAGGCCTTCATTTTGTTCACCTCAGATTTGCTATGAATGATATCAATATATCATCAACACAAAGTAGAAAAAAATGAAGGAGCTATCAACAAAGTGTGTAAAATAGACATAAGCATCACAATTGCTCTTGATAAAATCATGTGCAACCATGAATGTGTTGAAGCGTGTTCACTACTGTCTCGGAGGTCGATTCAACCCATATATATTTCTTTAATAAGGACACATGATCTTTCTTTCCATGCACTTTTGTTGGGAGAAAAATGTTTCATAGTTTATTTCATTACCCTAGGCTCTCTTATATAGGAGAGGAGCATATGGGTAAATTACAGGAGTCGTACATAAGTAGAGAGATAATGAAGAAACAATACATAAAACATAAATATATCGCTACACTCCTCCTCAAGATGGAGCATAGATGTCGATCATGCTCAGTTTGGACGAGCATTTCTGAAAGAGCCCTCTAAGTAGAGCCTTGGTGAAAATATCTACAGTTTGGTCCCGTGAGATGACATGAGATGTAGAGATAAAACCTTTCTGAATCATATCTCGTGTGTAATGACAATCAACTTCGATGTGCTTGGTGCGTTCATGAAATGCTAGATTATTTGCAATAAATATAGCAGCCTGATTGTCGCATTCCAGTGCCATAGGGAGAGGTACATCTATATGTAAATATGTAAGCACGGCTCGAATCCACATCATTTCTGTAGTAGCCTGGGCCATTGCCCTATATTCTGACTCAGTGCTAGATCTAGCTACAACAGTTTGCTTCTTGCTTCTCCATGAGACAAGAGAGTCTCCAATGTATACAGCAAATCCAGTAGTGGACTTCTTGTCCCTTGGGCACCCTGCATAGTCTGCATCCACGCATGCTGAGATGTTGGCCTCTTTCCTCTTTTAAACAGTAGTTCTGTACCAGGGGATGATTTAAGATACCTGAGTATCATATGTATAGCATCCATATGGACCTGATGTGGTTGCTCCACGAACTGACTCACCCGACTAACAGCAAATGAGATGTCGGGTCTGGTTATGGTGACATAAAGAAGCTTTCCTACCAACTCTCTGTACATCCTCCTGTCACCTTCGTTAGTGTCATCATCATATAGTTTCATACTTGGATCCATAGGTGTGGTGGTCGGTCGACATCCAAGCATGACTGTATCACTTAGTAAATCAGTGAGGTATTTTCTTTGTGTCATCACAAGTCCCCAGTGATTTCTGGTAAACTCCAGTCCCAGAAAATATCTAAGAGTTCCAAGGTCTTTGGTGACAAATTCATGACCCAAGAGTTCTTTCGCCCTTTTTATTCCTTGTACATCATCTCCTGTAATGAGAATATCATCAACATAAATCATAATAGCAACCGTACCTTTGGATGTTCTCTGTACAAAAAGAGAATGATCTGCATTTGAGCATTTGTATCCATGTTTCTCAAACAAGTCTGAGAGATTCTAAAACCAATCTCTAGGGCTCTGCTTCAGGCCATAGATCGCCTTATGAAATCTACACATCTGTGAACACTCCCCCTCAACAGCAAAATCAGGTAGATGTTGCATGTAGACTTCTTGAAGATCACCATAAAGAAATGCATTGTTGACATCCAATTGAAACAATGGCCAATCTCAAATCACAACTACTGAGAGAAGAATCCATAAGGTAGAATGATGAGCGACAGATGAGAACGTGTCAAGGTAATCTACGCCATACGTCTGTGTAAACCTTCGTGCAATCAGTCGTGCCTTGTATCGGTCAGTGCTACCATCGGCATTTTGCTTAACTGTAAATACCCACTTACAGCTAACTGTAGACACATCAGGAGGTGCTTATACAAGGCTCCATGTGCCTCTAGAACGAAGAGCAGCCATCTCATCTTCCATATCCAATCGCCACCGACTGTCCCTCATAGCCTCATGATGGTTTCTTGGAATTGCCACCTCTGATAGTGCCACTGCAAAAGATCTGAAATCGCCAGTCAAACGATCAAAGGACACCATAGATGCGATAGGATACGATGCATAGCTCCGCTTCTGCTTCCGAAGAGCAATAGGTAAGTTCAAGTCTGCATATTCCACATATGTCCCATCTGTATAATCCTGCTCAGATAAACCATTAGACCCATCAGTAGAAACCATGTTATCAGAACATACCTCATGCGGGCTTGATGAGCGGTGACCATAAGCAGAAGCAGACCGACGGGTATAGTGGTGTGGTAGTGGTGGAAATGGGACCGATATAGGCGGTGGTGGTGGCATCGGTGGCAAAGTAGGAGGTGAAGATGATGGTAGTGGTGCTGGTGTGGTAGGTGCTGGAGGTGGTGGTGGCATGTATATGTTGTCACCAGTAGCCGAAGATGTCAATCGATCACACGTAAGAGAAAAATACATCACAGACTCAAAGAAGGTGACATCGGCACTAACATAATACTTTCTGCGCAATGGATCATAACACATGTACCCTTTTTGTGTCTTGGAGTACCCAACAAATACACACTTAACAGCTCTAAGAGAGATCTTGTCAACACCCGGAGATAACTGAAGGACGAATGCAATGGAGCCAAACACACAAGGGGTAAGTGAGAACAAGTCCTTGTCAGAAAATGCAAGAGAGAAAGGAATTTTCTCACACAAGACTAATGAAGGCATGCAATTAATAAGGTAACATGCCGTAAGAACATCATCACCCCAAAATGAATGGGGAGCACGACTCTGAATTAGAAGTGTTCGCATGACATCGAGCAAATGTCGGCGTTTTCTTTCTGCAATACTATTTTGTTGAGAAGTATATGCACACGAAGTTTGACGAATGATACCCTGGGATGAAAAATACTTAGATAGAGCATGTGCACAAAATTCCACGGTATTATCAGTTCTCACAATTTTCACAGTAGCAGAAAAAACATTTTTAATCTCAGACAAGAAACTTTTGATAACATCTCCAGCTTCAGATTTATTCTTTAGTAAAAAGACTCATGAGAAATGAGAGAAATCATCAACAGCAACTAGATAAAACATGTGTCCTTAGTGATCGGGAGCACGACTGGGACCCCAAATGTCTACATGAAATGACTCAAACTTGGAGCTACTACTCTGACTCTGACGACTGGGAAAGTTGGAGCGATGATGCTTTCCCAACTGACATGCCTCACATTGGAAGGACATGTGAGGCGAGACCTGAGGCAGAACATGACACATTTTCTGGAGCGGGGATGACCACAGCATAGGTGGCACAAGAATGGTGAAGCAGATCCGGCAGATAAAGAGTATCCAACATAGGGAGCTCGAACTAGGCGATGAGGTCGTCCTGCTCATGGCTACAACTAATCACCTTGCCCGTAAGGATGTCCTGAAAAACAAGAGAGGAATGTTCAAAATGGCTCTACAATGTAGTTCCTTTATAATTTGACTAATGGATAACAAATTCATAGAAAAATCAGGTGCATGTAGAACATTCTGTAAATGCATAGAGCGTGTCAAACTGATCTCCCCCTGTCCTGTAATTGGGGAATGAGTCCCGTCTGCAATAACTATTGTACGTCCTGGAGGAATAGACCTATATGTTATAAGCTGATTCCTGTCTCCACACAGACGATGTGTGGCTCCTGAGTCCATAATCCATTCACCTACATCGGATCCACAACTGCTAGTGAATGCAAAGGTACTACCTGAGTTGCTGGAGGAGGCTGATGCAGCCACATCGGAGTGACTTCCAAGACCTGAGGAAGGCGTTGCAGGAGAAGTTGCAGGTATGATACCTCTCAATCCGGCCACAAGATCATCAAATCATTGATCCATAGAAGAAGCAACAAGAGGCTCGATCTGCTCGGCCACACGAGTAGTAGCTGGAAATCCATGCTTGGAATAGCATGTATCCTCGGTATGCCCAGAACGATGACAGAAGGTGCATTGCTGACAAACACGACCACCTCTGCCACAAGGTCCGCGTTGACGAGAATGATAAGAGCCTCCACGACCTCGAACAATAGCCAGTGCTGAAGAAGATTGGTTGGTGAGAGAGGATGGAACAGTAATCCGACTGAGCTGACGAAATGCTTCCTTCATTGGAGGAATGGTCGAATCCGCCAAAATCTGCAAATGGGCTGCTTCATATTCAGGATCAAGTGCTTCCAAGAAGACACCAACCATGGTGACAGTCCGATAAGACTCTTGCTGCTCAGGAGTGGAGTTGAGAGGCATGAAGCTATAGAGCTTCTCAAACATCCAACGCAATGATGTACATAAAGAGTGAAGTGGGCGTCCATTCTGCTTCGTAGCGAAGATGTCATGTTGTAGCTGCAGGATCTTTGTCTCGTTCTTGGCCTATGAATAGGTAGCAGCAAGAATGTCCCACATCGCCTAGGTTATGGTTCGATGTAGTATGTCATTGGCAATCTTCAGTGCCAATGTACCTGACAGCCAAACTTTGGCATAATTCGTCTGCCTCCCATGAGGCATTGACTACAGTCTTCTCGACCCGTTCTTCCTCAGTAAGAATGTGTTTATTACCGGTAGACTTCATCATACTCATGAACTGCATAGCACACAGTTCGTAGTTGGTCCCATCCATCTTCACTATGGGCGCATGACCTCTGAAGGCGCCCATGGAGGAATGTCGACCTTGTTTTCTGACATGATGGCTCGAGAAGACTAGTTGTGAAATAGAACACCAGGTAGACATCAGACTCATGCAACCAATCACATATTGGATTAGATGACGGCTAGAGGGCAGCGGAGAGACAACTTGGAGTCGCAAGATCGGCTAGAGGGTAATGTAGGTTGTGGTTGGCAGGGCTGCAGGGTCAGTGGGGGCGCAGGGGCGGCGTTGCTGCAGTGCGGCGGAGCCGCAACAACAACATGGGCCGCAGGAGCGGCGCTGGAGACCGCGGCAGGCGGTGCTTACCAATGGGGCAGCATTGACGGGGCCGCGAAGTGCGGCGTTGGGGGCTGAGAACGAGAGGGGATGAGGGCTAGGATTAGGTTTCGGAGCTCCGGTCTAGGACCGCCACTCTTATACCATGTTGGGAGAAAATATTTCATAGTTTATTCCATAATCCAATCCTAGGCTCTCTTATATAGGAGAGGAGCCTATGGGTAAATTACAGGAGCCGTACATAAGTAGAGAGATAATGAAGAAACAATACATAAAACATAAATATATCGCTACAACTTCAAAGCCTTCACGTTGACGCATGTATATTTGCTTTTCAAGTTATCCATGTAAGAAAGTTGTCTTTACATCTAGCTTCTCCAACTACAAGTCGTTCATGGAAACCAATTGTTAGCGAGTTCCATACGAAGGTGTGCTATCCTAAAGATATCATTCTAATCAATACCCTCCACTAGGATAAAGCCTTTGGCAACTAGTCTTACCTTGTATCCCGCATCGACGGAACCAAAGATGCCTTCTTTCTTCTAGTAAATATATTTGGAATTAACCAACTTCTGTCCACGTGGTGGATTAACAAAGCCCATGTCTAATTTGTTTGAAGAGATTCTATCTCCGCATTCATCACTACAAACCAATATGTAGAGTACTATGATGAAACAACTTCAAAAAATTGCTCGAATCTCCCTGCATCAGGTGTTTTCTCTCCAACAGATAATGCATATGCAAATGCAGAATATGCATATCTAGTGGGTGACTTCATTAACATATGTCAATGTTTGTTTGTAATGCACTCCTCGTCACATGTTGTAATTCTCCTTTCTTCTTATGATTCAGATAAGTGACAATGATGTGATAGGACTTGGTCGGCCTCAAGCTCCACCTGCCTCTCAATACTCACACATGCATCTGCATCAGAAGAACGAACAACAGAACTTTTCACGAAAGATAAAATGGCAGACTTATTAAATACAATATTATTTCAATCATTATTTTTGCGCTTTTGGATCAAGAAGCCACCGTCTATATCTCTTCACTCCATCTATATAACTAAGAAATATGTATTTAAAAGACCTAGGTTCCAGTTTTCCTTGACTAACATTTGCATATGCAAGACAACCAAAAATCTTTAAATAAAATAATCAGGCAGATGTCTATATCCTACATCCTATGATGTCAGGTTGTCCGAAACCGATGAAGGATATCGACTCACAAGGAAATTTATTGATGTAACTACTTCAACAGAAAAATCCTTCATCAATCATATGTATTTAGCAGCAGACATATGGCTCTCTCTAGCAGGATTCTATTCTTGCACTCTGTAACTCCATTCTATTGTAGTCTGTCTAATTGTACAATGTCTAGCAATGCCTTCATTTTTGCAAGTCATTATATTCGGTGGAACATAATTCTAAGCCATTATCCATCTGTAACCTCGTGATATTTTTCCCAATATGCTTCTCTAATAGTCTTTTCCACTGCTTGAAGCATGCGGACACCTTTCTTTGGATTTAAGGGCATAAATCCAAACCTTTCTAGAATAGTCATCAAATACAATATAGAGGCACTCATATCACATGCATATTTTCCATGACTCTTAGGGCCTTTGCAATGCCCTATTGCATGAGATAGACTTCATTTTGACCTTCCACATGCCAAAATTGATGATGTAATCACTCTTCTCAATCTAAAACTTTGTCATCATCATGGATGTTGGATCTGATCGAAGATGATATGTTAGCGAAGATCTCAACGCAAAGTGAAACCGCTAACTAAACATATCCTATGGGACTCTCAAGGCGACACGAAGAATCAACGATTGGCTCTGATGCTAATTTGTATTAAAAGATCTAAGTACGCAATCAACCACAAGCAATCTATGAAGAACACACTATTTACTTGAAAAAACCCCCACCAATGTAGTGGGGAAAAAATCATGGGCAAAGGAGGGTTTCTGCTATGATGAAAACTGGAGTACAGGAAACAAAATCCTAGGAGGTAGTGCTCCTCCGTAATGAGACTCTCTGATAAACCACGCCTTATCCTAAAATACATATATAGGGGTACATAACAATGGATTATAATCAGATCCTAAAAATCCAAGCCACGAGGTTGTGTCCACGCACCCCCCTTAATCGGGTCAGTTAAGATCCATTTAGAAAATATATGGATCCTAAACAGGTTGAGTCTTCAAGGCATATCTCAACGGAAACTTGAGGGAACATGAGTTGCTCTAATGCAAACCCTAAAACATCATATTGAGGTTCTCATGCTAGTATGGATGCCCACTGATACTAGATTAGGGTAGTTGAGAAACGAATGGGTAGGAAAAAGCTGGTTTTTTTGTCGGTGAGCTTGTTTTGGGACCATCAACTATATTATATTGCTCGAGCTAGAGGGTCAAAGGTCTCACTATGAGCATTCCCAATATGAGTGAGTTTCAAGTGTATTTTTGGATAGTTAGGGCTCTTTCCGGATTCCCGAGTCTAAAAGTAAATGCGCAAGTTGGATTTTTCAGCCAAATTATGTAAAGCCGAAGAGTTTTCTACTAAGTCAAATGTTATCAAAGATGTAATGCCTACATCAAAAAGCTTAAGACAGAATCTTAGGAAGAATATCTTGGAAAGCTAAATGTAGTGGTGATTTTAGTGACCTGAACAGCCCTTAACTGTTGCAAACAAATAAACTGTCAGAGGATTGTTAATTCCAGCAATGACAAGTTTTACTCAGTGCTCTGTCAATAACAAGGAATTATTTTTTGCAGAGGACATAAATAAATTAATCCATTTGCCATGTCAAAAGATGCAACATAAGAATAAATACAACCTTGTTCACATTCTTTGTAGACAACCTATTCAATTTAGGGTTTGTATCACTTGTGCCCATCTTAACTTCTGTAATATCAGTTATGCCCCACCTTTTTTTAAATGTCAGTTGTGCCCCTCATTTCTTTTAGTTTCATCACGTGTGTCCCTTGGGTTAGTGACGGATCACGAGAACCTTAGTCAATTGCTCTAGAGGAAGTAGTGTCGTTGTGCTACCAAGTGTGATTCACGTAAAAGAATGAGATGTTCTTTTGATTTTTTTTATTTAAACTCCTAAACTAACGTGTATAATAGTGAGTATGGGAGTATCAAACTCGGGAGGAAAACTTTCAACTAAGTGTGGGTGTAGTTATTAATTAGGAATTTTCAACATTTTTTAAGAATTTTCTAATGATTTTTATGAATTTTTATGGAGTAATGAATTCATGTTTTTTAATTAATTTTAAATGTTTTTTTTTTATTTTTTTCCTATTTTTCCAATTTTTTATTTATTTTAATTTTTTAAATTTTTAAGTATTTTAAATTTTCAAAACAATTTATGAATAATATATATAATGAAACAAAAGCCTTTTTAGATTTTTCAAATATAAGAAATAAGGTCAAAATTAAGAAAATAAAATGTTTTTATGTTTTAGATACTTTTCTATGTTTTTGATATTTTTGTTGGTATTTTTTATTTTTATAGATTTTAAATTGAATTAAAGTGAAAACGATTTGTAAAGTAAAATAAGCTATTGTTTTTGCTATTTTTAAAATAGAAAATGAAATCAAACAAACTGAAAACTAATTTTGTATAAAAGTATCTTTATTATACATATAACCATCAACTAATATAAAAAATATATATATAAAAGGCTATGGGGCAATCTACAAGTCATACATATGAGTCATTAACTACTATATAAGAATATGTCATATGAAAAGTAATGGGTAAAGCTTGAGGCATTCCTTCAGGGTAGCTTAAAAACCTTGTTCATAGCAAGTAGTTATGATTTTTTAGTTGTTTATGTCTTACTACTTGCTTCTTTTGCAATCACCTTAAAATGTCTGCTTGTTTTAGTAAGTTTCAGGATTTACCAGCGCCTGCTGACGTCTCTTGTTCCTTTCATGTGTAGCAGGCAAGGAGCCTGCACTGCAGGGATGGTTGATGATTCAAGAAATCCTATGTTATTCCAAATGGTACTGTTACTTTTGTCACAGTTTTTGTTCAGTTTATGATGTAAAACATTTTCTTTCTCTTCTGTATATTTTTTGGAACACATGTATGAACAGTCAGCCTCTTTTGTACATGTTGCTTATACAAAAGGAAATTAATGAATAGAAATTTGGTGGCACACTCTGTTGTTGATCCTGCAGTTATCGGTTTAAATGTGAATGTGTGCAGATATATGAAAAATTTCCTCGTATTTTCATATAACTTGTGCGATATTTGCTGAATGTAATACAACGAATGTATTGTAAACGGGTACCCAAATCCTCAGGGGTTAACATTTATTTAGGTAATAAATCAATGTTTATAAATATATTTTTATTTTATTTGATAATTTATTTAATGATACAAATAAATACACATATCTACAATATATGTGCATTATACATATATAATGAATGTACCTATTTATTTTTATTCTATTTAACTTTTACTATTTTTATTTATATTTTATATAATTAATATAAATTATTTGCAAGAAACTAAAAATACAATATGTACAAAAAATGTAAAGAATAAATAAATCAGAGTAATATATACATGTACAATAACACCCTCAAAAGGTTGACTTTCACATCTTAACTCCAAATCTTATGAAACCACTTTCATTTTAAAGATATTTTTATTCTGAGTATAATAAAATTGAGTTTGATTCATTTTGAGTTCGTAACAGAGAAGATATTGATCTTTAAAATCTTATTTTATGGCTTTTATGAGTGGTGTGCCTTTTATTCTATAAACGATTTATTTTTATAAATATTTTTATTATTTAAAAAAATGAAGAAAATATTTTTATTTGAGTTTATTTAAATGATAAATAAAGTAGTACAAAATATTTACAAAGTGAATTTGACAAATATATACAATGTGAACTTGGTTTCTAAGATTTTTATAAGTTAATGATCCTATCTCCCCATACTTTATTTCTTGTCAATTATGTAGAGATATTTCTAGTATTTAAGTACTTTATGTGTCATGCTTATTTTCATTGTTCCATCTTATGTAATTTACCCATAGGCTTCCTCTATATAAGAGAGCCCAGCTGGAATAAACAAGTTCTCTATTTCTTCCAACATAGTATCAGAGCCTCCAGCCTAAACCCTAACCCTAGCCGCCCCTCCCTGTCGCCTCTCATCCTCGCCGCCTACCTCCTCACCGCCGCCTCTCCTCCTCTCCGTCGCCCACCACTAATCCCGCCGCCCCTTTCCCCCAACTCAGCGCTGGCTACTCCTCTTCATGGGTATGAGTGCATAAGTCTACATATGCACTCATATCCCTACATGTTTCTGTAGACGATTCTTCATTGATCTACAAACCCTAGTTCTTCATCTCCGGCAACTATGTCAGAATACAAGGTCCATATGCCCTCCATTGGCGCGTTCAAAGGTCCAACGCCAATAGTCAAGATGGATGGGACGAATTACGAGCTCTGGGCGATGTAGTTCATGAGCTTCATGAAGTCCAACGGTAAGAAGCACATTTTTACCGAAGATGAGCCGGCGGAGAAGACAAGGGTTTACGCCTCATGGGAGGCTGATGATTCGTATGCCAAGGTCTGGCTTTCTGGCACTCTGACAATGAAGATTGCCAATGATGTCCTACATTAGCCTACGGTTAAGGCCATGCGGGATATTCTTGCCGCGACGTACTCGCAGATGAGGAATGAGACCAAGATCCTCCAACTTCACTATGGCATCTTCACGGTAAAGCAGAATGGACGACCGATGCATTCGTTGTGTACATCCCTACGGGGGACGTTTGAGAACTTTACAGTATCATTCCCCTGACGGCGACTTCTAAGCAGCAGAAGACATTCCGGAATGCTACTGTAGAGATATGTTATTCTCTTATGTACCTTTATAATATTTTCGTTTTTCTGTTAGACTCTTTATGTACTTTACCCATAGGCTACTCCCATATATAAAAGAGCCTAGGGTGTATGGAATAAATAAGTTTTCTCATTTTCCCAACATGGTATCAGAGCGAAGGTCCTAGACCGGAGTTCTTGAACCAAACCCTAACCCTAGCATCCACCTTCAAGCCCTCCGCACGCGTCGCCTCGCATCGCCTCACTCCGCCCTGGCGTCGTGCTCCTGTACGTCGCCTCCTGCCCGAGTGCGCAGGCGCTTTCGCATCAGCACGCGCACCTGTGTGCCTCTACGTAGGAGCATCTGCACGTCCGTGCACGCGCATCTGCGCGCCTGTGCACGTGCATCTGCGCACATGCCCGCCTGCGCGCCTGCGCGCACATCTGCACGTGCCCGTGCGTGCCCTTGTTCGTGATCCTGCACGCACATCTGTGCGTGTGCTTCCCGTATGCGTGTAGCCTTAGGCCAGTGCCAGTGCGACTCCAGCCTCGTTCCGCGCGCGCCTTTCCAGATTAGTGGGTTTGGTTGCTTGTGTCTACACATGCAACTAAACCCGTTAATGTCCGTGTAGACAGTCACATCTTTAGTCTACTCCCCTAGCTTCCAATATCATAATGTCAGAAAGCAAGACAGATATTTCATCTACAGGCACCTTCAGAGGTCAAACGCCTATTGTGAAGATGGATGGTTCAAACTATGAACTGTGGGTCATGCAGTTCATGAGTATGATGACGTCAACCGTAAGAAGCACATTCTTACTGAGGAAGAGCCTGCTGAGAAGACTTGGGAGGCAGATGACGCATATGCCAAAGTCTGGCTTTCTGGAGCATTAGCAATTGAGATTGCTAACGATATTCTCCATCAGCCCACTGACACCATCCATGCATCTCAAGAACATGTTACATGCACCTGATTTTTCGATGAATTTGTTGTCCATTATCCAACTTATAAAGGATTTACATTGTCGAGCAATTTTTTATCCATCTTCTCTTGTTTTTCAGGACATCCTTACGGGCAACGTGATTGAGCGAGGCTATGAGCAAGGCAGCCTCTATCGCCGTAGTCGGACTCCTCATGCCTCATCTCTACCTGCTGGATCCATCTCCCCATTACTGTGGCACTTGCGCTTTGGACATCTACTGCTTCATAAACTACGTCATATGTTACCTCAGGTTTCACCTCGCACGTCCATCCAGTGTGAGGCTTGTCAGTTGGAAAAGCATCATCGGTCTACCTTTCCCAGTCGTCAGTGTCAGAGTAGTACCTCCAAGTTTGAGTTGTTTCATGTCGATATCTGGGGTCCTAGTCATATTCCTGATCATCAGGGACACATGTTTTATATAGTTATTGTGGGTGATCTCTATCGTGTGTTATTGGTCTTTCTGTTAAAGAATAAATCCGAAGAGGGGAATATTATCATCAATTTCATTAATGAAGTTCGTAATTTTTTTTTTGCATCTGTTAAAATTGTGAGAAGTGATAATGCCCTGGAATTTTGTACTCATACCCTCTCCAGTTATTTTTCATCTCAAGGGATTATCCACCAAACATCTTGTGCCTATACTTCCCAACAGAATGGGGTTGTTGAAAGGAAACATCATCATTTACTTGATGTCACCAGGTCGCTTCTTATACAAAGTCATGCCCCTCATTCTTTCTGGGGCGATGCTGTTCTTACAGCATGTTATCTCATTAATCGTATGATGTCATCTGTCTTAGGTGAGAAGATTTCTTTCTCTCTTGTTTTTCCTGACAAGAATTGTTCTCCCTCACTCTTCGTATGTTTGGCTCAGTCGCCTTTATCCACCAATTGTCTCCCGGGATTGACAAGCTCTCTCCTAGGGTTGTCAAGTGTGTCTTCGTCGGGTACTCAAGAACACAAAAGGGGCAGAAGTGTTATGAACCATTGCGCAAGAGGTATCTCGTCAGTGTTGATGTTACCTTTTTTGAATCTGTTATGTACTTCTCATCTACAGGTGATCAGTTGGTATCCTCTGAACTACTGATGCTATATACATGCCACCACCACCATCATCTCTACCACCTCCACCGCTACCATCTCCTACACCTCCTGTCACTGTGCCTGTTTCACCATTGCCATTCCACTATACCTGTAGGCCTGCTTCTGCTCATGGTCACCGCTCATCATCTAGCTTGCCTAAGGTATGTTCTGAGAATATTAATATTGATGGATCTGATGATTTTCCTGAGCAGGATGTGTGACAGAGGCCAGATAAGGAGGCAGGTGATTTAGATATACCTATTGCTCTACGAAAGCATAAGCGCAGCTGCACGTGATATCCTATAGCATCTTCTGTGTCTTTTGATCGCCTAACTGGAGAATTCAGGAACTTTGTCATTGCACTATCAGCAGTGGATATTCCACAGAAGCAAAGCCCCAGAGCTTGGTTCCAGAAGCTCTCAGACCTATTTGAGAAACATGGATTCAGACGTTCTAATGCAGATCATTCCTTGTTCGTACAGAAGACATCGAGAGGTATTATTGCAATTATGGTGTATGTAGACGAATACCTCGACGGTTCCCAATCGTTAATACATAGAGTCCAATAATCATATCTTGAGTTGGTACGGAAATGGGGTCCCCGACCTCGAAGGGCAATCAACCAACTCCCTTAGCCTTAGTCCTAGTCCTGTCTTTCTTCTAATAAAGAAATACGGATTTCCCAAAAAGAATAATAAGTCAGACCGAGCGCTTAGAAGTAGAGGTAGGACCCAGGGCTTAAGTAGACAAGGCAATTGCGATACTAAATCAAATCAAGAACTGACTTTGGAGCGAGCAAAGTCGCCGGTTGAAAAGGACTGAGGTTGTAGAAGTGAAAGGGCAGAGCGAGTCGGACCTGAAGCCGCTCCCCGAAGCAAGAGGGAGGTCACGGCTCTCCCGAGTGCAGGTGCTCTGAAGTTGGCTTTCTTCTCTCTACCTCATATATCAGGGGCCTGAGAAAGAGGTCAGTAACCTCTCCTATCCCTGTGAGAAAAAGAGGTTACATGTGATGATGAACAGGGAATTCAGGAGGCAAAAGAAATGCTGGGCCGTGAATTCGTCACCAAGGACCTTGGAGTTCTTAGATATTTTCTGAGACTGGAGTTCGCCAGAAATCCTCATGGGTTGGTAATGACCCAGAGGAAATATGTCACTGACCTGTTGAGTGAAACAAGAATGCTTGGTTGCCGACCTGCCACTACACCTATGGATCCCAGTATGAAATTATATGATGATGACACTGATGAGGTGGATAGGAGAAGATACAGAGAACTGGTGGGCAAGCTTCTCTATGTTACTATTACCAGACCCGATATCTCCTTTGTTGTGAGTCGAGTAAGCCAGTTCATGGAGCAACCACGTCAGATACACATGGATGCCATACATATGATACTCAGGTACCTTAAGTCATCTCCAGGTGGGGTCTGTTGTTTAAGAAAGGCAGGGAGGTTACTATCTCAGCATGTGCAGATGCAGATTATGCAGGATGTCCTAAGGATAGGAAGTCCTCCACTGGGTTTGCTGTGTATGTTGGAGATTCTCTAGTCTCATGGAGAAGCAAGAAGCAAACGGTTGTAGCAAGGTCTAGTGCCGAGTCTGAATACAGGGTTATGGCCCATATCAGTACAGAAATGATGTGGGTAAAAGCTGTACTTACATATCTATATATAGAAGTCCCGCTTCCTATGGCTCTGGAATGTGACAATCAGACGACTCTATTCATTGCGAATAATCCAGCATTTCATGAACGAACCAAACACATTGAGATTGATTGTCACTTCATATGTGATATGATTCAGAAGGGGTTTATTGTTACATCCCATGTTAGCTCAGAGGACCAAACTGCAAACATTTTTACCAAGGCATTACTTATAGGGTCGTTCCAGAAGTGTTCGTCCAAGCTGAGCATGATTGATATCTATGCTCCACCTTGAGGGGGAGTGTAGAGATATGTTATTCTTTTATGTACCTTTATAATATTTTCTTTTTCATGTTGGACTCTTTATGTACTTTACCCATAGACTACTCCCCTATATAAGAGAGCCTAGGGCGTACGAAATAAACAAGTTTTCTCAATTTTCCACCAGCTACAATGGTGGGGGTCTTACTAGCAGCACTAGACCCGGAGTATGATGCGGCTCGCTCACAGATACTGGCAGATGCTACTATTCCTCCAGTGGAGGAAGTGTATCGACGACTCAGCCGAATCTCGGTTCCTTCTCCAGCGTCTACGCCACCTCCTTTAGCGATGGCTGCTTCTTGAGGCAGAGGTGTCCCCTCCTCTTTTCGTGGTTGTGGACCTCATGGTCGAGGTGGTCGCTTCCGTCAGTCATGTACCTTCTGTCATCGCCCAGGTCATGCGGAAGATACATGCTATTCTAAGCATAGTTTTCCTGCATCAGCCTGTGTAGCCGAGCATGCTGTACCTACACCGCCATCCACTTCAGACCAGCGGTTTGAGGATCTTATCGCCAGACTACGGGATATCATGCCTCCTGCCACTACTGACTCACCAGGAGGACACTCAGACATTGCAGCTTCAGCTTCAGCCTCTGTCAGTACGTCAACTACGACGAGCACATCAGGTAGCATTTATGCCTTTACATCATGTCACAATTCTGATATTTCGGAATGGGTCATGGACTCCGGTGCGACACATCATCTCTGTCGGTACAGAGATAAGTTCACATCCTACAGGGAGGTTTCCCAAGGGAGATCGGTAGTAATAGCATATGAGACTCATTCCCCCATCATTGGACAGGGGGAGATCATTTTGACACCCTTTATTCGCCCGCTGAATGTTTTGCATGCTCCAGATTTCTCGATGAACTTACTTTCTATTAGTCAGCTTACAAAGGATTTGCATTGTCGAGCTATCTTTGACCCATCATCTCTTATTTTTCAGGACATTCTAACAGGCAGGGTGATTGGTTGTGGTTGTGAATAGGATGATCTTTATCGGTTGGTTCGTACCTCCTATGCTGGTGTCTCATCTCAGTCCAGTGGTTTTGCTTCTCTGATTACCTGGCATCTGCATTTTGGTCATCTTCCTCTTTAGAAGCTGCGTCATATCTTGCCCCAGATTTCACCAAAGTCTTCTTTTCAGTGTGAAGTCTGTCAGTTGGGAATGCATCACAGGTCTACTTTCCCTCGTCGTGAGTCTAGGAGCAGTCGCATCCCTTTTGAGTTATTGCATGTTGACATTTAGGGTCCGAGTCGTGTGCCTGATCATCAGGGCACATATTTTACCTAGTGTTCGTAGATGATTTCTCTAGATTGTCTTGGGTCTTTTTATTGAAAAATAAATCTGAAGCGGGGGATGTAATTAAAAATCTTATCAATGAAATTCGGAATGTTTTTTCTTCTGATGTGAAGATTGTGCGCATAGATAATGCATTAGAATTTTGCACTCGTGCTCTGTCTCATTTCTTCTTGTCTCGTGGCATTATTCATCAAACAACTTGTGCCTACACGTCTCAACAGAACAGTGTTGCAGAGAGAAAACATCGTCATCTCCTTGATGTGGCTCGGACTTTACTCATTCATAGTTGTGCTCCTCGGTTTTTTTGGGGTGATGTTGTTCTTATGGCAGGTTATCTGATCAATCGTATGCCATCTTCTGTGTTGGGTGAGAAAGTCCCTCTCTCTGTTGTCTTTCCTGACAGGGAATTGTTCTCACTAACTCCTCGTGTTTTTGGTTTAGTTGCTTTTGTCCATCACCTCACTCCAGGGATTGGCAAGCTCTCACCCAAGGCCATCAAGTGCGTGTTTCTAGGGTACTCTCGTACTCAAAAGGTATATAGATGCTATGATCCTGTGAATAACATTTATTATGTCAGTGTTGATGTCACCTTCTTTGAAAATGTCATGTATTTCTCGCCTACAGGTGATAGGATGACTCCTTCCACTATTGATGATGACATTTATGTGCCACCTCCTCCTGTATGTCAGTCTGATCATATACCTACTCCTTTTGTGCCACCATTGTCACCACCATTACCACCAGCACCTCCACCACCTCCACAACCACCAGTCCCACCTCTACCGAAATTTTATACTCGTCGTCCGAATCCTGCTCATGGAGGTCGTTATTCATCCACCACGTCCCAGGTATGTCCAGATGATACTAGTAATGATGGGACTGACAATGCACAAGTGCAGGACAATGACGTATAGGTGGACACTGCTGATGATTTGGATGTACCTATTACCTTGAGGAAATCCAAACGGATGTGTGCGTCTTATCCACTTGCATCACAGGTTTCATTCCATCACCTCAATGGTGATTTTCAAAGATTCTCTATTGCCCTATCTATCATGAAGATACCACGGAACTATTAGGATGCCTTGAAAGACAGCAGTTGGCGGTTAGCCATGGAAGAGGAAATGGCTGCCATGCGATCTCGTAGTACATGGAGCTTGGTTGTTGCTCCCCCAGGAGCTTCTGTGGTCAGTTGTAAATGGGTCTTTACTGTCAAATATAATGTGGATGGCAGCCTTGATCGCTACAAAGCAAGACTAGTGGCCCGTGGATTCACTCAGACCTACAGCGTGGATTATATGGGCACTTTTTCCCCGGTGGTCCGTCATTCAACTCTACGTGTTCTTCTGTCAGTCGCAATGGTACGTGATTGGCCTTTGTTCTAGCTTGATGTTAAAAATATCTTTTTATATGGAGATCTGCAGGAAGAAGTCTACATGCAGCAACCTCTGGGGTTTGCTGCTGAGGGGGAGTGTCATATGGTGTGTAGACTTCACAAGGCCATATATGATCTTAAACAAAGTCCGCAGGCATGGTTTCAGAAGCTTTCATATCTCATCCAGAAGCAAGGGTTCATAAGATCAAATGTTGACCACTCCTTGTTTGTCCAGAAGACTCCCAGAGGTACTGTTGTTATTATGGTATATGTTGATGATATACTTGTTACGGGAGATGATATGCAGGGGATAAATATGGCAAAAGCATTTTTATGCCATCAGTTTGTGACCAAGGATCTTGGTACTCTACGACACTTTCTGGGATTGGAGTTTGCGAGGAATGCGCAGGGTCTTGTAATGACCCAAAGGAAATATATTACGGATATGCTTGTTGAGACAGGTATGATCGGGAGTCGACCCTCCACTACTCCCATGGATCCTAGTATGAAGCTATATGGAGATGATACAGAGGAAGTTGACAAAAGAAGATATAGAGAAATGGTGGGAAAACTTCTCTATATTACTATCACCAGACATGACATTGCTTTTGCAGTTAGTCGGGTGAGTCGATTCATGAAACAACCCAGAAAGATATACATGGATGTTGTATATATGATATTAAGATATCTAAAGTCGTCTTCGGGTGCAGGATTGTTGTTCAGGAAAGAAACAAATCTTTCTATCTCTGCATGTGTTGCTGCAGATTATGTAGGATGTCCTAGGGACAGGAAATCTACCTCAAGTTTTGCAGTATTTGTTGGCAGTTCCTTAGTTTCTTGGAAAAGCAAAAAACAGACAATGGTGGCTAGATCTAGTGCAGAATCTGAGTACAGAGCCATGACACAGTCAAGTACGGAGATGATGTGGGTTCGAGTCGTATTAACATATCTGCATATAGATGTACCATTACCCATGGAGTTATAATGTGACAATCAAGCATCAGTATTTATTACTAATAATCCTGCATTTCATGAAAGGACGAAGCATATTGAGGTAGACTGCTACTATACCAGGGATATGATTGAGAAGAGGTTGATTTCTACTTCCCATGTTAGTTCAGGAGAGCAGACTGCAGATATTTTTACTAAACCATTGCTCAGAGGGCCGTTTCAGAAATGTTCTTCCAAGATGAGCATGATTGACATCTATGCTCCATCTTGAGGGGGAGTATAGAGATATTTCTAGTATTTGTGTACTTATGTGTCATGCTTATTTTCGTGTTCCATCTTATGTAATTTACCCATAGGCTTCCTCTATATAAGAGAGACTAGGGTTCCCTGGAATAAACAAGTTCTCTATTTCTTCCAACAGATTAGAACATTACTTGACCTACTCTCGAGGTCAGGATAAGTCTGTATCTATTGTACATATATACAACCTCCACTTCTTTCTTCTTCTTTTCTTATTCATTTGTTTATTTTAGGTTAAAGTAACGATAATAATACAATATTAACCGATGTTATTAGTTTGTTAGAGATGATAATTAGTGATATTTACATGTATTTTATAAGGGATTTTAAGTTAAAATGAAGGAATAAAGATAATGAATTGCTAATTCATGATTTAGTTGATATTTATCAGTGTCGCAAACGCGTGTTAACTTTTAGGAGACAAGGGTAATTAGATTGAATAGCCACGATAGATATGTCTTTTTGAAAAACCTTCTTCTTTCTCTTCTCCATCTTCCTCCTCCACCTTTGTAAACCCGCCACCACCTCCTTTAATCCCCTCCTCTGCTGCCCTCATCTCCTACGACCCCCTCCTCCTCTATCCCACCTCCTCCCTTCCCCTCCTCCACACCGAAACTTAGCAGGACCCCATCGCTCAGCAGCAACCAGAGCATGCTTTTCCTCTGAGCCCCACCTCTACGAGCAGAATGACTGAGAAGAAGCAAAGACCAATCAATGCTTCCAGTCCTTTTTGTACTTGCAAGTTAGGACTGAGGACTTGAGAAAAGCTCGGGCTTGATATAAAGTAAAGAGCAGGAATGAATGAGCTCTTGGAGTGGTGTTTGGATGGATCTCAAGCTCCGGCCTATTCCGAGTTGGAGGGGAGAATTTAGGAGATAAAAATGAGGAGAAGAGGTTAGATATGGAGGCGATTATGTCGATAAGGAGTTGGATTCTGCGATGCAAGCATAGAGAAGACGAACGTGGAAGAAAAGGGGAAACAATAATATGAACAATGAAGAAGCAGAGGGCATAGACTTCTATGTGTATGATGGAGCAGGAAAATTACAACAATGGGAAGGGGATGGAGGGCTCCTATGTGTGTAACGAAGGTCGAAGCAAGAGATCTGAATACGTACTCGACCAGAGATGAAAGATTGTGGACGAATGATTGGAAAGCAAAGAGGTAGAAGAGGGTATAATGATAGTCAAATGTTAGTTAGGGATCTAACAGGATGAAGATGATGGAGATTGGAGGAGAAAGAAACATATGTTTTGAAAAGAAGAAAAGAGGAAGAAGGTGAAGAAAATAAGTTCACATGAAGGGATGCTTATGGGGCTCGAGCTTCTGCGATGAAGATGACCAACCACCATCCTTTGTAGCTAACATCCTCCACCATCCTACCCAACTCCTGCTCGATCATGTGTCGACGAGCAAGGAGGAACTTCGTCCATACTTCTCCCTTCCCCATAGTACGTCGCCACCGGAGTCATGCATCAATCCACGGACCTTTCACCTTTCCTGAATGTGAGCTCAGCCATCGGAGTTTGATTCCTTAGCTGTTGCAAGGATGAAGGAGGAAGAAGACCCCTAAGACACATGCACCATTTAGAGTCAACCATTCGCAACCTTTTGATTGCTAGCATCCAAAGGATAGGAGTTAGCCACGTGTTGCGCTGCACTCCACACAATCAAGGGCCACATTTCGACAGTTATGCCCCTCTTAACCACACTATGGTTTGAATAAGCTATGATTTAGTTCAACTCATTGACAACCAATCTAACGGAAGCGCACAAGTGATAACGGCGCAAGAAGTTAGAGGCACAACTGATATTCCAAAAAGGGAGGGCCATAATTGATAAAAAAAAGGTAAGAGGTGCACAAATGATAAAAACCCTTCAATTTATCAGTTTTTTTCTTATGTGATGCTAACAATGTAAAGGTAGGATTTTAAAAAATTACATTTCTTTGACAAAATTTACCATTTCCAGAACCAGTGAAGATGAAAACAATGGGAGAGATTCCATGTGGAAGTCCTGTCGTGGCGATCTCTTCCCCAATTGAGATGACAGCAGCCTTTGCAGCGGCTAGAGAAGGATACATGTAGGAAGCCCCAAGAGAGAGAAAAGGTGTTGAATAGCCAAGGTTCAAATATCCTGAAGAAAGGAAGAGAGCAAATATTAAATTACATAGAGTCCATTGATTGACCAATTAAAAGAAAAAAGCATAGTTTCGATGTTAAACCATGATGAAGACATAATGTTTATATTACAAATTGACCTCGACATTTCATAGTTTCTCCATTTACTGTTGTGTTATGTAATAGCTGTTTGACATAATCCGTGGTTATAATCCAAACAAAAATCAGTTTCTGAGTATATAAACAGGCCATTGATTTTTTTTTGTTCCACTGCCCAACACACCCGAATATGAATTTCATTACAGTAGTTCCACCTTGTAATCCTAGAATTATATTGCCGTTTCCATAAATCCTAACATTTCGAGTGGTCCTTATTTATGTTATTAAACAAAAGCCAAGTAAGCAGACTGCCTCTAACCTGGAAAGACTACACATACTACATACTATGAAGGGGATCCAAGAGTGTTGGCCAGCCAAAAGTACAGCTTGGTCCATCCAAATAGTCATAATAAGGTAATTTGATCTAACATGTTCTTCCTATACAGTTAAAAAACTCGAGAAATATAACCATACAGATGAAATGCAGAAAATAACATTTCAAGAGATAAAAGAAACATACTCATTCCCAGCGCATGCAAGAGATCAATAAAACCAGCTCTACCAGCAAATTTCCCAAATGCAAGTAATCTCTTCCCATTGTCACCAACAATAAGCTCGTAGTCATATAAAGATGCTTTCTCTTCTATAATCTGCATAAGACAACAACGACAACACAATTCCAAGGACCTATTTAGTCAAATTTTACAATGAATAAGGCTCACATCCGACTTTCCTTCAGTTAATTTTTATAGCAAAGTAATAATCACAGAAAACAAAAACACTACCTTGTCAAGGAGAGGCATGTTTTCCTTCTGGGCCTTGTGGGTATGCGAGAAAAACGCATACGATCGATTAGGAAGAATCATTTCCAACTACAGGAACAATAAAACAAATCAGCAAATACATGCCAACAGATCATTGAGCAAAGGCCACTCAAACAGATCATTTTATTTCTTACCTCGGGTTGCTTGATTCCCAAAATAAGGCCACACTCAGAGAGATCCTCCGAGATTTGGCACCCAACATCCTCATACTGCCCATCAATAAAAATCCTCTTCGTGCTCGGTTGCACGATGATCCTGTCCACCCCTGATCTACCCTTACCACCATGTAGAAGGCGCGCGCAATGCGACGGTGTCAACGGCACCCTCCTCTCCCACAGATTACACGTCTCGGAGAGAATCCCTACTATGCCATTCCCCGCCTTGATTCCATTGCTCTGCCAACACACGACCATAAAACTTCATCAAGAAAACTAAAAAACTACATTTTCCATGCATAATCCAACACTTCTAAAGAGAAAATAGTAAGGAATGGTAATTCCTACATCCATGGATAGAATCAAATCACGGATAAGAAGACCACGTCCGTTCTTGTGATGCAGACCATCCAAATCCTGAAAAGCCTGTTTGCATGCAGAATATGAACCAATTAAAATCGACCAACCAGATATGGAAATCTTGGAGGATCCGAGGTACACACGAAAAGAGGAAGGACGATCGATCGATAGAGAAGAATAGAAAAGATGGATGGAGGAGGCAAATGGCTTTCGGGAAATGACGTGTCAACTGCTACCGGAAAGAAGGATGCACTAATAAGAAACCAACGAAGATGGGAACTCCCACAAGACAAGAGTGTGATTTCGACTTCCAAAATAGAGAAGGCGCAAAAAAAGAATGATTTTTTAATTAAAGAAAAGCATTTTTTATTGGTTTAGCTTTGCTCGGAACGGGCAAATTGGATTAGTTTAGGTGACAAATTGATGATAAAGACATATGACCCTCCCTCATCAATCACCCTACCCAACCATATATAACAACTCGGCGGTAGATCTCGTGATGGATAGAGGTCCTTGACAACTTGACAACCGCCAAGATTGCGCACGAGGTGGTTTGCATTTTTTTTTGTATATTTACTGGTTTGACTTTATCGATGTTGTACTCGTATCACTCCTGACTCTATTTAGGATTTAGGATTTAGGATTTTTTTATCTCTCAACTCCCAGTAGTCTGTTTGTTCGACAAATCGTGCAGAATGTACATATTCAATTAGATTGAACCGTATTACAACTAACGATATGATCAATATATCTATTGAATATGAGATCTTGGTATTGATCTCAGGAGCTCAACACTTAAAGCTTTTTTGCTTGGGTCGTAGATATGGATCCATCGCCTGATCGCTTGAATGTTTTTCCAAATAGTAACCATCTAGAGGATTAGACCATCGTATTCAAGTGAACTATCGTATTCTTCTTTTGTCATGTGTGATTCATGCTTTTCCCGTCTTAATCACATTACTGATATGGATCTACAAGTATATTTGATCGACCTTTTGATATTGGAAATGTTGATATAATTGCCATCTTAATTTGGACGTGTTTTTCTAATGGTAAATTTGATTTTCAAGGAAAAAAACAAATTCAAGGATCTTGGCATTCAAAAGGTTTCAACTGTTGAATTCATCAACCTTCACATGTTTGATGATAAGACAATTGTTGAATGGACAAATGAAACTTTTGAAGAAGTTTTAGATGATTTGAATTGTTAAGAAATTTTCTAAGGTATGATCCCTCAAGCATGTGAAGGAAAGTTATCATGCCATCCCACCCATGCAACCAAGCTAAACTTTTACGGGCGACCTAGAATGGGACATGTGAGATATTATATTTCACTTGCGATGTATTAAGTCGTCTTGAACTGACAAGATGATACATACGATTTTTTTTCTTAAGCCACAACCACAATAAGATGAAACATTTGAATATTCCATTTAGAAATATAGCATGTAAGTACAAACATGAGAAGTTTGTCCATATACATATTGCATGTCCATAGCACAAAAGAAGTATAGTGCTCCAAAGTCACATAACTCTCCATTACTTTAAATAAAAGAAGTAGTGTAGTGCAAAAGTGGTACAAAAGTAGGAGATCCAACCTCCTCAACTATGATACCCCTAATCCTACGAGAATTGCGCACTGTGCGAAGGAGACAAGGATAACCATCATTACTTGATTTCCTAAGATATGCCATAAAAGTAAATGTAAGATAAATAGCTCAGTAGATACAATAATGTGAAATATAACAAGATTAGGTGGATATAAAGTATAACAAGTACATCTAAGGAGTAATAATCAATAGAAATGGAAAGTAATTGGGAGGACTAGGTTGTTCTATCCCATCCTTAAATAAATATGAACTAAAATATCTAAGTACAGTTATATTTTCAAGTTTTTAGTGAAGTACTTTACACAAATCCGCATCATGTTTGCATTTTATCATAACACGTATTTGGTGGATCCAAAACTCTATGGAGATGCATGGTTTATGAAGGAATATTTCAAAACATCAATATATGAGCAAGCATGTACCCATTCAAGATAATAAGAAAGAATAAACAAGTGATATAGTAGAAATCATGAAGTAAAAAAGAATTAGGCTGTCTCTTTTCCCTAGATCTAAAGGACATATCTTCTAACAAAAAATTCCCGTCCGCACTGCATTCTATGCTTCTCAAACTCACCATTAATGTCACAATCACATATCATCGGAGAAGCTTGCAACTTAATTAGAGGTAGAGCATTGCCATTTGTGACAGCTTATATACATTTCATATCCAATAGAATACCACCCACTTCATGTGCTGACAATTCATTAAAAGTATTGATAACAACATTAACAATAAGTTCGTTATTACAACACTATCATCCTTGGTTCAGTTTATAACATAATGAAGAGTTAGTGGTGGGTTTCCTACTTAGAGAAACCCGTCCCTTATGTCTCTAAGATTTATTCTTTGTGAATATATTGTCAATATGGTAGAACACCCATCTATTAGAGTGTGCCATGATTGGAGCTTCATTATAGATTTTATCCTCAATCTTGTATATGTCATGATAAAGTGCTCACACCTTGTGCAAACATTTGAGGTTCTACCTATTTCATGTCTGCTAAAACACCATAATTTTCCTTATGCTCATCTAAGGTCCTAATTAGGGTTCATGAAGCTCCTTGAATTAGTGATATTTCATTTAACAATTCTAGTCACTTATTTGTAATTATAATCCTTATGGTTCCAGGCTAACCTTTGGCAAAGCATATCTTTGTATAAGTAACATATTATATTCTTAATCACCAGACTAAGACATCAAATAAGCAATATTCGTAACTCATGTTTGTGATAAGTTATTTGTATAACCATATATAACAAGACATCAAATTATCATGTAAGACCAAGTCAATACTAGCTTAGTCAACAAACTAACAAGTACGGAGATATAAGGTTGTATAAAGAAAAACATAAAAAGAACTAATTTTTATATGTAAAATGACACCCATGGCACTATATTTATATATTACACAAACTTCACCTAATTATTCAGGAAATTTGTGCAAATATTTCTCAAAAATTTTCTCTACTTTATAGATATTTTTTATACTTATTAATAAAAAAATATAAAAAATAATTGAGTTAAAAAACTTTCTCTGTTTTATAGAAAAATGAAACTACGATTATCACTATTGGAAACTTCTCTAATTCATTTATGCTTATAGAAATCATCATGGATGTCAAAGGTGTGAGTTTTGGCTTGACCAGTTTTACTCTATATAATTCAATCTTTGGTCTTCTTTGTAAAAGTATTAGCAACTCTAATTAACTTAGTTCTTTATTTGCCTTGTGTATAAAAATCTAAAGATATATATTATAACAAGTAATAAATACCAAGCTGTAAATATATAGAGATAACATGAACCACAACTAGTAAAATTTGTGCATTCAAAGGCTCAAATGAATTCAAATTTAGGCCTATTCACATATAAAATTCAAGATATAATATTCTAGATCTAATAAAGTCATATAAAGTGGAGTTTATTGCAAAAAATCGAATTTAGGACCTAAATACAGTTGGGTTTCCAACTTGGGATTTTTTTATAAATTTATTTATTATTCCATATTTAGCATTCATATTTTTCTATTATTTTCATGATATTGTATTTTTAAATAAAATAAATATCAAAATAAAAAATGAATTAAAATAATTAAAAGAAAATCAAACCCTTAAAGTATACAATATGCATATTCCTATTTATATTTACATTAAAAAAATTATAAAAAATAATATATATATTCCTAAAATAATTTTAAATTAATAAAATAATAAATTTATATGGTATTTGGAAAAATAATAACTTGAAAATATTTATATGTTTTATACTTGTATAACATACCTATAGTATTTTATCATTTGATCTATTTAAATAATATTATTCATAACTTATAAACGATTAAAAATAATTTATCTATATAAATTACTTAAGTTGAGTATTCGTTAAGTTTATTTATAATCATCATCTATTTTCCACGTTATTAATTCCCTTATAATTCCAAGGGTGGACATGTCTCCCCTCTTTCCCTTCTCTCCCTCTTCTTCTTTTTTCTTCATTTGGAGTTACAACCCAACCTTAAGACCGACCTCCTCCTTGTTATGATTCCCTAATCAACTTCCAATCAGATGTCGTTGGAGGTGGTTACTCTAACCATATTATCAATTGCATGTTCTCTCTCATTGCCATCACATTCCTCTTTTAGAAATAGGATCGACCCCTATAATTCAAAACCATCTCTCATTTCCACCTTCATCCTCCTCCAAATTGATCAATCGATCAAGATTGAGAGAGCAAAGCTTCACCTCCATGGATCGTGAGGGATAAGGGAAGGGGAGTGGGCAAAGCGAGCCAACACCGCCACCATGCATCGAGATAGGATTGACCAACCACTTCCTCTGATTTATTTTATTTTTACATAGTTGGTTGTGTTTTTCACATAATTGAACATATCTTACATTTTTATTTTATTAAATTACAAAATTACATTTATTTTTTACATGTTATCTTTTCTAAAAATATTATCATAATAGTTGTCTTTTGTAGAATTCATGCACCATTTAGAAAAGGATTGTCCGTTTTACATATATAAACCATCAAACTCATGCACCACACTTAAAAATTAGTTGATAGAAAATAAGAAAAAAAATCCAATATATTACAATTACATAATTTTTTTACAAAGCAACATACAAAATTATAAAAGTGAAATACAATATACTTGAAAATTTTGGATGGGAACTATAAAAAATTTAATGGATTCGACCCCTTGTGATCCTTTAAGGAAGCCCTCCATCTCAGGGAGGGAGAGGAATATGATAGTAAAAGGGTAGGAGGAGAGTTCGAGCAGAGGGAGGAGGGGGTGAGAGTAGAAGAGGACAAGGTAGCTGGGGCGATCTTAGGGTGGAGGAGGTCGCAAGTGGAGGGGGATATGGCGTTGAGAAGTTGATATGTGGAGGTGACAAATTGGGGATGAAGCAAAAGTTTTGGAGGGGTATTGATTGGTGGATGTAGCTAGGGAAGAGGAGTCAAGGTTTGGGGTTGGGGGTGTAGGGGGTGGGTGTCAAAGTGAAGGCAGGGTTTGAGGCGAAGGTGATGGAAGGGGTCGTGGCAGGTGGGGTTCAGAGGATGGGATTATTATAGGTGGCATGGATGGGGAGAGGCGAAGTGATTTGTAATTATAGTTATATCCAACATATTTTGTAATTATAGTTATATCCATTCTATTTTTTCAATTGATCTTGTGTCCATTTTTACTCAAAAGGATATATAGACTAGATAAAAGCAATATTTCCATAAGCTTTTCACTGGAGAAGGGAATAAATAGATTACTTCGTGAGATCTTGCTAGTAGTGAATGTTACCTGGATCATGCAACATATAGATGGATACAAAGAAAGGAAGTAGAGGATGCTTTAAAGGTTATGAAACCTAGGAAAGGGGTAGGACCTGATGTCATTCCTATAAAAGTTTGAAGAGTTATAGGTGAATGAAGTTTGATTTAGCTCACAAATTTATTCGATGTTATTTGGTAAAGCAAGAAAATTCACGAATAATGGAGGAGAAGCATTGTGTGGCGTCTCTTTATAAAAATAAAGGAGACATTCAAAATTATTCATATTACAGAGGTATCAAACTGATGAGTTTTACTATGAAAACTTGAGAATGTATGATCAAAAGAAGGTTGACGCAAGTTTCTAAAGTAACTAAAAATCAATTTGGACCCATGCCATGTTGCTAAACTATCGAAGCTATCCAATTCTTGAGGAGAAAAACGGATACTTACAAAGCTAAAAAGAAGAACCTTCATATTATTTTTATTAACTTAGAGAAGGTTTATGATTCAGTCCTAAGGGAGATAGTGTGGAGAGTTTTAGAGAAGAGATAAGTACATGCCATTTTCATTAACCTTATAAAAGGATATGTATGATGAGGCTTCATCTTGTGTAAGGATCTAGTCTGAGAAGACTAACTACTTTAACATTAGCATCGATCTGCATCAAGGTTGAACTTTGAGTCCATTCCTTTTTACTTTGATTATGGACGATTTGACCAATTACATTCAAGATGAGATACCATGGTGTATGTTTGCTGATGATCTATATTGATTGATGATACAAGATATTGAGTAAATGAAAAGCTTGAGGTTTCGAGATATGCCTTAGAGACTACAGAATTTCATATAGTAGGGATAAGATTGAATAAATAGAATATCCATTTGATGGAAACAATGGTGAAGGACTCGAGACGAAGATTGGGGACGATAACATTTAAAAGAAATATTCTTTTAGATACTTTAGATAAAAATGATGGGAAAATTTATGGAGATGTTACCTTGTAGAATAAGTGTAGGTTGACTAAAGTAAAGAGGAGCCTCTACGATTCTTTGTGATAAATCCCTTTGAAAGTTAAAGAAAAGTATTATAAACCAGCCAAAAGATCAGCTATGCTCTATCGATCAAAATGTTAGCATGTGAACCATAGCCATGTGCAGAGAATGATAATAGTAGAAATAAAAATGCTAAGGTGGATGAGTGATCATACACAAAAAGATTGGATTCAGAATGATGCTATTGGAATGAAAGTTGCTATAGCTCCGATAGAGGATAAGATGAGAAAAAACAGCTTAAGATGGTCTGGTTATTTGCAAAGGTGGTCGATTTTATGCACCAGTTTGAATATGTGAGATTTGGGATGTTGAGCAAATTAAGAGAGGGTGGGGAAGGCCCAAGAAGAATGAGACTATCCGAAGGGATATTAGTTATTTGAACATAAGCTTGAGAATGACTCAAAATAGATCTAAATTGAGGCAAAAATCCATGTAATCGATCATGCTTAACTGTGGAAAAAGGCTTTGTTTTTATTATTGTTGGTAATGTGTCCATAATCTAATGTTCGTTTAAATTGGAATGGATGGATACTGACCTGATGGGCATGTGTTATTCCAGAAAAAAGGTAGAGGTATAAGTATAACTAGAAAAAAATCAAAAGGATACAAGTGTAAAAATCCCTATATATGTATATGTGTCATGACCCATCCCGCTAGACGGAACGAGTGCGACATTTAATATGTTTAATCATCCTAAGTATGATTAGAATATTACAAAAATCGACTGAAATTCCTCTATATTATGAACTCTCAAATATTTCCATGTACCTGAAATAATTCATATCAGACTTCTCATTAAAATGTCCACATATTTCACCGCCACAACCATCCAAGTCAAAATCTGCATTCGTAATACTGACTGCATTTCCATTGTCCCTTATGTACAAGCTCCAATTACTTTCATAAGTTCACATACAAAAATTTTCACTTCAGAAAACTTCGTGTCCTCTAGGATACCAACTATTTACCTGAGTAACAAAATTTTACCACAATATCACAGATACAGAGTGAAGAAATCAAACTATCAGCAAAAAGACTTAGTTCATTCCCTCGTGCCTCCTACGGCTCCTCCTCTCATGTGTCTGTAAATAATATTTAATAATAAAGGATTGAGTCTAAACTGCAAATGATCTAAGACCCAGCGAGTAGATCTCAAGTATTTTGGTAAGAAATATCAACTACTTATGAAAATAATTTTGCTTGTCATGTAAACTAAAATGTATTGCTACAATACAATAATTGCGTAAAAGAATATAAACTGAAGCTTTGTAGTATAATGATGTTGTAAGGAGACTGAATATCAACAAATCAACTAAAATTAATTTACTAACTAGCTGAAATAATCTTGCTAAAAAAATTATTTTTCAGCTGTTATATCAACACCACTATGGGTAACGTGCTAAGTCCATGAACACTGAAACAAACTAAGTCGTATTTGTAGACAGCCCCAAAGGTGAAAGAACACCATGCATACAATCCAAAGCCTGTGTGTATACAGAATGCAGACCCAACGTCCTCTGAACCATATCTGACGGCTTTGTCATATCTAATGACATGTTTCAGGGTCAAGACTATGTCTGAGAGCTACTGTGGTGACCATTGTTTCTGACATATTTTCTGATCCATAGTAACATAACTGTAAGCTGAGAAATTTATGATATCTGAATCACATTCTTACATTAAACTTATCTGCATGTACCTAAAATTTGTGTAATATTGTGGTAACATAACTGAATACTAAAACTATTTGTTTGTATATAACATTCTCAATATAAAATCATAAAAATTAAGCTTTCTCAATCACACATTAAGCTCAAATAATAACTCTAAATTAAAGCTACCATCATCTTGGATAAAAATAAAACCTATCTTATAATCAAATTAGATTATACATGTATAATTGTGAGGCATCAAAACTATAATATTGCAATGTACCTGTGAAAATATACGTTATATCTTAAGATAGGTTTGAGATCACTCACCTCAATATTGAGATATTATACCTACTCAAGATTATCATCAATCTCGATCCCAGGCTCTTCAAATTGTATACATGCGCTTTGCAGATTAATGCCTACAATTGGAAAAGAGGAAACATATACACGTTCAACAAATGAAATTACATGGAGTATGTGAACGCATGTTTTCATTGGTATTTTTACTCCAAACGTATATGTATATTGTACTTTATCCTTTTCTGTGTGATTCATGTATTCACTTCTCTTCGAGGGAGACTCGAACCTATTATTGGTCATGGACTTCTAAGTAATCATTACTAGTACATTTCGATTATGACTAATACATAAATTCACATTTCCACTAGAATGGCAAGCCACATATAAACTTATCATTTCATCTCTACTTCCACAAGTCACTACAAGAAAATTGATCTAAAGCAACGAATAATTTAATATTCGTTACCATATCTTCCGTAGTTAAATATATAACAACGAATATTATTCGTTGCTTGCTTCTTTAAATTCGCAACGAATAATGATATTTATTGCTATATTTCTCGCAACGAATCATATAACAATGATTATTCGTTGAATTTTTCTTCTAATCATTGCTAAATTTGGCAACGATTAGTGTGAATTTTAACGAATAATTCAACGGACAAATCGTTGTTTTATGGACCTTTAACAACGAATACGACATTCGTTGTTAATTACAAGTATAAAATATGATTTGACAACGAATAATATTCGTTGTTAAATCTTTAATATCGAAAGATATGTCAACAAATATTCAAATTATTCGTTGACTTAGGTCTAATTTCTTATAGTGAGTGTTTAACAAATCTTTTCTTCTTTTGTACTTCCTCTCTATGTTTTTTTCCACCTAACATGACTATGGTATAACCTATGTATGTAGCCTAACATACCTTAATACCAAAATACTACTTGCAAAGTAATACCTTACGGATAATATACACACCATATTTTTATCATAAAATCCTATGTGGTTAATTTGAAGGGGAAAATGGTCAACTAATACCTTGTAACACCCAAATTTTTAAATAATTTTATGTAACTCCTTGGGTTAGAAAAATATAGCTTAGGTTATGGACTATAACTCATGCAAAGAAACACCCATCGATAAAGATCTATGAAACGTGTGATTATATGCTATAACTCTAATGTTTGAAGATTTTTATCCAGGCAATTCAAAGATTTTTACTGAAACCACTAGTTTACCTTTACCTGATCCGGCAACGCCTCTGCAACATGTTGCTCTCTAGCTATACATCGTAGGGATAAGTCTGAGTAAATTTGTATTATGGTCATCGCAACTTTAGAATCCACTATTTGTTCATCCTCTACACATGATTTGGATGCTACAACCTTTTAAATCACACGTGGCTAAACAGATAAAACATTAGTGACATACGTCACTTATATATTATTTTCTCACCATGCATGGTTACGAGGATTCTAATTTATTATGTAAGATAAAATAAATTCTCAAGGCACCTATGCTAAGCCTTGTTTATCTATTTATTATTTTTTATTTTTCATAATATAACCTATATGTTGTACAGAAACGTAATTCTACTACGGAAATGGAATTAACACATGCGTTATATTGGATTTTTTATTGTCATAAGTTCGGACAAATATGCCACTATTCATATATGTATCCGTTCACGAACATGTCTACTTTGTCTGTATAATATTAATCTATGCTAACTATAACATATCGCATAATATTAACGTACTTCTCTCTCTAATTCTTTGTTACTTAGATTCTAGGCAACAACATAAGATTAAGTTCAATTTGAACAACCATAAGCAAATATCAAACCTAGTACAATCAATATATATTATAGATGGGAAAAGACCACGACTATATTTGTATATCATATCCGCTACCATATATGTGTTTGTCTATATATGGCTATCCGTAAAAATATACATATGCATCCATTTCGATATGAGAACACACCATTTCCATCAATCAGTATATGTATTCATAATTAAAATTATGTGGCATTTGTACCAATCACAATCTAAACATCTCCCAAATCATTATTCAATATGTTCTCTTATTTGACACATATACTTTGACCTCTAAAGTCTTATCCATACAAATATGTATCTATAGCATTCCATATTTATATGAATATTCTAGAATAAATAGGGTAACAATATGTATGTATCCGACCATCAACATCCTTCAACCTTAGGTTTAGTATAAACAAAATGGTTATCATACATGGTTGTTACAACATGGATGTGTGTGTGCATGCATTTACGTTTGTACCCATATACATGTGTATACGTGTGTGCGTATACGAATATATGTATGTATTTACGTTGTAAGTATGTATATACACGTCATGGAAAATATGTGTGTTCTTGTGCTCCTAGATGACATACACATGCATGCATGTATGACGACATACACATTGTGTTGGCATGCCTCCATGACATACACATGCATGTATGTACATACGTACGCACGTAGGTATGTATATATGTAGGTATCTATCTCGATAAACACAATGCTCATGCTTCTATGACATACACATGCATGCATGTATGAAGGTAAGACGACACATAGCTGCGATTATGAGTTACTTTCAAAATTATTGTAAAAATGAGCTCAATAAAACTTAGATTATGATCCATATATTTGGGTTCTTAGTTGGGCCGAGGTATTAAAATACTCAAATAGATTATGATCCATGTATTTGGGTTCTGAGTTGGGACGAGGTATTAAAATACTCAAACTACGTGATTTTCGGACAGACCCATGACCTATAAGTGATGGCCTTGACAAGAATGTACAAACCACCATTTTCACAAGGCATCAATAAATACAATATAATCGATAAATATTTGAAAAAGAAACAATTTCACATATGCATAACTAATCAAACAATCATTCTCATCAAGAGCAGTCACATAAGCCATTATCAAATACAAACAACGAACTAATTCCCATAAGAAAAACCACTCAACTACACTGAAGAATTAGAGTCTGATGCTAAGGGATCCCTTATTCAAAGAATATATATTCATAAGAAGATGTGGTCTTTCCTCGGTGAACAATGCAAGCCCTTCGTAGATATGGAGGGAAGTCTTCCATGTTACTTCATGAAGCCAATATTCCAACAATCTGGCACAATATATCTCCAAAGTATTGAGAAGCCTTCATATGAATGAACATATAATTTAGAATAAGTCTTGGAAATTTAAATAATAATAATACTAATAAATATCTTGACCTATTTTTTTAAAATTGCACAAATTATAAAGCAGATAACCTCTTTTGGGAGTTTTGTCAGAAGGGTGTCCACAACCATGCATATGATATCATCACCAACTATTTCATCATGGTGGTCGAACCTAGAGAAACAAAATCAATTTTGAAAAAGTCAAGTGAATTATCAAACACCTAGCATATATGTAAAGAGAGAAATTGTGGATCAGTTATATCAAATTATTTTGGAATAAGAAAACTTAATTGAAGAGTTCAATAAAGCTAGGCTAATTAGGCATACAAAGTATTGTCCTATACATGTCACGACCTTCTACTATCCTCTATGTGTACTGCATGTAGGCCTTCATTCTTCATCTAAAATCTAGAACTAAAAGAACATGAGGTGGTAATCTAATCTACATACATGATTCATTAGCATAGGAGATCATAAATGCGTTTTAATGGAAGATTTTGAGTAGAAGAGAGATGAAACGTGATCCTCCTCTTTATCTTAATTGTGGAAGATCTAATCCCTAAATAGAATGAATCTATTTGAGTTTGTTTCTATAGCACCTTAAGTAAAGGGAGGGGAATCGCTGCATACATAATTTATAACAAAATAAAATTTAAAATATAATTCATAAAAAGCCATAATTGAGGTGCAAACTTTGATTTTTGCCGACCAATAAATGTAAACAAAGATGAAAAGAAAGAGTTCTCATCAAATGTAGTTAGTTAAACATTCTAGGTATAGAATTAGGTACAGATTGGTTACCATACCTTTTCCTCTCATGGTCCTGACTACCAAAACATTTAATACAAGAGGGGTAGGATATTGACTGACAACGTAAGACCAATAAGACTTGTCAAAGCCCTATAGTGTGTACAATCAAATGAAGGGAGGTAGCGTGTTCCTGATGTTATACTTTCAAGGGACATCTTACAACATATTACGTGTTTTTATTGAGAAATCACCTTTTATGAATGGGATTTGAGAAGGTCTTATGCTCGTGTCATTCTAGTAGAAAGATCTAGATGTTGAAAGCATATCTAGCTTATGAAGGAGGATGCATTGAATCAATACAATGAATCTGGGGATACTAGCTTACTCACGATTAACCACATTTGCCTACTTTTCATTGGTGTGCTAGATATTATGGGTCATATCCTCTTTTGGGAAGTAATTGATGAAGTAGTTAACCCTTTGAGGACACTACCTGGTTACTATTAATGAGAATAGGTTCATGCCTCTGAACTGAGATAGTACCCTTGGAGGTTGTATTGTCATCTGCACAAGGGACGTTTACCGAAGGGGGAAGAGGGGGAAAATTTACCAAAATGGGTATGACGTGAAAATATTTTCTAGAATAGGGATATATCGGCAAACAATTTGTCATGGCACAACAAACTATTTGTCATGCTACATAGACAGACGAGATGAGGTCGGGATTCCAGATTTTCGTCGCGGATGCAGATTTTGATCGTCCATGTGACACGACAAACCATTACCACGCGTGGAACACAAAACTGATTTGCCGATATATACTTATTGTGGGAATTATTTTCAAGTCATCCCCATCTCAGGGAATTTTTTGCTGAGTTAATACCCCATTGGCAGTGGAGATTATCTCTCTGCACAACGACTTTGTGAATGTATTAATAAGCTTTAAGAACAAGTGCTCCTTTCTATCCTAGCACATATCATAATATAGGTGTGGGTGTAAACATAGTCAATATAAATCCTCTTCGTGCTCAGTTGCATGATGATCCTGTCCACACCTGATCTACCTTTACGACCATGCAGAAGGCGCGCGCAATGCGACAGTGTCAATGACACCCATCTCTCCCACAGATTACACATCTCAGAGAGAATCCCTACTATGCCATTCCCCACCTTGATTCCATTGCTCTCCCAACACACAAGACCATAAAGCTTCATCAAGCAAACGAAAAAACTTCATTTTCCATGCAAAATCCAATACTTCTAAAGAGAAAATAATAAGGAATGGTAATTCCTACATCCATGGATAGAATTAAATCACGGATAAGAAGATCACGTCCGTTCTTGTGATGCAGACCATCCAAATCCTGAAAAGCATGTTTGCATGCAGAATATGAACCAAATAAAATCGACCAACCATAAACGGAGATCTTGAAGTCCTTCAGAGGTACACAAGAAAAGAGGAAGGACGATTGATCGATTGCGAAGAAGAGAAAACGAGATGGGTGAAAGAGCCAAATGGCTTTAGGAAAATGACGTGTCACCTGCTACCGGAAAGAAAGTTGCACTGATAATAAACAAATGAAGATGTCAACTCCCACAAGTAGGGATGAAAACTAATATAAATATATTTGTATCCGATCTGCAATCGTATTCTTGTTGTACATATTTTGACATTCGTACTCATATTCGTTTTAAAATGGACGCGGATATGGATGTTACTTTGACATTCACTAATATTCGTATTTGTATTCGTATATTTGTTTTCGTACAAAAATATAATAATAGATTTATTTATAATTGCGTGTAACAATATTTTATGATTGCATTCACCATTATTCATATATTGTTATGAAATCACTATATCTGGTATATCTACTTTATGTCCGTCAATATTCTTATCCGCGTTCGTATTCATATTTTAAAATGGATAAGGATATGATTATACTTATATTCGTATCCGACTGTTTTCATCCATACCTATAAGACAAGTGTGATTTCGACTTCTAAAAACAGAGAAGTCACAGAAAAAAAGAAAGACTTTTTAGTTAGGTGGGACGGAATGGATTTCACTGTGCAGCGTGCTTTGTATTAGTTTAGGTGACTCATTGATTGATGATAAAGACATATGCATCCACGATAAACCTCTTGATGGGCCTTCCTCCCTCATTAATCCCCAACCATATAACTTGACAACTCGGATGGATAGAGATCCTTAACAACTTGACAACCCCCAAGATTGAGCATGAGGTGGTTTGCATTTTTTTTGTCTGGTTTGACTTTATCGATGTTGTACTCGGATCACAACTTGACAATCATGCATCCCTTGTGACGCAATTCAACCCCTAAACGTTTTGTCAAACTAGATTAATGCATTTTCTCAAATTTTTTGCTCTTTCTTCTCTTCCCTTCTTCGTTAGAACTTCTCTTCAAGGTGCCTATTGACGTTCTGTTTAGGTATTTCATGTATATGAGTGCAACCATCTACGGGATTAGACCATCTTATTCATGTGAAGTATCCTATTCTTCTTTTGTCGTGTGTGATTCATGTTTATTCCTTCTTAATCACGTTACTGATAGGGATCTACAAGTATATCTGATCTGCCTTTTGATATTGGAAATGTTGATATAATTGGTGTTGCGAATCGCGGAAGCAAACAAACACAAACACGATCAAACAAGCTAGACACAAACACAGGGATTTACAAGGTTCACCCGTAAATGGGATACGTCCTTGGGCGGCAGCGATCGGTTTCACTATTTGGAGAAAAAATGTAATACAGAGGGTACTGAGAAGATACGGATTTGGGATGAGAAACATGATCAGAAATAAGGATTACAGTATCTGATGGCTCTAGGGCCATTTTTATACTGCAACAGAAGAATACCATCTGTTTTCAGCAATCCATCCCAATAGCTCTCAGCCAATCAGAAGACATGACACGGATCACACATGTCAGCAATCCTGGCCCAACAACTCTCAGCCAATCAGAAGGCATGACACAGATCGGACTTGTCAGCAATCCTGGCCCAACAACTCTCAGCCAATCAGAAGGCAGGACACAGATCAGGCATGTCAGTAATCCTGACCCAACAGCTCTCAGCCAATCAGAAGGCATGACACAGATCACACATGTCAGCAATCCTGACCCAACAACTCTCAGCCAATCAGAAGTTAGGATACAAATTTGCCACATTAGCAGCCCAACCAATAGTTAGGATTCAAGTCAAATCAACAATTGACATGTTAATTTGGACATGTTTTTGTAATGGTAAGTTTGAATTTTAAGGGAAAAAAATACAATTTCAAGGATCTTGTCATTCAAAAGGTTTCAACTGTTAAATTCCTCCACCTTCACATGTTTGATGATTACAAGCCAATTATTGAATGGACAAGTGAAACTTTTTAAGAAGTTTTATATAATGTGCATTGCTAAGAAATTTTCTAAGGTCTGATCCCTCAAGCATATGAAGGAAAATTATCATGCCATCCCACACATGCAACCAAGCTAAAACTTTTATGGCCCATCTAGAATGGGACATGTGAGCTATTGTATTTCGCTTGCAATGTATAAGTCGTCTTGAATTGACAAGATGATACATACGATTTTTTTCTTAAACCATAACCACAATAAGATGAAACATTCAAATATTCCATTTAGAAATACAACATGTAAGTAAAAACACGAGAAGTGTCCCTGTACATATTGCATGTCCATAGCACAAAAGAAGTATAGTGCTCCAAAGTTCCATAACTCTCCACTACTTAAAATAAAATAAGTATTGAAGTGTAAAAGTGGTACAAAAGTATGAGGTCCAACCTCCTCAACCATGATGTCCCTATCCAACGAAAATTGCGGACTAGGCGAAGGAGACAAGGATAACATCGGTGAAGTTACATGATTTCCTAAGATATGCAACATAAGTATATATAAGATAAATAGCTCAATTGATACAACATCAGAGGCTCCTCTTCACTTTAGACAACATGTATTTATTGTATGAGTAACATCTCCATCAGTTTCTTTATCATGTTGTAAAATAGATCCCAAGTATCTAAAAGAATCTTTCTTCTGAATGTTATCATCTCCAATCTTCACCTCGAGCCCTTTACATTATTTCCATCAAATGTACACTCCATATATTTAGTCTTAGCCCTATTTATACAAGATCCTTTAGTCTCTAAAGCATGTATCCAAACCTCCAGCTTCTTATTTACTTCATCTCTTGTCTAATCAATCAATACATATTATTGGTGAACAACATACACAAAGGTTTCTCATCCTTAATGCATACTAAAAAAGGAATTAACTCAAAGCTGAACTTTGATCCAGACTTACACTGATGTTAATATAGTCAATCTTCCAAGATTGAATCCTTACACAAGATGAATCCCCGTCATACATATCCTTTTTAGAAAATAGATGAATCTGTTTATTCCAATAACCCTAGGCTCTCTTATATAGGAGAGCAGCCTACGGGTAAATTATATAAAGCATACATAATTAAAGAGAGTTAAGAAATAATCCAAAAAACAGGAAATAAAGACAATAACATAAATATATATATCTCTACACTCCCCCTCAAGATGGAGCATGGATATCTATCATGCTCAGCTGGACAAACACTTCTGAAAAGTCCTTTAAGTAAGGCCTTGGTGATGATGTCTGCAGTTTGGTCCCCTCGGCTGACATGAGATGTGGAAATAAAACCCTTCTGAATCATATCACGTATATAATGACAATCAACCCCAATCTCCTTGGCGCGTTCATGAAATGTCAGGTTATTTGCAATATAGCAGCCTGATTGTCACGTTTTAGTGACATGGGAGGGGGAACTTCTATGTGTAGATATGTAAGAACAACTCTAACCCACATCATTTCTGTGCTAGTCTGAGCCATAGCCCTACACTCCAACTCAGCACTAGACCTGTCCACAACAGTTTGTTTCTTGCCTTTCCATGAGATAAGAGAATCTCCAACATATACTGCAAATCATGTGGTGGACTTCCTATCCTTGGGGCACCCTGCATAATATGGATCTGTGTATGCTAAGATGGCGATCAACTTGCCTTTTCTAGACAGTAAACCTACATCTGGAGATGATTTTAGGTACCTTAGTATCATATTTATAACATCCATATGCACCTTACGTGGTCGATCCATGAACTGGCTAACTCTGCTAACTGTAAATTTGATATATGGTCTGGTAGTTGTACTATAAAGAAGCTTTCCTACCAGTTCTCTATACCTTCTTCTGTCTAATTCATTAGTACCATTCTCGTACAGCTTCATGTTTGGATCTATAGGTGTAGTGGTAGGTTTACACCCAAGCATACCCGTGTCATTATGTAGATCAATGACATATTTCCTCTGAATCATTGCTAGTCCTTGCTGATTTTTTTGCAAACTCTAGTCCTAGAAAGTATCTGAGAACTCCAAGGTCCTTGGTAATGAATTCACGACCTATAAAGTCTTTATCCATCCTTATTCCTTGTAGGTCATCTCCTGTGATGAGAATATCATCAACATATACCATAATAGCAGTCGTACCTCGGGTAGTTCTTTTTATGAAAAGAGAATGATCTACATTAGAGCGTTTGAATCCTTACTTTTCAAATAAATATAAGAGCTCATGGAACCAAGCTTTCGGGCTCTGCTTGAGCCCATATATGGCCTTATAAAGTTGACATGCGATACCTGTCCACACTCCCCCTCAACAGTAAACCCTGGTGGCCGGTGCATATAGACTTCCTCCCGAAGGTCGCTATAGAGGAAAGCATTCTTGACATCAAGTTGAAACATAGGCCAATCTCGAAGAACCACAACAAATAAAAGAATCCTTAGGGTAGAATAAGATGCAACAGCTGAAAAACTGTCCAGATAATCCACTCCATATGTATGTGTAAAGCCCCGTGCAACTAGCCTAGCTTTGTATTGATCAATGCTACCATCTGCATTCTATTTCACAGTAAAGACCCATTTGCATATCACTAATGATGCCCCAGAAGGAGCATGTACTAGTGTCTATGTACCTCTAGATTGTAGAGCTAACATCTCCCCATCTATAGCTAAATGCCATCGACTATCCTTCAATGCCTCCTAGTAAGTCCGTAGGATAGACACGATGTTCAAAGAAGATACAAACTTCCCAAAATCACCAGCATATGCTTAAAGGTGACATGAGAAACAATTGGATACTATGCACAGGAATGTTGCTTCTTCCTAATGGCAATGGGTAAATTCATATCATCATCATTCCTGCCATCCTTTTATCATTAATAAACTCATTATTAGAAGTAATGCTATTAAAAAAAACCTAGAGCGTGTTGGATGATGGATCAGGAGCATGTGCAGGAGCAGATCGATGACTGTAGTGATGAGGTAGAGGAGGAACTAGAATAGTAGGTGGTGGTGGGACTGATGGGGTGATGGAGGTGGTAAGGAAGGTGGTTGACGCATGGGCGGAGGTGGAATGTGGACCTGGTCATCCTAATCTGAAGGAGTCCACCGGTCACCTGTAGGAGAAAAATACATGTCAGACTCGAAAAGGGTGACATCCGCACTGACATAATATCCCTTGTGAAGCGGATCATAGCAACAATAACCCTTCTTGGTTCTGGAGTACCCAACAAAGACATATTTGACAGCCCTTGGAGAGATCTTGTCAATCCTTGGAGACAATCGATGGACAAAAGCAACAGATCCAAAAATACGAGGCCTAAAGGAGAACAACTCCTTATCAGGAAACACAAGTGAAAAAGGAACTCAAGTGAAAAAAGAACTTTCTCCCCTAGTATCAATGATGGCATGCGGTTAATAAGATAACAAGCTGTGAGGACCACATCATCCCAATGAATGAGGGGCACAACTTTGTATCAAAAGTGTACATGTGATACCAATAAGGTTACAATGCTTTCTTTTAGCAACACCGTTCTATTGAGATGTATAAGCACGTGATGTTTGATGAAGAATACCATTTGAAGAGAATAATTGAGACATCACATTTGTACAAAATTCAAGCTCATTGTCAGTACGAACAATCTTTACAAAGGTTGAAAACAGATTCTGCACTTGTCTGATAAAATTTATGATGACATTTCCAGCTTCATATTTATTCTTTAACATGATGACCCAAGACAAATGACTAAAATCATACACCGCTACTAAATGAAATCTATGTCCCTGATGATCGGGAACACAACTTGGACCCCAAATATCAACATGGAAAAACTCAAAAGGGGAGCTACTTGTGACGCCCTCGGATCCGGGAACCAGTTTAGCTGCATTCGCAACATTACATTCACAACCGATCGTATTAAGTTATTGAAAATCACGGGTAATTTTTTTAGTTTGCTATTTGCATATGACATTCACATTCAATTAATAACCAAAGAACCAACAATGACATGTGCCACCAACATTGTATTTTTATTAATTTTACATGTACAAAAAAAGATTGATAGTGTATACATATATTTCAAAATATATACAGAAGAGAACATGAAGCATTTACATTATGAACTGAATAGAAACTAACAAAAGTAACTATACCGTCTGGTATATTCCCGGGTATTAGGAGTCATCCACAGCTACTGCGATGCAGGCCGCTTGCCTGCCACATATGAAAGGTAGAAAAGGCGTCAACGAACACTGGTACTTCCCAAAATCTTATTAAAATAAGAAGGCATTTAATATGTTCAAAAGAAAGCAAGTAGACATACATTTATGAATTTGAAATCTACCACTACTTGCGTAAAAAAAGATTTTCAAATTATTCTGCATGTATCTCCCTGATTACTCATTATTCCAATATTTGCCATTTATAACATTTTCCTATAGTAATTGAGACCAGTAGGTATATAATATTTTCTTAACATTGGGATCAGGTTATGGATCTTAATAAAGAGTTAGTGAGGTGATTTTTTATTTAACTCTTAGTTTATTGATGATGGAAAAGATAATATTCTAATCTAATTCTCAATTCAATCAATCTTTTTAGGTCTAGTGGATAATATGTGATCTTAGTCTATGTATGACCTCACATTATGATTCTAAGACCTGAATAATACTTTAGAGTTGGGGTACCTCCTGATGATCCTCGGTTCCTCATGTTTATTTTTATATATTAAATCTTTTTGCTTAAATTGGTTCAATAAAAATCAGATTAATTGTTGTATATATCTTGGTCTTAAATAAATTAAAAATACAAAAAATGTCAAAACAAAAAAACTGTAGTGTTTTTACACCTTATAAAATACTTACAAAAATATTTCTCCCTTGGTTTGACTTCTTTTATGTTTTTGGTCAACATGAAACTTGTATATCTCAATGAGATCTACAACTTTCATGTTTTGAGTTTTTTCAAATTCGACCTTCTTCTTCTTGTTGTTTTTTGATTTTTATGTCTGAATAATCTGGTTGGGCTACGTGGCTCTTTCTGGTTGGGCCACATGGCTCTTTCTGGTTGAGCCACGCGACCCGCTTCCCTACATGCCGTGCGTCTCTTTTTTACGCCGTCTGATCACCTTCGAGCACTCCCATATCAGTCGCTCATCTAATCTCCATCTTCATCACTTCGATCGTGCTCCAAGTCTCATCTGGAGCGTCCTCCCCCAGCCATTCCATGGTCGTTGGATCTCTAGATCCAATGACTATCTACGATTCATTCACTGTCGTTGATGCAACCTGATCAATTAAATCAGGACCGCATCTTCATTCCCTCCTCCGGACCATTGGATGGTAAGATCCAATGGTCAATACCTCGTCTTCCACCTCCCACGCCCCCTTCTCTCCCATGTTCCCCACCACGCCAGCATGTCACACCCTTCTTTTTTCTCTGGCCTCGACGGCCACTCCCACCATTCGTTGAACACGCCACGTCCAAGCCCACTTCTCCTTCATCCTTTTGGGCCATGTAGCTCCTCACATCCCTCTCTCTCTCTCTCTCTACATATCCTGCTCGCAAACCACGACCTTCACCACCTGCACTCCATCCCTCTTCCCTTGAAATACGCCATATGCACCCCAAATTCACATTAATTTTAATTACAAAGTGTCATCTATCTAATGATTTTTAATGCCATCGAGTAATTTATCAATCATGGTTGCTTCATCAAATGGCCTGAAATTGATTATGCTTTTATTGCTTATTTATTTCATCTATACAGGGCTTGTGTGTCCATTTCTTTAATTTCATCACTTCGCATTATAAAACTCAAATAAAAAGTGCCTGCATCTGTCTACTTCATCTGCATCATTTGTCATGGTGTTCTGACCTATGAGGTGTTAATTCATCACTTTATCTAAATATCATAAGTCTAAATAAGTACTTAAGAGACTCATGTACTTGAGTTCGACCTTGGGCTTTCCCAAGTAAATAAATTTGACCGCTTGTATTTAATTGACAAATCAATGGAATTGGTTTTTGATCGAACCGATTTTGCCCGACTGCAACGAGACTCGAATGTTAATTCCACACTTTTAAGAGGACAAATTCACGGTTTATCAAATGGCACCGTTGCTGGGGACATGGCTCATCTTTCATTTTATTTAGATTTTTATTATTTTATTAAGTGATAATTTCTAACTTAGTTGGTGAAGTTGTTCATCTCACGTGCATGGTTTTGATAATTCTCTAATATCTATCTTATGTTTGCTTTTTGTGGAAGGTTCCCTTGACGATCAAGGAGGCAAGGCGTAGCAGCTCCCACTGTAAGGAGCCACAGAAGAACCATTGGAGAAGTTAACGAGAACTATGATTTTCCAGTTTTCATGCATGCATGTAAATAATCGTCTTTACAACAGTCTTCGTTTGAAGACTCGCGAATGTAAATGAACGAAGGCAATTGTGGTTGTGTGGGGCTTGCCCCACTTGAATGTCGATTTACGATCAGGCACGTGACTCTCTGAGCTAATTTTATTTTTTATCTTATGTGTTTGATCGTAGGTAGGACACACTAAATATGAGACGCACATAGACATCACTTCACTTAGTCATAATCAAATTTGTTCTTTCCCGCTAATAGAAGCATTCTAGGTGTGGTTTTCATTGACTTGCATACATTTAGAATATGATTTTAATTCAGTCCGTTTTTTCACGAAGAAAGTTAAAGGCACTACGAGTTTTTCTCTTTAGCACATATCATGATTTTATTGTATGCATCAGCTTTTTCTCGATTTCTCTTCTTGGATTGATAACCTAGGATTAATGGAAATTGAGAATGGTTTTTAGACGATGTTTACTTGATTTATGTTCACATTAAAATCGGTGATAACCTTGAGGCTAAAATTGGGATTGTTAATGCAAGTCGACCAAATAAAATGGAGTAAAATCAATTTTTGGGAGAGCAATTCCCTTTTTACGTAGGATGTTATGATTTGACATATCATTAAGCCTTGCGTAAATGAGAATGAAATTACTTTTATCACCAATAAAAATGAAGAGATAAATGACCAACATTTGTTGGTTTCATGTGTGAGTTGGTGAATCAAGGGTGTTGCTTGGTTGATTGAGCCTTATTTGTTTTCGACATCCTCCCCTAGACCCTAGGTACTCCATTCATCTCCATAGATTCATTCATTCAGGTGTAAATCCATCCTAACCTCTTTGCTCCCCTCTGGTCTCCCCAACTTCACTTATCCATCTGTTTATTTAGGCTATTCTTAGCATAAGTATGGGGGGACCTGAGTCTCCGTAAATTTCTGACTCATTTTCCATTCTCTATGATACTTAGGTTATTTTAACCTAAGTATAGGGGCGTCCTCCTCAGTTCCTATATCCTTTCCTATATCTCAACTTGATTTATTGCTTTATTTCACCTAGTGCTACGAGGATATAACATAAGTTAAGTATAGGGGGTATACCGTATATATTGTATATATACTTTAGCTGTAGCTCTATTTTGAAAATTTTGAAAATTTAAAAATTTTTGGGATAGATTATAATTTATCTTGAACTTAGTGGGACAAAATGTTTTTCAGAGTTTGAAAATTTTTCTCTACTATGTTACATTATTTTGAAGAAAATATTTTGAAAATGGTTTGAAAAATCTTTATATATGTGACACTATTTTGAAAATCTTTTTCAAAAAATTGTTCAAAAAGGAGGGTTTAAATGAGATTAACTTGTGTTTTAAATATTGTTTTTGAAAAAAATGAAAAAATAAAAAATTGATGAAAGAGTGGGTTTAATCCCTGACACTTTCACATTCACACAAGATTAGTGATGTTCAAGAACACCTGGTTTGCGAGGTCTTGAGATTTTAAGTTAGCCAACTTAATCATTAGGGTCTTTTGACTTAATTATCTATATTTCCCTAGTTTGAATGATTTGTGTGCTATATTGCATGCTTAGTCTCTACCTTAAGAATATGATTAACTTTCACATACACAACTGCAATTATGATGAGGGGAGTTGAAATTTCACTTCTGAGATGAGGGATTTGAATTTGGACCTGATTTGATGATGCTTGAGGATGGGAGAAAATCATTGAAGGCTTCATGAAACTTGAGTGTCAGCATTTTTAGCCAGTAGGAGAACTTGGTTCTTGTACTATTTCTTGACATATACCTATGTGCCAAGTTGTGATAAAATATAAAAAATATTTATCAGTGTGCGCCAACTCTTGGTAAAAGCAGTGGATCTAGCCAAAAGCAATAAAAGGAAAGATATACATATTGAAAGAAAAGCTCTCTCCCCTACAAAGTCATATATCAAAGAGCTTCCACCAAAGGAGAGCGCTCTTAACCATTTCAAAAAGTCCCCTTGGACCACCGCTATTAGGACCAGGAGTCTGGCTTGCACCAAAAAAAGGGTTCTGCATCGTAATGCTACAAGTTTGGGTGTAGAAGGTATTTTAGATACTCAAAAAAGGCACACCCTAGTGTATTCCTAAGAAAACAAGTGCATACAACTCCAACTTCTCTTGACAGGCACACTGATCAACACGAAAAATATATGTTGAGTTAATAAGAAACTCGAGAGGATCCTTATTCCAATGAGAGGGAGAAAAGAAATGACATAATCATATACCCTCCATCAGCTGGTTTTCCATCTACATTTCCGAGTCTTAAAACTAAAGAGATGATGGATTAGATGCAATATTTGGTTTATTCTATAGTGTTGAGGATTGGGTTCATAGGAGAGTCTCTTGGACTGGGACCTTGGGTGAAGTTGTGACTCTACTCTAGTGACTGCGGTCAACACTTAATGTCATATCCTTAATTTATACATATATAGAGAGTGTTTGATAAATTAGAGAAATTGGATACCTCTCGATTAGAGCTCGGTTCAGCTTTGAAATTTTGCATCTCAAAAGTCGGGAGTTCTTGAATGGATCAGGTCTTGTATTCACATGCACAATTAGCAGATTAATTCCAACTCATTCATTCTTGAGATGCTCGAGGACGAGTATAGTTTAAGTAGAGAGAGATGATGAACCTCAGTTTCATCATGTTTATTTTTATATAATAAATCCCCTAGCTTAAATTAATATTGATAAAAACCAGAATAATTGTTGTATATATATTGGTCTTAAAATAAATTAAAAATACAAAAATGACAAAACAAAAAAGCTGTAGTGTTTTTATACCTTTAAAAATGCTCACAAAAATATTTCTCCCTTGGTTTGACTTCTTTTATGTTTTTGATCAACATAAAACTTGTAGATCTCATTGAGATATACAACTTTATGTTTTGAGTTTTTCCAAATTTTATCTTCTTCTTCTTTTTTGATTTTTATGTCTGAATAATCTGGTTGGGCCGTGTGGCTCTTTCTGGTTGAGCTACGCGACCCGCTTCCTTGCACACCACACGCCTCCTTTTTGCGTCATATGATCACCTTCGGGCGCTCCCATCTCATCCGCTCATCTCATCTCTATCCTCAACCCTTCGATCGCGCTCCAAGTCTCGTCTAGAGCATCCACCCACACATGCTCCATGGTCATTGGATCTCTACGATTCATTCACTGCCATTGATGCAACTTGATCGATCAGATTAGGACACAATCTCCGCGTCCTACTCCGGATCATTGGATCGCAAGATCTAACGATCAATACCTGGTCTTCCACCTTCCACACACCCTTCTCTCCCACGTTCTCCACCACGCTAGCACATTGCCCCCTTCCTTTTTCTCCGACCTCGACGACTGTTCCCACCATCCGCAGAATACACCCACGTCCAAGCCCACTTCTCCTTCATCCTTACGGACCACATAGCTCCTCACATCCGTCTCTCTCTCTATCTCACGTTATATCCTGCCTGCAAACCACGACCTCTGGGACTTGCACTCCATTCCTCTCCCCTTCAAATACGCCGGCTCTGCCCCAAATTCACCTTGTCCACCTTTACGATGGCCACGACCCAACACCTCTTCCCCCTCTGGTGATAGTGGGTAGCGGAATCAAGGTCATGAAGATAGTCGTTGGTCCCAGTGTCAACCCATGGCCACGGTAGGCCATGCCTCCGATCGTAGGACGCCAGCGAGTTGCTCCGAAGGGCCACCAAAGTTCAGCGAAGACCAGGGCTCTTCATGGAGCTCATCCCAGGCCGCAGCACCCTCCCCGACCACCAGGTAAAGATCCTCTGTCCCTTCTCTCTTTTCCTCTTAATTTCTATTATTTAATTAGGCATCTCTTCTCCCTTCCACCATCAATTGAACACCTCATTAACTTCACTGCACCAAGCTCATCTTTGCACCATGCTCCACTCGCCTTCTCCTCTTCTCCATCACCTGAACACCCTCATTCCACCTCGTCTCCTGTTCATTGGAGATGGAGCTCCGATTCCTCCCTTCCTTTGTGACGAGTCCATTTTTGCCAATGTTAATTTGCATGATTATCGAGCGTTTAAAAATGTTGTTTCGTTGTAGACGGGCAATCGGAAACGGTCAAGAAATAATCACAAGAAGATTAATCAATTTTAATCGACATGGTTTTATGTTTATTTTATTTAGGCAAGTTCCAAGGTCGAACTCAAGGAGGCAAAGGAACAACCTAGAAATTTTATCTATCAAAGTTCGTGCATGGGGAGGTCTTTTTTGGTATTTTTAATGCAAATTTGGGATGCAAAATGCAAATGTGGCCAATTTTAGGGACTAAAATATGATTTTCAAACAAATGATGTCTGCAAAATATGAAACTTGGAAGAGATATTGATTATGATATAATGAGTGCACTGGAATTTTTTGGATGCAAGATAAATATTTTATGGATATTTGAATGCAAACAATGTGAATTTCAATTAATTATAATAAATACGAAATCTATTTATTTTCAAGGGATAAAATTATCCAAGATCTATCATTAGGTCATCGATCTCAGAAAAATCCTAAACCTAAAAATATGGGACTTAACGTCTATTAAAAAATTAAATATTGAAATATGCAAAATGATTTTTATAAGGCAAATCATGCATGCAAATATGTTTGGGCAAGTAACCAACAACTAATTCCACAATCTGTGAATTTTTTGCGATATTTAGAGAAGCGGTTAATTAATTATGAATTTCGAATCAAAGTGGGCAAAATATGCAATTTATCCACAAAATAATTAATTATTAATTAACCACATATCACAAAAATGTCAAACATATGCCAAGATGTAGAGAGTTAATTGAAGAACAAACTGTTATTTTTAGAAAAATAAAGTGATGCGAAAATGTTGATCAAAATAATAGGGGAATATAGGGGTATCAACGCAAATTATAATAAATAAGTAATAACGAAAATGCAGAACAATGATTAAAGTGTAATTACCGAGATCTAGGGGCTGACTTTGGTAAATTTCTCAGCGGTCACATGCCAAGCACATGACCCTTTGGCAGAGGGGCTGGTTCTGGAATTAGGCAAAGTGGCGAGGGTTTGTGCGCAATTTACCCAAGTGGTCACGTGCATAGCACGTGACCTTGGGTGGTGGATTGTTGTGCAATTGAGTAGTTCTTCAAGGGGTCGTTGCAAAAGTTCCCCGACATACATGCTCCTCACGTGCGTGGGGGTCTCAGGCATTTCCCGGTGATGATTTGGCGGAGGAATGGCTGTGCACAATGCTGGGCGCCTGCTGTGGCTGGTCGTGGACAAGGGAGTTGACGACGAGGAAGTGCTGGAGCTCCCAGGCCAGCGTGATGTCGATGCTGGAGATTGGTGGCTATTGATGAGTGCGTCGATGGTGAGGCACCTGGCGAAAGGGCTGGAGGTGCTGCTATTGTCAGAGATGCTTGGGCGGATATGGAGAAGCAGAGGTGCAATGCGTGAGATGGATTCGATGGTAGTCGGAGGCGTTGGGTGGTGAACGATGATAGCGGTGGAACGTAGAGCGAAGGTAGATGGGAATAGTCGGTGGTGTTGATTAAGGCAGAGTAGACGTCGGTGGTTGGCTCGACAGCAGGGGCCGGAGCAATGGCAGACGTGTGGTGAGGCTCTGCAACGAGGTGTCGACCTCCGATCTCATCATAGCTCGAAGGAGTGATCAATTCGCTATCACCGCCCGATGGTGGAGCTCCTTGTCACCATGTTGTTGGCGTATGGGGACCAAAGGACTGGCGACAGTGTGGTTTTATAGGGTGATGGAGGTGACGGAGATGGAAGGTGTGTTGACGTGGGGTCAGCGATTTGGCAATCGTTGATTGATGCGATTGGAGGAGGATTCGAAGATGGAGGAGGGTCGAGATGAAGTGGGATTTGGCGACAGCGACTGAATCAGTGATTGAGATTTGACACGAGATCAACGGGGGAGAAGATGGCGGTGGCGACGACGAGATTTGGTGGCGCCGCCGCCTGATTAGGAAAGGCGGGGAAGAAGATGGACACACGTGGAATGTACGTGCGCAGGTGGCATGTACGCTGCATGTGTGGGGCTTTTAGTTTTTTTTATAAAAACGAATAAATAAAAAGCTCAAAAATGGGCAACACGTGGCGGCTCCAGGAGCTGCCACATGTCAGCCCCACAAAAATCTTAAACTTAAATACAAAGAAAAATCCAGAATAAATAGCAAGCGACTCCGGACGAAAAATTTTCTTCACAAAAGTTGCTCGTCTCGATGAGATATACAACTTTCATGAAGAGACCAAAATCAAATCTATCATTTGTGCAAAGTGATTTTTTTAGGGTATCCCATGTACATAGAATACCTTGATTTTTTGGGTTATATATTTTTTTTCAATTTTTAAATCATATAAAAATACAAAAATATGATAAAATCAAAGATAAATATTTACATATTAATCTATTTTTTGGATTTTTATTAATTAAGAAAAGAAGGAATAAAATAAAATACAAAGAAGAATTTTTTTGTACAAATTGTTAGTGAGGATTCAGACTCAATTAGTTTCATTGATTTCAAGCTCAGTTTGGATTTGGATTTTCGTGCACTATAATAAAACTTTTATCAAAGAAGATAAATGAAAAAGAAATAAAATAAGATGGGTTAATTGGTTAAAAATCGCTAAAATACAAAATGTACAAAAGAGGCCCAAAACCCAACTTTCACATACAAGCTCCGATTCACTTGAACTTGGTCTTGTTTTGAAGGTATTTGAATGTACATTAGTTCAATAGTGAGTAGGATCAAAACGGACACTGGATGGGGAATATATCAAGGTTTTAGTCTGAAATCCTAGAACTAAATTTTGGGTCTTTGGTCCACTTATTTAAGTTAGTGATTTTTTTTGTATTTTTCATTTATTCTTGTCAGTAATATGCACACAATGGAGTGGTTTCATGTCAATTGGAGTTAGCATGAATTAGTTAAAAATCGGGGAAGTTAGGCTATTTTACAGGTCAATTGGACTGGGATTTTTGGCTTCTTATTTTGTGCAATAATGAGTGATAAAATACCATTCTTATCAAAGCATTCCTAAATGCTAATTAAAGAGAATAAATGAAGAAATGCCAATGAATTTTAGGAATTAATGACTTTTAGAGTGATGAACCTGAGATTCATCACTTTGCTTGCATGGATTCCCACACCACTCACTACGCCCCACGCACGCATGCTTCGGCTATTTATTAACATTACATGTACACTTTCCTTCAATGGCCGGAGTTTCCTATCTTGCTCCTTTCAAGAGAACGTCCTCCATTGAGCTTCCATGGCGGGTTCATTGTAGATGGCTTCGCACCTCCTTCACACCACTAGCTCCATCGCCAAGGGTCTAGGTTCGTTCCTCAACCTTCAGGATACACGTATGAAGGAGGAGGAGCTCTCAGCCACTCATCGGAGCCCCACCAAGTCCGCTGCAGGAGGCGGCAGAGAGGAGGAACTCGACGTACAGTTGTTGTCCAATCTTCACGATCAAACGACCCACAGGAGGCCACATGTCCACCCCCGAGTCTTCATTCACAGACTCTAGGTTCAGGGCACCCGAGCCAAGCCAGAGCACCATCCATCGTCTCGTGGACCAAGCCTCCACCGATCCTCCCAAGCTTCACCCCAAGGTTGAGCTGTCATCACACGTGAGGGGCTGGGAAAACTGCAGGGGGCCCTGCTGACTTCTCCAAATTGCATTTAGGTCCTCTGAGCATGTGCAGAGCATGCAAGCCTGGGGCTAATTGCACTCGAGCCCCTTCGGGTTTTAATAATTACAATTTAGCCCACATGTGTATGGGAAAATTATAGGGAAGGCTTCACACTTTATTTTAATTGCATTTAAGTCCTTTTAGGGACCTGCTTGTAATGTTTTGTCTATTTATTTTCTTTTTTTCTTTACGTTTATACCCCTGTATTCTTTTACGAATATCTTAAGCATACGATCTCCGTTTTAGTTGATTTCAGTCTTGTTTCGAAACTTATTCCGTTGGCTACCTTGTGGCATGATTTGTTTCCTGATTTGAAATAGTACATTCGGATGATTAATTTTAATTATGAAATGTCATCTATTTAATGATTTTTAATGCCATCGAGTAATTTATCAATTAAGGTTGCTTCAATAAATGGCCTAAAATTAACTACGCTTTTATTGCTCATTGATTCATCTTGATAGGGATTTAATGACATGCTCAAAAACTTGGGTTAAGTAAAAAAATAATCAAGGGTCGGTGCGACCCAAATTGTCAAACATAACCAGCAAGAAAAATCAACTACTCAAGATAAGATAATGTCAATCACAATATGTAAGCGGTTTGCTATTTATTTTACTAGGTATAGCAATCAGGGTTGAACACAAGGAGCATGAAAATAATATAAAGATTTTAATTTTTCAAATTTTTAAATTTTTAATAAGGAAATGAAATCAACAATCAATAAAACATGGAAACACAAAAATCTTTTTGTATTTTTCTTTCAGGCTTAAAACACTCAAAAAATTAAGATAAAAAAATAATTTTGTGGTTTAGAAGTTTTAAATTATTTTTGGTAATTTTTAGGGTTTTGCATTTTTTTCTAATTCTATAAAAATCAAACAGTGACTAAAATTGCAACCAGTGCACAACCAGGACTAAATTGTAAGTTAAAATTACTTAAAATGCTATAAAGTCCCAGATAGCAATTTTACGGCAAAGTATAAATAAAAACCTACAAACAAGAACTAAAATGAGTCTTTTTGGATATTTCTTGAAATTTATATGATTTTTAGGTTTTAGATATTTTGCATTTTTTAGGGTTTTTGTAGGGATTTTTCAAACAAAATAATACTCGAAATAAAACACATAAAATACATGAATATGAATTTTTCTGGAGTTTTTAGGGTTATTTTCTAATTTTTATGGATTTTAAAAGATAGTTAGGACAATATTTAGGGGTTTTTGAATTTTAGAAAGTAATAAATGAAAACAAATTAATCCAATAAAATTATGGTAAATACTACATACGAACAAGAGTCAATGGTAATTGTTAGTATTAATCTGATAATATTAAGTCCAATAAAGAAGAATGCAATTTATCACAATTACAATGACCTATTCACAAGTATTTTAAGTCCTGGGATCAAACAATATCATGCAATAAAAACCTAGGGTCACTTCTGCAAGAATTCCAAGCAAGCACACGCACTGCACATGATCCAGAATCACAGGAGTATACATGCAAATACTAAAAATATTTCATTCATCCATAACATTTAAAAGCTCAAGCAATAATATGCAAATATCCTAGCAAACACATGATCACGCATGTGACTCCAACTCAATAGGACTAAAATGAAAATATCCAAACTACGAGGCCCAAACTGTAAATACATTAAACTTTAACTTTTATTTAATGGACCAAACAGAAAAGCATAAACATGTGAGGGTAAAAGGAAAATATACCCTTACAAAACACGTGGCATACTCTCGGAGAAGGCATTGGCATACGACCCTGATCACCCGACTATTGTAGATTTAACGGTCAGAGAATGTCGAGGATGTGCGGTCAGATGCGTCAGATGGGATCAGATCCAACGGCTAAAAGGCTGTTGCAGTCGACGGCTACGATGGATCTGGCAGACAGGGGCTGATCCAATGGTGGGGAGGAGATTTGCAAGAGCTCCTTCTGGGTAAACTTCGATCGAGCGGGCGAGACGATCCACCGACCCGATGAGAGATTTGGAGGCTCCGACAGTGTCATGAGAGGTTCTCGCATCCGGTGGATGGCTCCAATGAAGGTGGTGACGGTCAGATGCACGTAGCGGTGAAAGAGGACATGCAGTAGCTCTACCTGAGCGGTCGGTGGGTCAAATTGAGTCTCCTACGTGAACCAACACCTGCAAAGAACGCGTTGCTCAGAGGTAAAGCTCTGGCGATGATTATTGAGCGCAAAACATGGGGAAGCGAGGGTGAATGGAGCGTTGGGATTCCGACGAGGATGGAAGAAGGAAACCTGAGTCTAATGTCACCCTGATGGATGAGCATTAGGATGATCAGACTGCAAGGGAAGATGGGTGTGCGTCGAGGGGTCGATCTGTGCGGATAGGGAAGGATATCGGAGCTCCAGCAAGTTGGTCAGAGCTAAGGTGCATGCGACAGAGCAAAATGATAAGATCGGAACAGATAGAGGAATGTGAAGGATAAAAGGGGTACCTAAAGTGACCAATGAGCTCAGAAGCTCCAGGATAAGGTGGACATCGGGGTGATGGCCTTGATCTGCTACGACGGGTGAGAGAGGCTACACGCGGAGGAGGTCTCTAGCCACGTTGGTGAGATGCGGCTTTAAGCCACCAAACTTTGCTCCCAAGGCTCCTCCGAATTGCTGTCACTCGGCTAGAGGTGTCTAGGGGTGAAGGAAGAGGTGAGGCACAATCTGAAGTGCTGCTAGAGTGGAAGAAGATAATTTATAAGATGCCCAAAGTTTGGGAGGATCGGGGTGATACGCAGAACTCTAGGCACATCTGGTTACGCCTAGGGATCCGCAAGGATCATGGAATACCGGGCTACAATCAGGCGCATGATTCAAGGCATGAGGAGATCAGGGCCGAGCGTGAAAATGTGGAGAAACAACTATAGCGAGAGGTCTTCGACCCGACCCGGTCTTGAAGGGGACGTTGACTGGGGTCAACGTTCCAGCCTAGACCAATAGAAATTCAGTAATTATAAAATAAATAAAAATTCAATAAAAATAGCAAATGAATAAAAAATAAAAAATATAAAATATAAAATGTTTCTTATTTTTTAAAGTATTTTTTCATGATTTTTAATTATTTTTATGAAAATATTAATGCATATACAATATATAATATTATATATAGGTATAGTATACTTATGTATTATGTACAAGTATTTTTATTTTATTATTTTTACACAAATGTTCTTATTTTATATTTTATTTATTTACAACATAATTTTAGGATAATAAAACAATATTTATTTTTTTGTTATCTATTTAAGGGTATAATAAATAGGGAATGTAATATATACATGTGTATTTTGTACAAGTAATTGAGAATTTTATTTTTTTATTTTTCTGATTTTAATTTTAATATTATTTCTAAGATTATATACAAGGGTATAAAAATAAGTTAATTTTATTTTGTTATATATATAAGTATAGGCAAAATGTACACAACACAAAGTGAACCCTATCTCTTTCTACTTGTTTTACTTTTGCGGTAAGGATAGAAGAAGGAAAATCAAGTCTAATCTTACCGGATGGATGAGCATTAGGATGATCAGGCTGCGAGGGAAGATGAAGTGTGCATTGAGGAGTTGATCTGTGCGGATAGGGATGGATATAAGAGCTCCAGCCAGTTGGTCGGAGCTAAGGTGCATGCGGCGGAGTGAAATGACAAGATCAGAATGAATAGAGGAATGCAAAGGATAAAAGGTGTACCGAAGTAACCAATGACATGAGAAGCTCCAGGAGAAGGTAGACATCGGGATGATGGCCTCGATCTGTTGCAGGGGGCGAGAGAGGCTACACGTAGCGGAGGTCTCCGGCCACATTGGCGAACTGTGGCTTTACGCCACCAAACTCTGCTCCCAATGCTCCTCCAAGTTGTTGTCACTCAACTAGAGGTGTTTAGGGGTGATGGAAGAGGCGAGGCACGATCCGACCTGCCGGTAGAGTGGAAGAAGATAATTTATGGGTTGCCTAGGGTCTGAGAGGATCGGGGTGATACATGGAACCCTAGGCAGATCTGGTTACGCCTAGGGTTCCACAAGGATCATAGAATATCGGGCTACAATCGGATGCATGATTCAAGGCAGGAGGAGATCAGGTCCAGGCATGAAAATGTGGAGAAACAACTCCGACGAGAGGTCTTCGATTGGGTCAACGTTCTAACATGGACAAATAAAAATTTAGTATCTACAAAATAAAGAAAAATTCAATAAAAAATAACAACTCAATTTAAAATAAAAAACGTATAAAATAAAAATTGTTAATTATTTTCCAAAGTATTTTCCCATGATTTGTAATTATTTTTATGCAAAATAAATTAATGTATATATAATATATAATATTATTTATAGGTATAATATACCTATCTATTATGTACAAGTGTTTTTATTTTATTATTTTGTACAAATATCCTTATTTTATATTTTATTTATTTACATCATAATTTTAGGAGTATAAAATAAATTTTATTTTATTTTTGTTATCTATTTAAGGGTATAATAAATAGGAAATGTAAGATATACATATATATTTTGTACAAGTAATTGAGAATTTATTTTTATGTTTTTTATTTTATTTTATATTATTTATAAGATTATATACAAGGGTATAAAAAGAATAAGTTAATTTTATTTTGTCAAAAATGGATATATATATATATAAGTATAGGAAAAATGTACACACCACAAAGTGAACCCTATCTCTCTCCACTTGTTTTATTTTTGTGATCAGGTTAAGGTTTGACCTTCTCTTGGGGTTTGTGTCACTCTGTATTTATTCTAAATATATCATTCATTTTTATTTTCCTTTATTCTTTTATTTATATAAAAACATGCTAATTATGCAAATATTAATAAAAGCATACAATTTACTAAGTTATTATACTTACAAATATTTACGTGATGCTTTGCCAAGAAAAAGAGCTAAAATAAAAGAATAAAGAGTGAGAATAAGGGATTCATCACCCCCTATACTTTACCTTTGCTAGTCCCTTAACAAATACTTATTTGAAAAAGAAGTGAAAAAGAACGAGAAAAGAAAAAGGATCAAGGTTTGTTATTAAACTTATATTCACTAAATTGAAGTATGGAGCTCAGTCAGACCTTTGGATTATTAATTTGTCAGAACCTTATTGGGAAATAGGTTTAAGACTCAACAACCTCTAAGTTCCATCTTTCTATGGTCAAGATTCCTCAATAACCCAGATCAGAACAAGTCTACATATGCAAGTTCTAATGACTATGCATCTTTCCTTGTACTGTATAAGTGACATGTAGCTCCCCACCTCAGAAATGACAGAAACATCTCCCTTAACAAGGTAACTCTTCCCTAATCCAACAACTCTTTCCAAGAGGAACGGAGTATTCCCTTCAAAGTTCAAGTTAAACCAGCTCAAGAAGAGGGAAAAGAAGAGAATGGATCGTGGCCAGTATAGCCATGTATCCCTGAGAGCCTAACCAGTGTAGTTAAGTCTCCCGCTGCAAGTTTCATGAGATGAGAAGTTGTAATACATAAACTTTGCTTTATTTGACTATATACACTCCGACATGCATTTTATTTTCAGTCAAGCCTATCTAGTTTTTGGAGTTTTTCTTGATTTTGCACTTTTTTTAATGTGTATATGTACACCATATCTACATGGTGCAGCATATACATAAGGAGTTTTTCTTCTTGGGTCAGTAGACTATACCGCTTTTGAAGCATTATTGCAACCAACAACTCCTATCTTTAGACCTCTACACCGCTAGAAAAGTTAAGATGCACATCCCTCCCTAGAGGAAGATGAGAGGTTCTGCCTAGAATTACTACCCTCGTATGCTACCCCAAGCCAAAGGATTCTGCCTCCTCACCACTTCATCTATGTGGAGCTATTTGTAAGGTGCTGGTCCAAGTAAATCCATTATCTCTGAGAGTCATGCGTGCGTTGTTAAGAGTTCTACTTATGCTCATTAAATGACATGTTAACATATCCTAGTGGACTCAAAGAATTAAGTCACTAATGGACCTGTAAAGTCTTAACCCCAAATCCTATATGGTTCCTCTAAAGGCTTGGTGGATTAAAGTCTTAATCAGGCTCCATTTTTCAATTTAATTCCAGACTAGTTTAAATGTCAACTATGATTCAGAAGAATATACAATAAAATATGTACAAAACTCTTTTTATGTAATTTTTCAAAACATGCAAAATTTTATAAAAATGTTTGATTGCAAGGAAGGAGAGAAAGTTTTGAAAACTATTTACAAACATTTACAAACAGATTTTTGCAAACTTTTATTTTTCAAATATTTTTCAAAAAATTTGCACTATATACATAATTTGGATACAAAAATATTTACAATCAAAATATTTTTATAGACATTTATACAAAAATAGTTTTTTAATGAAAATATATTTACAAATAGGTATGTACAAGAAAGAATTTCGTATGCAAGAAAAATTTTATTATTTTTTGTGATTTTTGGTTTGTGATTTTTAGCCAAATTGTATATTAACACAACCACACAAAGACGAGTTATGGATAAAGTATATATACAATATATACGACACCCCTATACTTAGCTTGAACGATGTCCTCAGAGTGATCAAAGAGCGATAAAAGGAAGACATAATTTGTTCTGAGTATTTGGAAGTAAAAAGAATGCTATACTAAAATGACGAGTAAAAGAATGGAATGAATGGATGTCAATGACCCCTCCATACTTAGGATCAAGTAATCCTAAGTCTAGAAGTCTGTACATAGGGGAAAATCGAACATTAGGATGTACAGGGTCTACCTCTCCTATACTTAGGGTAAAATATCCCCAAGTATAGGGAACAAAACAGATGTAAAAAGAATCAAATGATAATCACAAGTCTGACACCCCCCTTTACTTAGGGTAAAGTAGACCCTAAGTGTAATATAATCATAAGATGAATATGGGGTATTAGATCAAAGAATGAATGATATGGACAACTGGATTTATACATTTGCGGAGGAGAAGTAATAATCAGGCATGAGATGCAAATGATGTGAGTCAAAGATTACATCTCATGCAAAATGAATAGGGGCAACGTTAAAGATCAGCGGATCATGATCTAGATATGGCTTTAGACGTTGACCGTTAACTTAAAAGGTGGATTCTGATGATAACTCGGATATATCAAAACTTCCATTGTCGTGCACCTTTCAGTCCGAGTATGGTCCCTTCCATTTGCTCTGCAACTTCCCTAGAAATAATCTCAACTTAGCATCAAATAGCCACGTTCTCTGGTTCGACTCAAACTGTTTATGGCTGATATGAGAATAATGTCATATGTTCACTTTTTCCTTATACTGTAGGCTACTCGAAAAGAGTGTATCTCTAAGCTCCTCCAGAGCTGCCTATTCTTCTTTCCTCCGATCTTCTATACTCTTGGAATCCAATAATAACTCAGTGATTTCCTATAGTGACTTATGCTTGATCTCCACAAGTAAATAACATGGCCTGCCATAAACGAGATGAAAGGGAGACATACCCAAAGGTGTCTTGAAGGAGGTTCGATAAGCCTATAAGACCAAGTCCAAAAGCTGTGACCAATCCTTTCGGTCTACGCGGACGACCTTCTGCAGTATTATCTTGATGTCCTTGTTCGATACTTCAGCAAGACCATTGGCCTAAGGACAATATGGAGTGGCAACTTGATGGTCTATGCTGAACTCGTTAGCAAGGACCTTTACCATGTCAATGATAAAGTGAGTCCCCCGTCTGATATCAACATTCTAGGTACCCCGAACCGTGAAATGATATTTTTCCTAAAAAATCGCCAAACGGTCTTAGCATTCATGGTTTGGGAAGGGATGGCCTCAATCCAACGACTCACATAATCCACACCAAGCAGAATATACTCAAATACCTGACTCTTAGGGAATGGACCCATGAAATCAATGCCCCATGCATCAAAAACCTCACAGAAGTGAATGAGCTACATCAGCATCATGTGATCTGTCCACAAGTGCCCATCCTCTTGCAGTCAATGCACCTCTTCACGAATTCATCAGAATCTTTGAAGAGGGTAGGCCACCATAGGTCGGATTGGAACACTTTCTATGCTATCCTCCTCCCAGAATGATGTCCTCCTGCCTCAAGCTTGTGGCAATATATGAGGATGCTATGGTGCTCCTCCTGAGGAATGCACCGACGCCAGACGCTATCCCCTCCTTCATGATAAAGGATGGGATCCTCCCAATGGTAGGACTTGGTTTTCGTTAGGAAATCTCAAGTCACTATCTGGGCCAACCTTGTGTAACTTTCTTAGTGACATGATAGTTCACAATTTTGGCGTACCATGGAAGCGAGATGATTACAAGGATCGCTTTGTCTAGGAAGGTCTCTATAATAGGTGCATCTATTCTGAATCCTCAAGGATCTCTAATCGGGAGAGGTGATCCACCACCACATTCTTGACACCAGTTTTATCTTTAATCTCTATATCAAACTCCTAGAGTAGAAAGATCCATCTAGTCAATCTAGCTTTGCCATCCTTCTTTTCCATGAGGTATCATATGGCAGTGTGATCTGTAAAAATCGTCACTCTGGATCCAAGAGTATAAGATCTGATTTTTTCGAAGACAAAGACTACAACTAGCATCTCCTTCTCTGTGCAGTATAGTTCCGCTGGGTGGCATCCAAATTACGACTAGCGTAGTGTATGGCATATGGTAATCCCTCCATCCTCTGTCCTAGCACATCCCCTATGGCAAAATCAGAAGCATCCGTCATGATCTCGAATGGGAGAGACCAATCGGGTGGCTAAAGGACAGGAACCTCAACAACTAATCCCTTGAGAGTCTCGAATGACGCTAGACACTTATCATCTATAATGATCTCAGTGTCTTTTATCAATAAATCAGTAAGCGATCGGGCAATACGGCTGAAATCTTGAATGAATCATCGGTAGAAATTGATATGCCTTAAAAAAGACCACAACTATCACAAATTGAATGATGGATTAAGTTTCCTGATGATATCCACCTTGGCCGGATCGACCTCCATGCCCTTGTTGTAGATGATATGACCAAGTACCATCCCTTGAGTCAACATGAAGTGGTTCTTCTCCCAAAATAAGATAAGATGAACCTTGATACAATGTTGAAGTATGCGGTCTAGGCAGTCAAGACAAGAATCAAACCCATCGTCGTAGACTGAGAAATTATCCATGAAGACCTCTAAACATTCACCCACTATATATGAAAAGATGGAAAACATGCACCTTTGAAATGTAGCCTGGGCATTACATAAACTAAAGGGCATCCGTCTGAAAGCATGTGTCCCAAACAGACAGGTAAATGTCATATTCTCCTGGTCTTCATGCACTATGGCCACCTGGTTATAGCCGATTTACTTGTTAAGAAAGTAATAGTGACTCTTCCCAGCTAACCTCTTGATAATCTGATCAAGAAATGGTAGCGAGAAATGATCCTTCTTGGTGTCTTGATTCAATCGTCTGTAGTTCATGCAAACCCTCCAAGAAGTGGGTACCCGGGTAGCTATCTCCTCTCCATACTCACTCACAACTGTAGTGATTCCCGTCTTCTTGGGCACCACATGTAATGGACTAACCGACAAGTCGGAGATGGGGTAGGTAAAATCGGTGCTCCACCATTTTGATATCTCTTTCATGACCACATCTCGAAAATTCGGATTCAGTTGTCGCTGGAACTCACGTGATGGCTTGGTGCCCTCTTTGAGATAAATATGGTGGGATTACAGAGCCAGACTTATCCCCTGAAGATCAGCTACACTCCATCTAATCGCTTTGCAGTTTCTTTCTAGAACCTTCTTTCAAGAACCTCCATCAAAACAAGATTCTTGCTCTCCAGTCAAATCTTTTGAGATAAGTACATCTTTGGTGCACCCACAAGGAATATGTACTTCATCAATTGTGGCAAGGTCTTTAGCTCTGGGCAACTGGGAGCTAGTAAATATGGCTTCTGAAATGTCTAAGTGAAGGCAACTAGATCTGCATGGGAGAACTCTTGTTGTATACGAAAATATAAAAAAGATGACCCTAATGGTGTCTCTGTAGTTTGTACTGGCTTACTCTCCGCCCGAGTTGTCAGCTCTGTAGGAATCAGACAAGGTAAATGCTCATCAAAATCATCCTAATCAATGTCTGACTTTGAGGGATCTGAATTGGAAGAACATGAATTGTATTATGCTTTTCTCTCCAGACTACGATCATCAGTCTCAAATGTGTCCTTTGCTAGGAGTGTGTCTCCGAACTCTCATCTGCTGGAATTTGTAAATCTACAGTGTCTGACGGTGCAACAAGAGCTCGTGATACAGGATCAAACCAAACTACTTCATCATATGTGATCAAAAAATCGCACTCCTGGTAGACGTCTCACTCTGTATCTGTCATCTGCTCTATGTCACTTGACTACTCAGTGCAAGCTGAATCTCTCGCTCAGGTATCCTCGATTGTCTCTATTTGTACACTCTCGCCCTCGACGTGAAAGTATACCTTCCCGCTATCATGATCGTATACCGCATTGGTTGTGGCCAAGAATGGACGTCCTAGTATGATGGAGGTATCTGTCACAGACTCAGAGATATCCATGTCCAATACAATAAAGTCCATGGGGAATTTCAAGCCTTGAATAATAACAACCACATCCTTCAACGACCCCTTCAGCCCCTTGACAGATCTATCAGCAAACCGAAGGATTGTCCTGCTCTGTCGAAGAAGGCTAAACTCAAATCGGTCGAGTAAGGCTATTGGAAGAAGGTTAATAGAAGAGACACTGTCTAATAGAGTCCTATCGAACTGTTGCTCATAGATGTAGCATCTGACATATGGAGCTCTTGCATCAGGCATCTTGTTTGGCAATCGGTTCTGGATGATGAAGCACATGGTACGAGTAAGCATGTGGATCTATGCATTATGGTCTTCTCTCTCAAATGCTTTTAGAAGAGAGGGATGAGCTCTAGTGCCTACCATAGAGTCAGCTAAGTCTGGAATCTGTCGATCATCTGCTGGCCGAACTCTAGCTGGTGTCTCTTTTTTGGGATTTTTTTTGTTTTACTCCCCTTTGCTAAGCGAAGTACCCGAGGGAAGGGGATGGCTAGACCCTCTCCAGAGAGAGAGAGAGAGTTAGGAATAGGCTCCTGCATATGTGAAGGAATATAATCCATACCAATATCATCATGCAACATGTTTGAACTTGAAATAGATACATAAACCTTTCCTTTATTCATATTTTAGTCTTTTTCTCTTTTTCCAATTTTTTTGGTTTTTCTAACATTGTTCTGAGACATAAGAGATGGTAACAAAACTAAAGTAGAAATGGTGGCATCAGTACTACCCATGACATGTGTCTTCGTGGCATCAGTACCGCACTCTGGCTCAGCTACTGGTGAAATGGTGGCATCAGTACCACCAACTGCCTTTGGAATCACGATGACCTCAGTATTGTCGGTTGGATCAGCATACTTGGTGGCGTCATCACCACCATCATCATCTTCACAAGCGGCATTAGCAACACTATCCTCCTCGTCTAGCGCTCTTGAATCTCTATGTGGTCTTTGCTCAGACGAGGAGCCACCTACTGGCATCCTACCGCTCCTAAGTGTCACAAATCAGCACCAAACACATAGGAAGATATATCACCCAAAGAATCACTAGGAGTAGCAGTCTCTATAAACTGTACTTGCTCAGACTTCCTCTTCATATTGTTCGGGTTCAGTTCAATCTGAGCTGGTATATCGGCCTTGCCCTTGATGATATCTCTCATCTCCTGCCGGAACTCATCCATCTCTCACCAGAAGGATGCCTGCTGATCTGAAACTAGTCGGGCAAGGTCGTCAAGGGTCGGGTTCTCATAGATAGGTCCATGAGAACCAGACGGGTTGCCATGTCGGAAAGGAGTCTGACTCTGCTGGTAGTGGTGAATGGGAGGCTGAGAGAACTGTTGAGGCTGTTGTGGCTGCCTCCACTACTGTCCCTGATGGTAGGGACGAGGACCCTGTTGGTACAACTGAGATGGCTAGGAGTGATGGGGTTGTTGCTGGTGTTGGCTACTTTGTCCACCCTGAGCTGGAGGTTGTTGTTGGGACAAGGTGCCTCCGGTAGACAATCTGAATCTGGGATAATCACGACGGATCTCAGGATGCTGCTGGTACCGGTCGTACTAAATCCCTTTAACTTCCATCAATGGCTCCTGCTCGTAAGGTGAAGGGGGAAGAACCGCAAGGGGTTGATCCGGCTGGTAGACCACTATATGAGTGTCCTGAGATGGTGGTGGATGAGAATAGTGCTGCAGTGGCTGGACCGGCTCTGCCTAAATGTGGTGGACCTGGCGGTAGGTGGCAGAATGCTGGGTGAAGCTGTTGCTGCTAGGGTCAGCCCGTGACCTGAGATGGGGTTGTGGAGCCGTATGTGCCTCCTAGAGACACACGATATGAGTCTTTAGGCCACTCAATGTCTGTGCCAACTAATCAATATGTGCAAGACCTTGACACAACTTCTCAATAATCTCAATGCGTTCCAGCTTCTTGTTGATGATCCCCATGTCAATGACTGATGATTCATCATGTGTTGTTGCTGCTGACGAAGTAGATGGACTTGCATCGACACGTGCTATCCTCTGATAGGACACAACATGTGGTAGGGTCTTCCCCCGAGTGTGTACCTAAGTATGGATCATTACCGTGTAGTTCTTTGCCATCTCCTCATAGATGGCCCATACTTGGTCCTCATCCTTGTAAAAATAAGACCCTCCACACGAGGCATTCACTAGCCCCTACAGCTCCGTTGTCAGCCCATAAAAGAATCTCGAAACTAAATTAGGCTTGGATATCTCATGATGTGGACATCGGTCGATGAGCTCTCTAAATTGATCCCAAGCCTCATGGAACTGCTCGTTTGGGATCATCATGAAATTGTTGATCAAAGCTCTTACTGCATTGGTCTGACTGAGTGGATAGTACTTATTCAAGTACTCAGTCCGAAGCTGCTCCCAAGTAGTGACGTACCTCCTCAAATGTTTCAGCCAATAGGTTGCTCTGTCAACAATGGAGAAAGGGAAGGCCATCATATTGATGGTGTTCCCATATACAAATCTACTGTGGACTATGTTGCAGATCATCTTGAACTCCTGGAGATGTAGATGTGGCTCCTCAGTGGCTAGCCCATGAAACTTGTGTAGTAGCTGAATCGTCTGGGGGTGAAGCTCGATGTCACCCAGAATCTTCAGAAGCTGGATATAGTGGTGGGTAAGGGTTGCACTAGGGCTGTTGATGAATCCCCATTCATCACCCTTTATTCCTTTATTTTAGCTAGAAACCTTAGCCAAATACCATGTAAATATGTGTAAATATCATAAATTGCCAAAACACATGCATCATGTAAATATGCATAATTAGCATGTTTTTGTGTGAAAATAAAGGAACAAATAAACACAAGAAAAAGAGGGAAATATTTAGAATAAATATTGAGTGACCTAATCCCAAGGGAGGGCTCAGCATGAGCCTGACCGCAAAAGAACCCAAGTAGAGGGAGATAAGGTCAATCATGGTGTGCATAATCCTATGTATTTAAATAAATTATTTTCCCTCAAAATAAAAGTTAAAAAGTGTTTCTCATATATTGTACATATTTGTAAAAATAAAACTAAAATAAAAATGGGAAACATAAAATAAAAATAAAAATAAATAAAATTCTCTCTTATCAGTGTATATAGACTATGTATATAAAATAAAATGCCTATTTATTTTCTCTTTGTAAATAAATAATCCTATAAAAATATTTTCATATACTCCATATTTTATGGTGTAAATAAATAAAATAAAATCAGAAAAATCATTTCCCACCTTGTATATATACCATGTACATATGTATATAGATCTATTTATTTAATTAACGAAAATAAATGATAAAAATAAAATAAAAATACCTTTTTATTCCAAATATTATGTTGTAAATAAATAAAATATAAAATTGGAATAATTGTACAAAAATAAACAATTTAAAATAAAAATAAAAAATACATATGCATATATATACTTATATATAATAATAATATAATGTAAATACATAATTTATATTTCAAAAAAATAAATAAAAATCCCTAAAAATACTTTGAAAATAAATAAACATTTTTTATTTTAAAATTTTTTCGAAATGAAATCATTTCCTATTTTAAAATGAATTTATAATTATTTAACAAATGGAATTTCCCGATTGGTCCACGGGAGAATGTTGACCCCTGGTCAACTACCCCCCCTCGACCACTTTGCGTGGATCCATGCGCCGACCTGCTTTTCTCCCATTTTCTTGGCATGATCCGCTCACCCTCAACCTAAACCCCCGGGCCCCGATTACCATGCTCGCATCCATGATCCACGCCCGCCTTCTTGCCTAGGGATCCGAGCTCCGACACACTCGCCCGACCCCCATCTTTCCGGACCCCTAGCAGTATGACATCACCTCCGCCGCACATTCCACACCATCTTTGGCCTTCCCCCTCGTCGCCAGTGAGATCCTCTCTTTCTCCTGAGTGACAGCTGTGTAAGAGAGGGTCGCAGCGAGGACAAGCAGCCGGGAACCACTGATCCAGCGGCTACACCGCCGTGCTCCGCCGTAAGGTAAGTCCGAGCCTATGGCCTCGTCGAGCCATCGAGGCGACGACCCCGGATGTCCCTGACCTCCAGCATAGACGACTGCGGCCATCCGGTAGGTTAGATTTCTTGTAGCTTCATTTAATTTTAAGTTTTTCTCGAATTTGCGCTGCCGGCATCCGCCGGCTAATCCACGTAGTTTCAGTCACCCTCTTATCCTTTCAACCCCCCTATCACCTCCGCCAGACTTCTCTCCACCTTCTACACCCCTCCACTCAACCTGATTCGCCCAGGAATAGGATCCCGGTCCTCCTTCGCCGTCGCTTCACCGGAGGGACACGCCCCGCTTCATCCTTTACCCCTTTTCGCGCGCTAACAGATCGAGGCATTTTGCCCTCGACCCAGCTATTTTCCTGTGCAGGTTCAGATGCGAACAGACCTCATCTGGAGGTCCAACTGTTGACGAACAGGAGCCCCATGTCATTGACATGGTCGGAGTCATCCAGGACTTCCCGGCTTCATCAGAGACCATCAGCAGCTGCGGACCACCTTCAGCTTCATTTCGCCCAACCTAGCAGCTTCGAGGACCATCCAGCAGCCCGTATCGACCAAGCGAAGCTCGCCGGTAGCGAGTTCCTCGCGGTTCTTCCAGGAGTGGTCTTTAACATCCGATCGAGCATCCCCGCCAGTTCTGATCTCAGCCGTCCATTATCCGAGGTGCCCGTCCGTTGGATCCATCTGAGGATTGAGTTCCAGCCGTCCATCACCGAAGGGGTATCACCATTTCTCCACCATCAGATCATAAGTGAAGACTCTTGGCCGGTGGATCTGAAATAAAAGGGTAATTTGCACTTAGGCCCTTCTCCTAATGCATTTATAGAATAGTCCTGTAAATATTTAGTGTAGTTGTTTTTATTTTGGATAAATTTCATCGTGGACCCTATGTTTTATCTATTTGCATTTTAGTCCCTGTCTACGTGGAACACGTGCATCATCACGTGGTATTTTGGGACATTTTACATGTATGGGCTTGGGGTTTGTTTGTGTTATGAAATGAAATTAAGTTTTTGATATTTGCATTTATACCCCAGTGTGTGAATTAATTCGAACATGTGCTGATTGTTTGGGATTTTTACTCTTTTCACCCAAAGGTTTTAGCACGCGTTACGTTTGAGCCCTTGGAAACATGTTTCTTTACACTTAGGTCCTTGCTTGTTGTGTGCCTTGTTTTTATTGAATAAAATATCAATTGAACTCCAAATTAGGTGAAATTTGGACACGTGGCTCTTGTCACTGTGTAATTCCTAAATTTTTGGGACATTTTCGAAGCTTTTTGCTATTTTTAAAAATTCAAAAACATACATTTTTGTTACTGTTTGAATTAAAAAATCAAATAAAAATATAAAACTTCTTTAAAAATTCTAAAAAAATTAGGGATAGTTAGCTTTGTGGTTCTCTAGCTTCTGTTAAATTTTTGTGCTATTTGGATTTATAAACCCCTAAAAATTGAAAAACCCTAAAAATCTTATAAAAATCATTAAAAATTCTATAGAATTCAAAAAAATTCAAACTCTTTTTCTGTAGCTTAGTTTTGTATATATTTAGCATAAAAATTATCTCCAGACTTTTATAGACCAATTTTATATTTTTAATTGATCTTTCAAGTCTGGTTGCACAGTAACCCATATTTTTCCTCTTTCTTGATTTTTTTAGAAAATCAAATAAAAATTGAAAAATTCTGAAAAATTCACCAAAACACTTAAACATAAAAAACACAAAAACAATTTTATTTGAATTTTCTGTGCATTTTTAGGTGTTTAAATAAATTGTGGTTGTTGCTTGTTTATACATTTTCTCGCAAAATTAAAAACACAAAAAAATTTAAAAACAATTAAAACCCATCAAAAATATTTTCTTCTGTATTTTCGATTTTGACTACTTCGTAGGCCATCTTGGCCATCCCGTGCTCCTTGAGTCCGACCCTGGTCGCTATACCTAGTTAATAAATTAGCGGGGACCGCTGTTAATTTTTATTGTTTTATCCTTGTTTGGCGGTTCTTATATTTTCTTGTTGACCGAGTCTCTCTATTCGGGACGCAACGACACCAGATATTCTTTCCTTTGCCCCATAGGGAGATCCTCGTGATTTATCGGTCATCAGAATGGCGTCGTTACCGGGGAGCACGGCGTAGTAGTCGTTTTCGATTATTTCGCGTCTTTCTTTTTCATGGCTTTTTGTAGATATTTGTAGATATATTTCATCTGATTTATTCATACATTTTTCTGGACTTACACACTTTTGTTTCTGCTTCTTGCGAGGGCCCGAGGACCGGGGCGGCTTTTTCGGAAGCCGGCACAATCGCGGGATTCGGAGGCGGCTTCCTTCTGTACGAAGCCGCAGGAGAGCGCGAGGAGGAGAGCCGAAGTACGGGAGACGCGGAATAGCCACGAAATAACCGTAGTTTAGATAGCTTAGCTTAGTTTTGTTTTCAGCAGAATCGTATTATTGTAATAATACAGGGACTTCGACCGGACACTAGGGTGATATTGGGGTATGTTTCGTCGAGCATCGGTGTGATCGGGGGACCTCACCGCGGTTTTCGCCGGTTTTTCAATCTTTGATTGTTTATTTACTGCTTATTTGATTTACACGGTTTTAGCCCTAGCTTAGGAATTTTTGTGATTGTGACGTAATTAATTAGGATCCAAACACCTAATTATCTGCCTGTGTCTATAGATCGTTAACTGGACCTAATTAATTAAATCATAAAGAAAAAGTCGGATTATTTGAGCTCTAGTCCACGTGTCTTGAGGAGTCACATACAGCGCGTGCAGGATCCGTTGTGGAGGACACCGAGTGGCTCCCAAGATAGGACTCTAGACTTAGGCTCGAGTACCCGACTACTGTGCTTACGTGTAGAAATTGCTCTGCTAGGACCGGATTCTCGTGCATCATATAGGTAGTTTATATTCTGTCTTTATTTTATGCGCGGATCACTTTGCATGTAGACTGCTAGAGTCAGGTACACATCTCTTACTCTGCATGCATCATTGATTTCCGCGCATCGGCTTTTTCAACTTCTCCCCCTGTTTTCGGACCTTAAATAATCAGGAGAACTGAAAAATTCGTTAGGCATTGTTTGATCTGAAAAATATCTAAAAACAAAAACTATAAAATTGGGACTGTTAATCAAACCTGATCCTAAAAGAGACTTCACTTAAAAATTTGTCTTGGGAGAGCAATCCCCTTATTTTCTAGTTTGGATGAGCGAGAGAGTGACCCGCATCCTAGGCTAGAGCCATATCCAATTCCTTGACATACTACCAGCTTTTTAGTCGGGACAGTCTGTTAGGAGTATTGGATCCCTATCATCTCGTTTAATTGCTCAGAAAGACTGTTTGATCACCTAATAAAATAGACAAAGATAATCGACCGATCCCTTACGATCATCAACTCTGGGTGCGTAGGTGAATTTGGGGATTTGCTTGACCGATCTTGTTTGCTTTTCTAGGTTCCATCTGCTTTCTTCTCTTCCCCTCCCACCCTCCCTTCACTTTTCTCTTCCTCTTCTATATCCTTGGATGATGGACACCCCTTACTTTTTGCCGACTCTTGCGGCTTCTCCATTTTCTGATCATCAATCCAGTCCACCTTTGAGGGAGGTCGGATCTCCGACCAATCTCCCGTTCCTCTCCCATCCCTTTCATTACTCTGGGCATGCTACACTACATGTCCGTAGAGATCAGATTGAGCAGATGCGAGACCCGGACGATGCCATTGCTGGATTGAGAGTGCACTCCGTACGCTATCATAGAGAGCAGATGCGAGTATCAGATGCCTCCTATGCCAGCTTGATAGATGAGCAGATAGGACAGGGAGCTCAGTCAGCTTCTACATTAGGTCCATTCATTATGGGCTTGGAGCTCATTCAGAGACTGCCGACATTTTCAGGAGAGGTGCACGAGGAGCCCTATCTTCACCTGTCCGAATTCGAAGAGTTTTGCAGGACACAGATGTATTCAGATATCACTGCAGAGGAGATGATGCTGAAGACCTTCCCATTCACACTTCACGATAGAGCCATGGGATGGCACCGACGGTTGGGAAGGAGATTCGCTACGTGGGGTGACTTACGGTTCGAGTTTCTACAGAGATACTTTCCGCAGCGTAGAGCAGAGATGATGTGGTCCTTGATCACAGAGTTTTCAGTAGACCCCTAGGAGCCATTGCATGAGGCATGACTGAGGTTTCTTGACCTTTTGAGGAGATGTTCTGAGCACGACTTTCACCAATCGACCTTATAGAGATATCCATGCGGGGGATGACCGCGAATCAGATAGCACTGGTGATTACCCCATGTGGCGGTTCACACCGCAGTTCCGACATTGACTTACTGGATACCATCTCGAGGTTACTTTCATAGAGACCATCTTTACGAGATGCCGTAGTTAGGACAACACATGAGGATGTTGAAGTACCAGTAGCGTGTGTCGCACTACATGAGGATACAATTTCTATACACCAGCCCGAGGATTTGGATTCTGCAGCACCACAGAGTACAGAGGACATGACTGCTACAGTGGAGGTTCTGACCCAGAGACCACTCGAGTTCCCGTTGGTTTTCCAACTAGAGTTCGAGTCAACCCTAGAGTTTTCAGTTGACGATTCTTGGAAATCGGATCTTCTGATATTCCAGGAGACGGAGAAGCCCCCACTTCTACAACCATTGATCTAGCCATTTCAGAGCCCAATCCCGGATGATTCGGCTTCTTTTCTGCAGAGACACTTCTCGAAGTCAGACATATATCATGATTCATCCCAGCAGCCACAACTTGATATGGGACACCACTTTGAGAGTCCAGACATAGACAATCCCATATTCGAGCCTTTTGTCCTCCACTTTGTTGAGACAGATACACTTGCTGAGGACCAGATGACAGCCAGCATTGTCGTAGAGGGAGGATCAGCCGCAGTAACATTACCAGCATCCACGATGATGGCCAGTACCTTCTCCTGCTCCCAGATTGCCGAGAGACAGATTTCAGATGATGATGCACCCTCGTGCACAGAGTGGGTGCTTGACAGCAGCGTAGATGCCCTGATAGATCCTGATCCTCTATTTTTCATTGATGATCTTGCATTCCTCCCCGAGGGTTATCTGCGGGAGAATGTCACTCATGATGAGTACTCGGTTTCAGCTTCTGAGAATGTATCCGATCTGGAGGATCACGAAACAGAGTTTTCCGATCATTCTGATTTTGAGTTTTCTCACCTCGACGACCCTCGTGAGGATGAGCCGATCTTTGAGATATTCGATGATCTTTCAGATTTGTCTCCATTATATGCATCGGATATCAGTTTTCTTAGAGAGTCTTCTGATCTTCACTTTCCATATCTCTTTGAGACACTGATTGACGTGGAGGATTCCATGACCGATCCATCCTTCTCCACGTTTGATTTCTTCAGTTCTACACTTCCACTCCAGTCTGATCCTGAGCCGATGATTTCTGTTGTGCTACCGGACCCCAATCACATATTCTCATATCCCTCGCCGGTAGCAGACACCCACCTGATTGCATACCTGGGTGTCCTTCTTTACACTGTTGATTTCGTCGCTGTTCTCATACCAAGACTGCGACGACAGTACGACATTCACATTACAGATGCCATCCTTAACCTTGACACAGCGTTATCCTAGCCTTTGTGCCCAGCTAGGGGTGTAAAATCTAGCGCTTGTTGAGAGGCACCTCAACATTATACCCTTTTGTATATACGTGTTTCGTCTTGGTTTGATCATTCTTTCTTCCGTATTTGTTTTCACCTCGGGTCTCGTATAGGATTATCTTTGCTATACATAGGATATACCTCATCTTAAGTATAGGGGGGTGGAAACATCGAGTTGTTCATAGCATCCTATTTCATTACTCCTGTCGTTGCCTATACTTAAGGATCCTTCACCTTAAGTATAGGGGGAGTGATGTCCTCCCATCTTGTATATATTTGTCTTCTTCGTCATTTCTACCTCTGTTTTGTTGCCTATACTTGGGGATATTTCACCCTAAGTATGGGGGGGGGGGGTAGACCCTGTACATCCTTCCACTCGGATTTCCCTTCATGTACAATTTGCTATACTTAGGATTACTTGATCCTAAGTATAGTGGGAAACACCGAGTCTTCCTTATTCGACTCTTTGATTCATCTTTGTATATACCATTCCTTTTCACTTCCTTATACTGAGCACGAGTTATGTCTTCTTCATCGATGTTGATCCCTCTGAGGACATCGTTCAAGCTAAGTATAGGGGGTGTGTATATATTTCATATATACTTTAGACATAACTCGTACTTTGTGTGAGTGTGTTTGTAAATAAAAATGGCTAAAAATACATAAAAATTTAAAATTTAAAAATTATTTTCCTTGTACATAAAATTCTTCTTGCACATACCTATTTATTTATAAAAATTATTTTTGTACAAATGATTGTAAAAATCTTTTTGTGTAAATAACTTGTAAATATTTTCATATCAAAATTTATGTATATAGTACAAAATTTTTGTAAAATGTTTGGAAAACAAAAAGTTTGCAAAAACCTTGTGTAAATTTTTGTAAATATTTTGCAAAACTTTGCATTCATGCATACATCCATGTTTTCAAACATTTTTAAAAAAATTTGCACATGTGTAAATATTTGTCAAATAGCATATTTGTAAATTCTTGCTCAGTTTTTCCAAATCATAGTTGACATTTAAACTGGCCTGGAATTAAATTGACAAATGGATCTTGGTTAAGACCTTAATCCACCTAATAATAAGAGGAACCTTATAGGGCTTAGGATTAAGACTTTTCATGTCCATTGAGACTTAATTCTTTGAGTTCTCTAGGCTATGAGCATATGTCATCTTGATGAGCCTAAGTAGAGCACTTAACAACACACGCATGACTCTCAGAGACAATGGCTTTACTTGCACCAGCACAATACACATATCTCTCCACGGATGAGGTGGTGAGGAGGCAGTTTCCTTTGGCTTGGGGTAGCATATGAGGGTAGTACTTTTAGGCGGAACCTCTCTTCTTCTTATAGTGATGGAAATGCGTCTCAACTTGGTCTGGTGGTTATGAAGTCTAAAGACAGAAGCTGTGGGTTGTAATAAAGCTTCAAAAGAAGGATAGTCTACTGGCTTAAGAGGAAAAACTCCTTGTATATATGCTGCACCATGTAGATATGTTGTACAGATGCACATGAAAAAAATGTGCAAAAAGAAAAGAACTCCAAAAAAGTGGTGGGTCGGATTGAAAATTTAATAACCCCACCGGAGTGTACATAGTCAAATAAAGCAAAGCTTATGTTATACATAACCATCTCATGTAGCTTGCAGCGGGAGACTCAGCTACACTAGTTAAAGCTCCCAAGGATACATGGCTGCATAGTAACCCATATTTTTCCTCTTTCTTGATTTTTTAGAAAATCAAATAAAAATTGAAAAATTCTGAAAAATTCACCAAAAACACTTAAAAACATAAAAAAACGAAAACAGTTTTATTTGAATTTTCTGTGCATTTTTAGGAGTTTAAATAAATTGTGGTTATTGCTTGTTTATACATTTTCTTGCAAATTTAAAAACAAAAAAAATTTAAAAACAATTAAAACCCACCAAAAATATCTTCTTCTGTATTTTCGATTTTGACTACTTCGTAGGCCATCTCGGCCATCCCGTGCTCCTTGAGTCCGACCCTAGTCGCTATACCAGGTTAATAAATTAGTGAGGACCGCTGTTGATTTTTATTGTTTTATCCTTGTTTGGTGGTTCTTATATTTTCTTATTGACCGAGTCTCTCTATTCGGGTCGCAACGACACCGAATATTTTTACCTTGACCCCATAGGGAGATCCTCGTGATTTATCGGTTATCAGAATGACACCGTTGCCAGGGAGCACGGCTTAGTAGTTGTTTTCGATTTTTTCGTGGCTTTCTTTTTTACCTCTTTTTGTAGATATTTGTAGATATATTTCATCTGATTTAGTCATACATTTTTCTGGACTGACACACTTTTATTTCTGCTTCTTGCAAGGGCCCGAGGACCGAGGCGGCTTTTTCGGAAGCCGACACAACCGTGAGATTCGGAGGCGGCTTCCTTCTGTACAAAGCCGTAGGAGAGCGCGAGGAGGAGAGCCGAAGTGCGGGAGCTACGGAATAGCCTCGAAGTAACCGTAGTTTAGATAGCTTAGCTTAGTTTTATATATAGCTTAGCTTAGTTTTATTTTTCAGCAGAACCGTTTTATTGTAATAATACAGGGACTTAGACTGGACACTTGGGTGATATCGGGGTCTGTTTCGCCGAGCACCGGTGTACTCAGGGGACCTCACCGCGGTTTTCGTTGGTTTTTTGCATTTTAACCGTTTATTTATTGCTTATTTGATTTACATGGTTTTAGCCCTAGCTTAGGAATTTTTGTGATTGTGACGTAATTAATTAGGATCCAAACACCTAATTATCTGTCTGTGCCAATAGATCGTTAACTGGACCTAATTAATTAAATCACAAAGAAAAAGTCGGATTATTTGAGCTCTAGTCCACATGCCTTGAGGAGTCACATACAGCGCGTGCAGGATCCATTGTGGCGGACACCGAGTGGCTCCCAAGATAGGACTCCGCACTTAGGCTCGAGTACCCGGCTATTGTGCTTATGTGTAGAAATTGCTTTGCTAGGACCGGATTCTCGTGCATTATATAGGTAGTTTATATTCTGTCTTTATTTTATGCGTGGATCACTTTGCATGTAGACTGCTGGAGTCAGGTACGCATCTCTTACTCTGCATGCATCATTGATTTCCGCACATCGGCTTTTTCGTCTTCTCCCCTGTTTTCGGACATAAAATAACCAGGAGAACCGAAAAATTCGTTAGGCATTGTTTGATCTAAAAATATCTAAAAACAAAAACTATAAAATTGGGACTGTTAATCATACCTGATCCTAAAAGACACTTCACTTAAAAATTTGTCTTGGGAGAGCAATCCACTCATTGTCTGGTTTGGATGAGCGAGAGAGTGACCCACATCCTAGGCTAGAGCCATATCCGATTTCTTGATAGACTATCAGCTTTTTAGTCGGGGATAGTCTGTTAGGAGTATTGTATCCCTCTCAGCTCGCTTAATCTCTCTGAAAGACTGTTTGATCACCTAATAAAATAGACAAGATAATCGATCGATCCCTTACGGTCATCAGCTCTGGGTGCGTAGGTGAATTTTGGGTTTTGCTTGACCGATCTTGTTTGTTTTTCTAGGTTCCATCCGCTTTCTTTTCTTCCCCTCCCACCCACCCTCCCTTCACTTTTCTCTTCCCCTTCTGTATCCCTGGATGATGAACCCCCCTCACTTCTTGCCGACTCTTGCAGCTTCTCCATTTTCTGATCATCAATCTAGTCCACCTTTGAGGGAGGTCGGATCTCCGACCAATCTCCCATTCCCCTCCCATCCCTTTCATTACTCTGGGCATGCTGCACTACACGTCCATGGAGATTAGATTGAGCAGATGCGAGACCTGGACGATGCCATTGTTGGATTGAGAGTGCACTCCGTACACGATCATAGAGAGAAGATGCGGGTATCAGATGCCTCCTATGCCAGCTTGATAGATGAGCAGATAGGACAGGGAGCTCAATCAGCTTCTACATTAGGTCCATTCATTATGGGCTTGGAGCTTATTCAGAGACTGCCGACATTTTCAAGAGAGGTGCACGAGGAGCCCTATCTTCACCTGTCCGAATTCGAGGAGTTTTGCAGGATACAGATGTATTCAGATATCACTGCAGAGGAGATGATGCTGAAGACCTTCCCATTCACACTTCACGATAGAGCCATGAGATGGCACCGACGGTTGGGAAGGAGATTCGCTACATGGGGTGACTTACGGTTCGAGTTTCTACATAGATACTTTCCCCAACGTAGAGCAGAGATGATGTGGTCCTTGATCACAGAGTTTTCAGTAGACCCCCAGGAGCCGTTGCATGAGGCATGGATGAGGTTTCTTGACCTTTTGAGGAGATTTCCTGAGCATGGACTTTCACTGATCGACCTTATAGAGATCTCCATGCGGGGGATGACTGCGGATCAGATAGCACTGGTGATTATCTCATGTGGCGGTTCACACCGCAGTTTCGACATTGACTTACTGGATACCATCTTGAGGTTACTTTCACAGAGACCATCTTTATGAGATGTTGTAGTTAGGACAACACATGTGGATGTTGCAGTACCAGTAGCGTGTGTCGCACTACATGAGGATACAGTTTCTATACACCAGCCCGAGGATTTGGATTCTGCAACACCACAGAGTACAGAGGACATGATTGCTACAGTAGAGGTTCTGACCCAGAGACCACTCGAGTTCCCTTTGGTTTTCCAACTAGAGTTCGAGTCAGCCCCAGAGTTTTCAGTTGACGATTCTTGGATATCAGATCTTCTGATAGTCCAGTAGACGGAGGAGACCCCACTACTACAGCCATTGATCCAGCCATTTCAGAGCCCAGTCCCGGATGATTCAGCTTCTTTTCTGCAGAGACACTTCTCGGAGTCAAACAGATATCATGACTCATCCCAGCAGCCACAGCTCGATATGGGGATACCACTTTGAGAGTCCAGACATAGACAACTCCATATTCGAGCCTTTTGTCCTCCACTTTGTTGAGACATATACACTTGTTGAGGACCAGATGACTGCCAGCATTGCCGTAGAGAGAGGATCAGCCGCAGTAACATTACCAGCATCCGCGACGATGACCAATACCTTCTCCTGCTTCCAGATTGCCGAGAGACAGATTTCAGATGATGATGCACCCTGGTGCACAAAGTGGGTGCTTGACTGCAGCGTAGATTCCCTGATAGATCCTGATCCTCTATTTTTCACTAATGATCTTGCATTCCTCCCCGAGAGTTATTTGCGAGAGAATGCCACTCATGATGAGTACTCGGTTTCAGCTTCTGAGAGTGTATCCGATCTGGCGAATGATGAAACCGAGTTTTCCGATCATTCTGATTCTGATCTTCTCACCTCGACGACCCTCGCGAGGATGAGCCGATCTTTGAGATATTCGATGATCTTTTAGATTTGTCTCCATTATATGCATCGGATATCAGAGAGTCTGCTAATCTTCACTTTCCTTACCTCTTTGAGACACTGATTGACATGGAGGATTCCATGACTGATTCATCCTTCTCTGTTGGACATGTGAGCCCATGACGAGCCATTATGCAATAAATGTTATTGCAAATATCATTCCCTGATCTGAAATGAAGAATAAATAATTTGCATAATAGGTCCCTCTGTACAATTAGGGTTATGTACCATGGCTGTCTTAATGATCATACAGCTGTTGATTCAATTATTGAATCATAGAGGCTGGTGCTTGGATGAATATCTAAAGAGTTAGATTGAGGACTCATCAAGCACCGTCAAATGATTGTTAAGATGTGATCTCCAGCCTGAGTAGGAGATGGCAATCCTTTCTCACATAGGCTGATATCTGACCGACCTCTTGATGCAGGTCCTCTACATAGGAATAGAGATTCGGAGGTGTCAGATTAGTTAGGTCAATGGGTTGACTTAACGAAATCGAGATAACCTAAGCCCTATGTTGAATGCTGTCACAACATAGGCACGCATCCTCTGACCGGAGACAGATGTATTGCTATATATCTGAGTATGTACATTTGGCAGACCAATAGGTTGATGACCTAACCAAGGTCTATACACCGGCGCGCTGGTGTGCATATAAGGGCATATGAGTAATACGATCTCTCAAAGGGATCATACAAGTTCACTACTAAACCGGAAGACATGAGCTCACTCATGAGATATTGGGAAGAATCAAATTCCGTGCACGATCGTCTCGCTTTGGAAGCTTGACTGAATTTGTAGGTTTGATATATACTTTTGGAAAGTATATGAACAAGACCTAGGTATGATATATGCTTTTGGAAAGTATATGATCAATACCAAATCCCAATGATCAAATGAGAAACTTGGTGATCAAACCCTGAAGAAGACAGTGAAAAATAGATCTTGATCTTCGGGTTGACCATGGGTCTTCCAGTATGCAGGATGTACAGGTATTGGGAATACCTGAGGGTGATGTGATCATAAACGATTGTATATCCATGACGCTTCCATTCCGAGGGAGTGATGAAACAGGTCTGGATTTTAGTGACTCCTTCCAGTAGAGAAGCAATCTGATCTTAGTCCAAGTGTTGGACATTGATCTGAATGAGATTTAGATTCAATGAGAAGATTGGATTTGCGGTCTTGATTTAATCAAGCATCTGAGGGAGGTTCGTATGATCTGGATTTGAGACGAGATCTCAACATCCAAGTCACTATACGTGGAACAATACAATCGCCCTGTCCTTATCTCCAAGTATCTGCGGAGAAAGCACATTATTCTTGAAGGAGTTCAAGAATAATTCATTTGATGAATTCCATATCCAAGCAAGAAGAACTTGATGATTAAATGAGATTTAATTATCAAGCTTAATATGAATATGATTCATATTGTGAGAATTATTATCCAAGATAATTAAATGGGATTTAATTATCAAGGATTAGAGAATGTGGATAATACTATCCATGATATATGTGTGTTATAAATATGATTTATAATATACATATATAAGAGAGAGAATCTATGTAAATAGCATTTGTTAATTAATTGTGTGGATTGGATTCATATTAATTAATTAATTGGAAATGTAATGTACAAATTAGTTTGGATTGTGAATATGATTCACATAATGATCAATGGCATGATTGAAATATTCACAAATTAATTTGGAATTAATTTGGTGGATATTATTGCAATAATAGTTATTGCAATTTATTAAGAAATGATAAGATAAAATAAAAGGAGACAAAATAACACCCCAATTTTAGGGGAGGTTGGTTGACTCCATTTTATTTATCACATTATCTCTTAATTAGTTAATGTTAAATTAAATTATGTTGATAATGTTGCAACATTTTTTAATTTAAATTAATGTTGTTGGTTTTAATCAACAACAATCATAGCCATTGATTTACATGGACCAAGCATAGCCCTTGGATCCATGTGTCCCATGGATTGAGATCCAATGGATCCTAAACTAATATAAATAGAGGGCTAGGGTAGCCTTCCATGGTACATCATTAAGAGTTGTACAAGGTGACAACTCTCTCTCTCTCTTTCTCATTCTCGCCCTCTCTCTCTTTCTCTTCTCCATTAAGTGGCCGTCCACTTTGTGTTGAGAAAGGAGGGACTCTCGGCTTCTTCTTCGACGACTCGTAGATCTCCATCTTCTTTGGAGTTTCTTACTCTAAAGGAAGACGACGGATTTCGTTTGACGAAATCGGGGGAGCAATCGCTTGGATCTTCATCGAGGATTGCGGGAAGGAACGTGACTCATCATCGCGCCCGCAAGTGCGTTCTTCGTGGATCGGACTTAAGATAGGAGGATCTCTACTTTGGGATCTCGCGATCACAACCACGCTTCAAGAGGTATTCCTTGTACTTTGTGGTTTGATGAAACGATCCGAGAAGTGTTCTCGTGATCATGTGGTTTCATCTTTAAAGTTAAAAAATTTTAATTTCCGCTGCATCTAGCATCTAGTACGACTAGTTGCTCCGATTGCATACGATGCGATCGACACGCTTCCGTGATGCGTTTAAGGATACTCAATATCCTTCAAGTGTTATCAGAGCCATATGTTGAATAAGGTTTTGGATATGATCCATAGACCTTAGACGATTTGGTTCTTGAAAGGGTTGCGAAATTTTTACTGCATTTCAATTTTCGCACCTGTGTCTAATTGATTTTTTCGGCACTGTTTAAAATGTTTAAACACGAAATTTTCAATTGGATTTTGTTCTCCATTAATTAAGGAAACCATAGGACTTGAGTTTACTAAATTTGGACTTTATTTGCTCAAGATATGACTTTTTGAATATGACTATATTCACTGTTGCGGGAACTGCGGATTTGAACGTAATTAATGAGATGATTACGGTTTTAATCCACCTTGAAATGCGTGAATTATCACTTGGGTTCTTTAATAAATCAAATAGGCAATCTTTGGAAACTGAGTTTGCATTTTTTGGATTTAAATTGATCAAGATAAGTTAATTTTAGTGATTGGGGGTCACTGCTGGAAATTAACATTTTTTGATCTTGAACCTTGTGATATGTCATTCAATTATCATGATGAAAATTAATTGTTAATTTTCTGGAATAATTAGTGATAAATATTTGTGAAATATTTAAAGAGATAATTATTTCATTGAATGACACTTGCCTAAACCACAATGATGAGATATTAGATCTTGATCATTGGTTCATCAACAAACATTGCCTTCATGAAAACCATAGTTTATCCTACAATTGTTGTAGGACAACTTTTATATGAAAAACCCTCTTGCTTGAATAGGATTGGGGATTTGTCTAGCAAATCTCCTTATAATATAATCAAAAATGTTTTGATGTATATTATATGGTATAATTTCGGTTGAAAAACCGATGAACATCTCAAAGTACATGATGGTCTATCTGGTATTATCCTTTCCCGAGGCGGATGTGGTGCCTAGTCGGAGAGCATTGGGGTAGCGGGTTGCAACGTATGTGGTCCGTCCCACTCTCGTCGGTACTGGCCATGACAACGGGTAGGGACTGTATAATACCGGAGACAGACAATGTGTATTTTTCTAATTTTTAAAATTCGAATAATACGTACTTTGAGTATATACCTACTATTCAAGTAAAAGACATGTTTGTTGATTGATGATTGGATTGATGATTAATTTAATGTGATTAAATTAATTATATCCAATAAACACTCTATTTTGAATAGATGTGTATTTCCCTTGGAAGAATTAATTATGTGAATATGATTCACAATAATTAATTACAATTTGAATATGAGGTGAAGGATCACATAAGTGACATCCATGGTCTCCCGTCAAGGCAAAGGATTCCGTCGCCAGTTGTTGTATATAGGAGACGCCTGTCCGAAGTGACGGATCCTGTATATGATTTAATTGGATCGGGTTCTTTGCTTCTCGAAAGAGTAAGGCCGTATACGTAGTGACCCCAATATCGGGTCCTCATATTATTGGGGCGATATTGGATTGCGTATAGCGAGTATTAAGCCTGTTGACGGTTGGTTCAATTAATGACGGGTCAACATCATCTTAGGGGTGGTGGGCTCGGGTGTTAAAGACCGAATTGGGAGATGCAAGTTGGACTTGCAAGGCGGAATGTGTTCCCGCTTCTTTTTATCCGAGTTGTAGGTTCTCATATTATTGGGATGCAACAAAGATAAGGAAGGAGATCCCAGATCTTGCTTGAGATATAATGGTAAGAATATCTCTTACATTGAAAGTGATTAAGGGAATGAACTTTCAGTGTTGACTAGGCAAGACAACTTTGATATAAAAATTCCTAAATCAAAGTAAAACATGTATATATAATATATATACACTTATGCAAATTTCTTATTTCAGATAATCCTTCATTAAACCCACTCAATGTTATACTCAATGATAACCAGTAAAAATATCTTGGATTGGACTCATGATCCAGATATTGTACTTGCAATTGGACACATAATGTATGTGGTTGCAGTGTGCAAGTTCCCTCAACATAATGAGGAAGGGCAATTAAATAAGACAATAAGACATCACCTTAGGGTTTGTATGTCTTTATGTTCTTGATCTTCCATCGAATGTACTTTAGAAGTGACATGTCGATGGTGATCGTAATTGTCGAATAATCCTTATAAAATAAAAGAAGATATTTTGGCATACATATGTGCTCTAGACATTTATTCATGAATGACATGGTTCTCTGCATTATGCAGAATGGTAGCTCGAAAGAGATGATGTATTCAAAATGTTTGAATACCTACCTGAACCTAAGTCTCCAAGAGTTAAGATGAATGTAGATATGATGAGTGTCATCATTCTACTATCTATACTCAAGTCATTCATGAAGCTTCACAATAATAATTTTGAATGAATTTAATGAAGCATGTATAAATGTTGAAATACTCTTGTATTGAAATCCTTTGAATTCAACATAAGAGATTCTTTGTCTTGAACAATGGTTGTGTATAGATGAAGAGAGCACAGTGGAAGCATGGGTCGGACCCGAGTAAGAAGGAAAGTCAAAGAGTTGACCTACTTCTGTGACTTCCATATCACATCCAAAGAGTTGGATGAATGCCAATGCTGCAATAAGTTGATGTGTTGATAGTATGACTATCAAGTCTATCTAAAATCCTTAGTGAAGGACTCAGATAGAGCATCAGAATAATCTACATAAATCATTGACTCTGACTTTCTTATTTCATAAGATAAAGTCTGACAATTATATCCCAATCTTCTAATGACATTTGCAATTAGTTGCATATATATATTAGAAGATTAGAAATTTGATCTTAAGGTTTAATAGTTATCTACATGGATATTGATGTAATTGTTGCATCAATCTCTGTTGGATAGATAGACTTCATATTCTCAGTGGGAGAGTCCTTAGTCTTAGAGAATGTCTCTATGACCTAGATATTAGAATACCCTCATTGTTTGTTTCTAAATGTTGGAAATAAACATGAATTCTGAGATAGAACTATCATAAAGAGTTATGATGTAAATATTTCAGATAGTAATCTAGCATCTAGTGGACTCCACAAAATTAGAAAATTAATGAATGGTTCATTAAGATTTCTAATACTGAAAATCAAACCTTATAAGATCAATAGGAGGATGAAGATCATTTGACAATGATCTGGCATCAAGTCTTGGACATTTGTCTGCTGATTTGATCAATAGACTGGTAAGATATGAATCTTTAGAATGTCTAAAAATTTCAAATCTTACATACTTATGAATATTGTATTCATAGTAAAATGTCCAATACACCCTTCTCTGGGAATGGTGTTAGATGTCGAGGTATTCAAGATCTCATACATATTGATGTATGTAGATCACCTATATCATAGTAAACATTATGGATATGTGATATCTATTGATGATTACGTATGATATGAGATTTCTTCTCTTCACCTGAGAAACCTTTGAAATGTTCAAAGATTTCACAATTTTGGTTTAGAACCAAAGTTTGAAGAAAGATGAAATGAATTTGATCTAACCTAGGTAGCTTGTACCTATTAGATAAAATTCAAAGAATACCTTATGGAGATATAAATATCATTTCTATCTCACTCCTCCTGTTAAACCTGAACTCAATAGAGTTGTTGGGAGATACAATTGGATCATGTGTGACATGATTTGATCAATGATGAATTTTAGCATAATTATCCTCTTAGTTTCCATGTATATATGTGTAGTAGAGACTACAATATATATCCTTAATAAGATTCCATGCAAGTAAGCTGGAATCTAGCACTTGAGAGTGCTACTTCATTAGGAAAATAAAGGATGGTATTGGATACCTACTTTATGACCTTGAGATTCTTAAAAGATATCATTTCTGAGAATGTGATTCTTAGTCGATTGAGACTCTCTTGAGAATCAAGATGAAAATGAAGTAAAGGAACTCATTTAATCTTGAGAAGATAATGAGGCTCCTGAAATAGGAAACTAAAAGGACAATTAAAGATGAAACATTAATACCTCTTCAAATGAGTTTGAAGATGTATTCCATGTGTCAGTTAAGGTTGACAATGATCGGATTTCATGTGATGAAGCTCCTGAGGATCATGACATGGAAAGATGGATATTAGCAATAAAGTCTAGAGTAGACTTCATATACAAGTGTTGTATATGGACCCTCGAGGATCCACCTATAAGGGTTAGACCCGTTAAGGTGTAAATGGATCTTCAAGAGAAGAGGGAACCTGATGAGAAGGTAGAGACCTTCAAAGCTCGTTTCGTAGCCACAAGCTACACACCGGAAGAGAAGACATTGCTTGCAATGAGACTTGCTCTTCGGTAACCATGCTTAAACTCATCAGAATATTGCTAACCTTAGCTACACAACTTGACTATTGCATCTTCAGGATGTAATTCAAGATTGCATTCCTCTAAGAATACCTCTCGGAGGATATTCACATGAAGTAACCCCAGGGCTTCATGGTTGAGGAAAGAAATGTGTGAAAGCTAATGAAATCCATCTATGGACTCAAATAAGCTTCTTGTTGTTGGAACATAAGATTTGATGAAATTATAAATGTTATGATTTCAAATAGAATCTTGATGAACCATGTGAAGCTTAGTAGGAGTGCCATTGTGTTCGTCGTGCTAAATGTAGATAATATCCTAATCATTTGAAATGATATAAGGATGATAATAAGTGTTTTATAGACTGGCTATTCCATACCTTGAGATATGATCTCAAGAATACCTCTTAGATCTTAGTTCTGAAGGAGTTCAGAAGCAAAGAAAAGAGGGTATTGGGACTGTCACATTTGTAGTACACCTTGGACATATTCCATTCCTGGAAATTCCAAGAAAGGCTTCCTTCCTTGAGATTTGGTACTGACCTATCAAAAGGGATAGCACCTCAATGAGTTGAGGAAGTGAATGCTAAAACTGCTTGCACTTGTGCATCAGTTACGAGAAGCTAAGTGTATGCTTGATGTGTACAAAAGCCAGATATCTGCCATGCAGTGGGAGTAGTAAACTGTTACTAATCCTTCTATACAGATAGAACACTTGATTGCAGTAATAACAATATCTTCAAGAAATTAAGATTTTTAGATGGAAATCTAAAAGGTCTTAACTGCGAATACCATAGGAGATAGTGATCTCCAGGAATAAGGGTATTCTGATAAGGATTATGGAAATACTGGTTATAATAGTTATTAAGCAATAGTGTCAAAGACACTATAACTGCTTTGACTAGATTGAGTATTGGTTGCATTAGATGCAACATTCGCATTGGATGCGAGCACTGTTACCTAGGGATATGCAAGTGCCGTAAAAGGACTTGGCATAGTCTTGTGGGAACAGAGTGACTGATCAGCTTACCTAGCTATTTCTAAATAGCCTATGATTGTCACATGAGTGTGAGTTTAAATGATTAGCCCATTAATGGCTCTTTGGGCTCGTGGGAGATTGTTGGACATGTGAGCCCACGACAAGCCATTATGCAATAAATGTTATTGCAAATATCATTCCCTGATCTGAAATGAAGAATAAATAATTTGCATAATAGGTCCCTCTGTACAATTAGGGTTATGTACCATGGCTGTCTTAATGATCATACAGCTGTTGATTAAATTATTGAATCATAGAGGCTGGTGCTTGGATGAATATCTAAAGAGTTAGATTGAGGACTCATCAAGCACCGTCAAATGATTGTTAAGATGTGATCTCCAGCCTGAGTAGGAGATGGCAATCCTTTCTCACATAGGCTGATATCTGACCGACCTCTTGATGCAGGTCCTCTGCATAGGAATAGAGATTCGGAGGTGTCAGATTAGTTAGGTCAATGGGTTGACTTAACGAAATCGAGATAACCTAAGTCCTATGTTGAATGCTGTCACAGCATAGGCACGCATCCTCTGACCGGAGACAGATGTATTGCTATATATCTGAGTATGTACATTTGGCAGACCAATAGGTTGATGACCTAACCAAGGTCTATACACCGGCGCGCTGGTGTGCATATAAGGGCATATGAGTAATACGATCTCTCAAAGGGATCATACAGGTTCACTACTGAACCGGAAGACATGAGCTCACTCATGAGATATTGGGAAGAATCAAATTCCGTGCACGGTCGTCTCGCTTTGGAAGCTTGACTGAATTTGTAGGTTTGATATATACTTTTGGAAAGTATATGATCAAGACCTAGGTATGATATATGCTTTTGGAAAGTATATGATCAATACTAAATCCCAATGATCAAATGAGAAACTTGGTGATCAAACCCTGAAGAAGACAGTGAAAAATAGATCTTGATCTTCGGGTTGACCATGAGTCTTCCAGTATGCAGGATGTACAGGTATTGGGAATACCTGAGGGTGATGTGATCATAAACGATTGTATATCCATGACGCTTCCATTCCGAGGGAGTGATGAAACAGGTCTGGATTTTAGTGACTCCTTCCAGTAGAGAAGCAATCTGATCTTAGTCCAAGTGTTGGACATTGATCTGAATGAGATTTAGATTCAATGAGAAGATTGGATTTGCGGTCTTGATTTAATCAAGCATCTGTGGGAGGTTCGTATGATCTGGATTTGAGACGAGATCTCAACATCCAAGTCACTATACGTGGAACAATACAATCGCCCTGTCCTTATCTCCAAGTATCTGCGGAGAAAGCACATTATTCTTGAAGGAGTTCAAGGATAATTCATTTGATGAATTCCATATCCAAGCAAGAAGAACTTGATGATTAAATGGGATTTAATTATCAAGCTTAATATGAATATGATTCATATTGTGAGAATTATTATCCAAGATAATTAAATGGGATTTAATTATCAAGGATTAGAGAATGTGGATAATACTATCCATGATATATGTGTGTTATAAATATGATTTATAATATACATATATAAGAGAGAGAATCTATGTAAATAGCATTTGTTAATTAATTGTGTGGATTGGATTCACATTAATTAATTAATTGGAAATGTAATTTACAAATTAGTTTGGGTTGTGAATATGATTCACATAATGATCAATGGCATGATTGAAATATTCACAAATTAATTTGGAATTAATTTGGTGGATATTATTGCAATAATAGTTATTGCAATTTATTAAGAAATGATAAGATAAAATAAAAGGAGACAAAATAACACCCCAATTTTAGGGGAGGTTGGTTGACTCCATTTTATTTATCACATTATCTCTTAATTAGTTAATGTTAAATTAAATTATGTTGATAATGTTGCAACATTTTTTAATTTAAATTAATGTTGTTGGTTTTAATCAACAACAATCATAGCCATTGATTTACATGGACCAAGCATAGCCCTTGGATCCATGTGTCACATGGATTGAGATCCAATGGATCCTAAACTAATATAAATAGAGGGCTAGGGTAGCCTTCCATGGTACATCATTAAGAGTTGTACAAGGTGACAACTCTCTCTCTCTCTTTCTCATTCTCGCCCTCTCTCTCTTTCTCTTCTCCATTAAGTGGCCGTCCACTTTGTGTTGAGAAAGGAGGGACTCTCGGCTTCTTCTTCGACGACTCGTGGATCTCCATCTTCTTTGGAGTTTCTTACTCTAAAGGAAGACGACGGATTTCGTTTGACGAAATCGGGGGAGCAATCGCTTGGATCTTCATCGAGGATTGCGGGAAGGAACGTGACTCATCATCGCGCCCGCAAGTGCGTTCTTCGTGGATCGGACTTAAGATAGGAGGATCTCTACTTTGGGATCTCGCGATCACAACCACGCTTCAAGAGGTATTCCTTGTACTTTGTGGTTTGATGAAACGATCCGAGAAGTGTTCTCGTGATCATGTGGTTTCATCTTTAAAGTTAAAAAATTTTAATTTCCGCTGCATCTAGCATCTAGTACGACTAGTTGCTCCGATTGCATACGATGCGATCGACACGCTTCCGTGATGCGCTTAAGGATACTCAATATCCTTCATTCTCCACGTTTGATTTCTTCAGTTCTACACATCCACTCCAGTCTGATCCTGAGCCGATGATTTCTTTTGTGCTACCGGACCCCAATAACATATTCTCATATCCCTAGCCGGTAGCAGACATCCGCCTGATTGCATACCTAGGTGTCCTTCTTTACACTGTTGATTTCGTCGCTGTTCTCATATCGAGACTGCGACGATAGTACGACATTCGCCTTACAGATGTCGTCCTGAACCTTGACACAACGTTATCTTAGCCTTTGCGCCCAGCTAGGGGTGTAAAATCTAACGCTTTTTGAGAGGCACCTCAACATTGTACCCTTTTGTATATACATGTTTCTTCTTGGTTTGATCATTCTTTCTGCCATATTTGTTTTCACCCCGGGTCTCGTATAGGATTATCTTTGCTATACTTAGGATATACCTCATCCTAAGTATAGGGGGGTGGAAACACCAAGTTGTTCATAGCATTCTGTTTCATTACTCCTGTCATTGCCTATACTTAAGGACCTTCACCTTAAGTATAGGGAGAGTGATGTCCTCCCATCTTGTATATATTTGTCTTCTTCGTCATTTCTACCTCTGTTTTGTTGCCTATACTTAGGGATATTTCAGCCTAAGTATGGGGGGAGGGGGGGGGATAGACCCTGTACATCCTTCCACTCGAATTTCCCTTCACGTACAGTTTGCTATACTTAGGATTACTTGATCCTAAGTATAGGGGGAAACACCGAGTCTTCCTTATTACACTCTTTGATTCATCTTTGTATATACCATTCCTTTTCACTTCCTTATACTAAGCACGAGTTATGTCCTCTTCATCGCTCCTGATCACTCTGAGGACATCGTTCGAGCTAAGTATAGGGTATATTTCGTGTATACTTTAGTCATAACTCGTACTTTGTACTTTGTGTGAGTGTGTTTATAAATAAAAATGGCTCAAAATCCATAAAAATTTAAAATTTAAAAATTTAAAAATTATTTCCCTTGTACATAAAATTCTTCTTGCACATACCTATTTATTTATAAAAATTATTTTTGTACAAATGATTGTAAAAATCTTTTTTGTGTAAATAGCTTGTAAATATTTTCATATCAAAATTTATGTATATAGTACAAAATTTTTGTAAAATGTTTGGAAAACAAAAAGTTTGCAAAAACCTTGTGTAAATTTTTGTAAATATTTTGCAAAACTTCGCATTCATGCATACATCCATGTTTTCACACATTTTTCAAAAATTTTGCATGTGTAAATATTTGTCAAATAGCATCTTTGTAAATTCTTGCAAAGTTTTTCCAAATCATAGTTGACATTTAAACTGGCCTGGAATTAAATTGACAAATGGAGCTTAGTTAAGACCTTAATCCACCTAATAATAAGAGGAACCTTATAAGGCTTAGGATTAAGACTTTTCAGGTCCATTGGGACTTAATTCTTTGAGTTCACTAGGCTATGAGCATATGTCATCTTGATGAGCCTAAGTAGAGCACTTAACAACACACGCATGACTCTTAGAGACAATAGCTTTACTTGCACCATCACACTACACATAGCTCTCCACGGATGAGGTGGTGAGGAGGCGGTTTCCTTTGGCTTGGGGTAGCATATGAGGGTAGTACTTCTAGGCGGAACCTCTCTTCTTCTTATAGTGAAGGAAGTATGTCTCAACTTGGTCTGGTGGTTACGAAGTCTAAAGACAGAAGCTGTGAGTTGCAATAAAGCTTAAAAAAGGGATAGTCTACTAGCTCAAGAGGAAAAACTCCTTGTATATATGCTGCACCATGTAGATATGTTGTACAGATGCACATGAAAAAAATGTGCAAAAAGAAAAGAACTCCAAAAAAGTAGTGGGTCGGATTGAAAATTTAATAACCCTACCGGAGTGTACATAGTCAAATAAAGCAAAGCTTATGTTAAACATGACCATCTCATGAAGCTTGCAGCGGGAGACTCAGCTACACTGGTTAGAGCTCCCAAGGATACCTACACTGGTCATGGTCTATTCTCTTCTTCCCCCTCTTCTTAAGCCGGTTGCACTTGAACTTAGAAGGAAATACACCACTACTCGAGGAAAGAGTTGCTAGACCGAGTCATTAGAGTTACCGGGTTGAGGGAGGTTGTTTCTTTATTACTTCTGAGGTGGGGAGCTACATATCACTTACACAGTACAAGGAAAGATTCATGGTCATTTGAGGTTGTGTATGTAGACTTGTTCTGATCTGGTTTATTGAGGAGTCTTGACCATAGATTGGTGGAAGTTAGAGGCTGTTAAGTTTTAAGCTTAAGTCCAAATAAGGTTCGGACAAATTAATAATCCAAAGGTTTAACTGAGCTCCATAGTACAATTTAATGAAGGAAAGTTTAATAATCAACCTTGATTTCTCCTCTTTTTCTTTTTCTTTCTCTTTTGCCATTCTTTTTCAAATAAGTGTTTGCTAAGGGACTAGAAAAGTAAAGTATAGGGGGGTGATGAATCTCCATACAACACACTTTATTCCTTTATTTTAGCTAGAAACCTTAGCCAAATACCATGTAAATACTTATAAATATCATAAATTGCCAAAACACATGCATCATGTAAATATGCATAATTAGCATTTTTTGTGTGAAAATAAAGGAATAAAGAAACACAAGAAAAAGAGGGAAATATTTAGAATAAATATTGAGTGACCTAATCCCAAGGGAGGGCTCAGCATGGGCCTGACCGCAAAAGAACCCAAGTAGAGGGAGATAAGGTCAATCATGGTGTACATAATCCTATGTTAAATTCTTTATCCTCAAAATAAAAGTTAAAAAGTGTTTCTCATATATTGTATATATTTGTAGAAATAAAACTAAAATAAAAATGGAAAAAATAAAAGAAAAATAAAAATAAATAAAATTCTCTGTTATAAGTGTATATAGACCATGTATATAAAACAAAATGCCTATTTATTTTCTCTTTGTAAATAATTAATCCAATAAAAATATTTTCATATACTCCATATTTTATGGTGTAAATAAATAAAATAAAAATCAGAAAAATAAAAACAAAAATAATAAAAATCATTTCCCACCTTGTATATATACCATCTACATATGTATATAGATCTATTTATTTACTTATTGAAAATAAATCATAAAAATAAAATAAAAATAACTTTTTATTCCAAATTTTATGTTGTAAATAAATAAAATATAAAATTGGAATAATTATACAAAAATAAACAATTAAAAATAAAAATAAAAAATACATATGTATATATACCTATATATAATAATAATATAATGTAAATACATAATCGATATTTCAAAAAAATAAATAAAAATCACTAAAAAGTACTTTAAAATAAATAAACATTTTTTATTTTGAAAATTTTTCGAAATGAAATAATTTCCTATTTTAAAATGATTATTTAATAAATGGAATTTCCTGATTGGTCCACGGGGGAACGTTGACCCCCGGTCAACTGTCCCCCCTGGACCACTTTGCGCGGATCCATGCACCGACCCGCTTTTCTCCCATTTTCTTGACATGATCTGCTCACCCTCAACCTAAAACCCCGGGCCCCGATTACCATGCTCACATCCATGATCCACGCCCGCCTTCTTGCCTAGGGATCCGAGCTTCGACACACTCGCCCGACCCCCATCTTTCCGGACACCTAGCAGTATAAGACATCACCTCCTCTGCACATTCCATCCATCTTTGGCCTTCCCCCTCGTCGCCAATGAGCTTCTCTCTTTCGCCTGAGTGACAACTATGTCAGAAAGGGTCGCGGCAAGGCACAGGCTACCGGGAACCACTGATCCGACGGCTACATCGTCGTGCTCCGCCGCAAGGTGAGCCCGAGCCTCTGGTCCCGTCGAGCCATCGAGGCTACGACCCCGGAGGTCCCTAACCTCCAGCATAGACGACTGCGGCCATCCAGTAGGTTAGATTTCTCGTAGCTTCGTTTAATTTTAGGTTTTTCTCGAATTTGCGCCGCCGGCATCCGCCGGCCGATCCACGCAGTTCCGGTCACCCTCTTAGCCTTTCAACCCCCCCATCACCTCCACCAGACTTCTATCCACCTTCTACACCGCACCACTCAACTTGATTCACCCAAGAACAGGATCCCGACCCTCCTTCGTCGTCGCTTCACCGGAGGGTCACGCCCCGCTTCATCCTTTACCCCTTTTCACGCGCTAACAGGTCGAGGCATTTTTCCCTCGAATCAGCTGTGTTCCTGTGCAGGTTCAGATGCGAACGGACCTCATCTGGAGGTCCAACTGTTGACAAACAGGAGTCCCAGGTCATTTACGTGGTCGGAGTCATCCAGGACTTCCCGGCCTCATCAGAGACCACCAGCAGCTGCGGACCACCTTCAGCATCATTTCGCCCAACCTAGCAGCTTCGGAGGACCATCCAACAGCCCGTATCGATCAAGCAAAGCTCGTCGGTGGCGAGTTCCTCACGGTTCTTCCAGGAGTGGTCTCTACCGTCCGATCGAGCGTCCCCTCCAATTCTGATCTCAGCCGTCCATCATCCGAGGTGCTCGTCCGTTGGATTCATCTGAGGATCGAGTTCCAACCATCCATCGTCGAAGGGGTATCGCCATTTCTCCACCGTCAGATCATAAGTGAAGTCTCCTGGCCGTTGGATCTGAAATAAAAGGGTAATTTGCACTTAGGCCCTCCTCCTTCTACATTTATAGAATAGTCATGTAAATATTTAGTGTAGTTGTTTTTATTTTGGATAAATTGCACCGTGGACCCTATGTTTTATCTATTTGCATTTTAGTCCTTGTCTACGTGGAACACGTGCATCACCACGTGATATTTTGGGATATTTTGCTTGTATGGGCTTGGGGTTTGTTTGTGTTATGAAATGAAATTAAGTTTTTGATATTCGCATTTATACCACTATGCGTGAATAATTCGAACATGTGATGATTGTTTGGGATTTTTACACTTTTCACCCTAAGATTTTAGCACATGTTACGTTTGAGCCCCTGGAAACATGTTTCTTTACACTTAGGTCCTTGCTTGCTGTGTACATTATTTTTATTGAATAAAATATCAATTGAACTCCAAATTAGGTGAAATTTGGATATGTGGCTCTTGTCACTGTGTAAAAATTTACCTAAATTTTTGGGATATTTTCGAGGCTTTATGCTATTTTAAAATTTCAAAAACATGCATTTTTGTTACTGTTTGAATTTAAAAATCAAAGAAAAATATAAAAACTTCTTTAAAAATTCTAAAAAAATTAGGGATAGTTAGTTTTGTGGTTCTCTAGCTTCTGTTAAATTTTTGTGCTATTTGGGTTTATAAACCCCTAAAAATTGAAAAAACCTAAAAATCTTATAAAAACCATTAAAAATTCTATAGAATTCAAAAAAATGCAAACTCTTTTTCTGTAGCTTAGTTTTTGTATATATTTTGCATAAAAATATCTCCAGACTTTTATAGACCAATTTTATATTTTTAATTGATCTTTCAAGTCTGGCTGCACAATAACCCATATTTTTCCTCTTTCTTGATTTTTTAGAAAATCAAATAAAAATTGAAAAATTCTGAAAAATTCATCAAAAACACTTAAAAACATAAAAAACACAAAAACAATTTTATTTGATTTTCTTTACATTTTTAGGTGTTTAAATAAATTGTGGTTGTTGCTTGTTTATACATTTTCTTGCAAAATTAAAAACACAACAAAATTTAATTCTGTATTTTCGATTTTGACTACTTCGTAGGCCATCTCGACCATCTCGTGCTCTTTGAGTCCGACCCTGGTCGCTATACCAGGTTAATAAATTAGCGAGATCGCTGTTGATTTTTATTGTTTTATTCTTGTTTGGTGGTTCTTATATTTTCTTGTTGACCGAGTCTCTCTATTCAGGTCGCAACGACACCGAATATTTTTACGTTGGCCCCATAGGGAGATCCTCGTGATTTATCGGTCATCGGTTGTGCAACTACCTCATCGTACATGCAGATCTGGTTGGCTCCTACGGATCCTCTGGTCATCCATCTCCTCCTCCAGCTGCTGAAATCTCTCCATCGGTTGGTCTCTATGGATCTGCTCGGTCGACTCGCATCGAAAGGGTGATACCAAATGCAACCTAAGGGATCTCCTTCCCGTCATCATGATGTGGGGATTTATGAAGATGAGATCTGGAATGCAAACAAGATCAGAAGTCAAACCCCAAATTCACCTACTCAACTCTAGAGTCGATGATTGTGTGAGATCGGTTGTTAATATTGTCAATTTTATTTAGGTGATCAATCAATCTATCAGAGTGATTAAGCGAGCTGTTGGGAACTTAATGCTCCCAGGAGACTGATCCAATCCCATAGTTAGTTTTTCCCAGACAGTATGGATTGCAGACCGTTTATTGGCTACCCACTATCTACTCTGCTAAGGAACTCCTAGACCGATTACCGGCTACACGGTGAAGTCCTCACTAGAGAACAAACAACCACAAAACCAATAGTCAGAAAGGAGTTCAGGTGTGGCTCTAAACTAGTGTATGGTTCACTCTCTCGCTGCAGATAAATCGACCAATGAGGGGGTGTGAAGTGTATTTTTGGGTCAAGTTTGCATTAACAATCCTGTTTTTATTTGCTTTCACTTTTTAGGTATTTTTAAGATAAAAACAATGCCAAATGAGTTTTTTAATTTCCTTGATTATTGAGTCCAATAAACAAGGAGGAGGAAGTCAAAAAAGCCGATGCACGATCAAAGACAATGATGCATGCAGAGATAGAAATGCGTACCTCTCTCCAGCACTCTACATGCATGGTGATCTACACATAAATTAAAGACATGAATTAAACTAACTATATGATGCATGAGGAAATCGATCTTAGATAAGCAATCTTTATTGATTGTGAGGAACAATAGCTAACTAATCAAATAGAGTCTAGAGTTTGATCTTGGGAGTGTGACTCCTCATGGAGCGTGGTCTCAAATCTAATTAAGATTTTTTTTTAAATTTCTTTTTAGCTAGGTCCAAATACATCTATAGGAACAAATAAGTAATTAGGTGTTGGGCCTTAGCTAACTACATCACAATCGACAAAAATCTTAAATCTAGGGGCTAAATCCTCGAGAATCAAATAGAAAGAAAGGTGATGAAATCAAAACTATGACAAAACCACGATGAGTTCCCTCGAGTGCACCGACACTGGATGAAACAAGAGAGTCCAAGTCCAAATATTAAAATAATAAGAGTTCTATAAAAATTAAAACTACTCTATCTAATATAACTATCCTCTCTTGCTCTTCTGCTCCTCCTCAGATGTGGGTACTCCAACAAAAAGCCGAAGCATCCTTGGGTAGTTCATCACACAAAAAGCAAAACAGAAATGCGTCAGAAAACAATTATATCAAATAGAGACAAAAATCAGAAAAATGACTACTAAGCTGCGCTCCCTGGCAACGACGCCATTTTGATGACACGCTCGACAACTCGCGTTAAGTAAACAAATAATCAAGGGTCGTTGCGACCCGAATCGTCAAGCATAATCACTAAGAAAAATCAACCCCTCAAGATAAGATAAAGTCAATCACAAAATGTAAGCAGTTTGCTATTTATTTTACCTGGTATAACAACCAAGGTCAAACACAAAGAGCACGAAAATGCTACGAAGTAGTCAAATCTCAGAAATAAAACAAATTTTTTAATCATTTTTTTAATTTTGCAATTTTTTAAATTTTTAATAAGGAAACAAAATCAACAATCAAGAAAACAATGCAACACGACAATCTTTTTTTTGTATTTTTTCTTTAAGGCTAAAAACACTCAGAAATTTATGATAAAAAATATTTTTAGGTTTTTGAAGGTTTAAAATGTTTTTTTGCAATTTTCTGGAGTTTTGTAATTTTTCTAATTTTATTAAAAACAAACATTGACTAAATATGCAACCAGTGCACGGCCAGGACTAAATTGCAAGTTAAAATTACTTAAAATGCCCTAAAGCCTAAATAGCAATTTTACGGTAAAGTATAAGTAATATCTACAAACAGGAAAAGAAATTAGACTTTTTAGATTTTTTTTGAATTTTATATGATTTTTATAAGGTTTTAGATGTTTTGTAATTTTTAGGGGTTTCAATAGAAATTTTCAAACAAAATTAGTATTGGAAATAAAACATGAAAAAATACATGCACAAGAATTTTTATGGAATTTTCAAGGTAATTTTAGAAATTTTATGGATTTTCAAAGATAGACAGGACACTATTTATGGGTTTTCAATTTTAGAAAAAAATAAATGAAAACAAATTAATCCAACAAAATTACGATAAATACTACACATTAACAGGAGTCAATGGTATTTTTTAGGTATTTTTTGGATTAATCTGAAGTACCCTAAGGAATCATGTAATTTATCACAGTTAAAAGGGACCTATTTGCAAATATTTTAAGGGATCAAACAATAACATGCAATAAAAACCTAGGGTCACTTCTGCAAGAATTCCAAGCAAGCACACGTATTGTACGTGATCAAGAATCACAGGGGTATACATGGAAATACTAAAAGTCGTTCATTCATTCCATAACATCTTAAAGTTCAGGCAATAATATGCAAATTCATTCCAGCAAGCACGTGATCATGCATGTGACTCCAACTCAACAGGACTAAATTGCAAATATCCAAACTACGAGGTCCAAATTGTATATACTTTAAACTGCAACTTTTATTTAATGGACCAAATAGAAAAGCATAAATGTGTGAGGGAAAAAGGGAAATATACCCTGATCACCCACCTGTTCTAGATATGACAATCAGAGAATGTCGGGGATGTACAATCGGATATGTCAGATGGTGTCAGATCCAACAGCTAAAAGGCTACTGTAGTCAACGACTAGGATGGAATCTGACAGATGGAGGTCGATCCAACGGTCGGGAGGAGGTCTGCAAGAACTCCACTTGGGTAAACTTCGATCGAACGGGGGAGACAATCGACCGACCCGATGAGAGATCTGGACCTCTGTCAGTGTCGTAAGAGGTTCCCGCATCTGGTGGAGGGCTCTGATGAAGATGACAACGGTAGGATGCATGTGGCGGTGTATGAGGACCTGGACTAGGCCCTCCTGAGCGGCCGGTAGGTCAAATAGGGTCTCCTGACAACCCAACACCTACAAAGAGTATGCTACTCGAAGGCGAATCTCCGGTGATGATTATTGAGCGCAAAACAGGGGAAGCGAGGGTGAACAGAGCATTTGGATTCCGATGAGGATAGAAGAAGGAAACCCGAGTCTAATATCACCAGATGGATGAGCATTACAATGATTGGAATGCGAGGGAAGATGGGGTGTGTGTCGAGGAGTCGATCTATGCAGATAGACATGGATATCGGAGCTCCGACCAGTTGGTTGGAGCTAGGGTGCGTGCGGTGGAGAGAAATGACAAGGTCAAAATGGATAGAGGAATGCGAAGGATAAAAGGGGTACCTGAAGCGACCAATGAGCTCAGAAGCTCCAGGCAAAGGTAGACGTCGAGATGATGGACTCAATCTGCTGCGGTGGGCGAGAGAGGCTGCATGCAGCAGAGGTTTCCGACTACATTGGCGAGCTGCAGCTTTAAGCCACTAAAATCTACTCCCAAGGCTCCTCCATGTTGTTGTTACTCGGCTAGAGGTGTCTAGGGGTGAAGGAAGAGGCGAGGCACAAGATGAGCTTCTATCAGAGCTTAAGAAGATAATTCATAGGCTGCCTAGGGTCTGAGAGGATCGGGGCGATACGCGGAACCTAGGCAGATCCAGTTGTGCCTAGGGATCCGTGAGGATCATAGAATATTGGGATACAATCGGGCACATGATTCAAGGCAGGAGGAGATCAGGTCTAGGAGTGAAAATGTGGAGAAACAGCTCCAACGAGAGGTCTTTAACCCGACCCAGACTTGAAGGGGGTGTAGACCGGGGTCAACGTTCTTGCTTGGACCAATAAAAATTCAATATTTACAAAATAAGAAAAAAACATTAAAAAATGAGAAATTGATTTTAAAATAAGAATGTATAAATAAAAAATTTTATTATTTTCCAAAGTATTTTTCTATGATTTTTAATTATTTTATGAGAAATAAATTAATGTGTATACAATATATAGTATTATATATTGGTATAATATACATATGCATTATGTATAAGTATTTTTATTTTATTATTCTTACATAAATATCCCTATTTTATATTTTATTTATTTACAACATAATTTTAGGAGTATAAAATTTTTTTTATTTTATTTTTGTTATCTAATTAAGAGTATAATAAATAAAGAATGTAATATATACATGTAAATTTTGTACAAGTAATTGAGAATTTTAATTTTTATTTTATTTTTCTGATTTTTATTTTACTTTTTATATTATTTCTAAGATTATATAGAAGGGTATAAAAGAATAAATTAATTTTATTTTGTCAAATATATATATATATATAGGTAAAATTCACACAACACAAAGTGAACCCTATCTCTCTATTTGTTTCATTTTTGCGATCAGGTCAAGGTTTGACCTGCTCTTGAGGTTTGGGTCACTCTATATTTATTCCAAGTACATCATTCCTTTTTCTTTTCCTTTATTATTTTATTTTGTGAAAAACATGCTAATTATGCAATATTAATAAAAGCATACAATTTTCTAAGTTATTATATTTACAGATATTTACAAGATGCTTTACCAAGAAAAATAGTTAAAATAAAAAATTAAAGATTGAGAATCAGGGATTTATCACGCTTGTGTGCCATTTATTTACTTGCATCACTTTGCATTATAAAGCTCAAATAAAAAGTGTCTGCATCTGTCTACTTCATCTGCATCATTTGTCTTGGTGTTCTGACCTATGAAGTATAATTCATCACTTTATCTGAATATTAGGAGTCTAAATAAGTATATAAGAGGCTCATGTCCCTGACTTTGATCATGGACTTGACCAAGTAAATAAATTTGATCGTTTGTATTTAATTGACAAATAAATTGAAGTGGTTTTTGATCAATCTAATTTTGCCCGACTACAATGAGACTCGAGTGTTAATTCTACACTTTTAGAGGGGAATTCGTGGTTTATCACCTCCGTAGGCACGCGGTGTTTTGCAATTCATCCTAACTAAGTTCCCAACACGTCCACTAGCTTATAAAGATTCCAAATCCAACTTAATTATAGCCAATTCTAGCCAACACAACTTATTGTTGATTTCATCTCTTAACCAAGATACATTATAACCCATTCAACTTTGATTGTAACTCCTATCCTCAACTACAACCATTTCAGATCTAGCTCGGGATGATTCAAATTAAGCCTTGAAAATTTGGGTGCAGAATCGCCAAGCCTATTGGTTAAAAAGTAATCAAAACTCAAGCGGCAAGGTAGTCTCCTATGGAAACTCTTCCGTCTAGCCCTCTAATTGGAAGTGCGATCCAATAGAGGGAAAGGTTTACTCCAAAATTACGCCCCAAAGAGGGGTGAGAGACTCTCCAGAAAAGTCACGTTAGAAACCAGCCCGACTAGTACCGGGAAATGAGCTCGTACGAAAGACTAAAAACAAGGTACCCTCACATGCGTATCCTAAAACAAAGGGTCAGTGGAGCTGGTCAAAAGTCAGAATCCCGACGACGCGTAAAAACGCTACGATCTCGCGTAAAAACCGAAGGACTGGGATCTTAGACCCCACGTATTTAGCGCCTACTGCCCTAACTGAGCTTCCTATCTTCCCCCCAGTTGAGGATCACCGCACTCTCGCGTGATCAGGTGTTAGGGTTACCGTGACCGGCATAATAAAGTAAGAGCCATTACTAATTCACGATCATCTTCACTTACTTATCTATTCATCTCTCTCTCAATTCTACATATCTAGATTTCTTGGTTAATAATCTTATTGATATCACTTTGGGTTGACTGAACATGTCTAAGTCTTTTGTCATAATAATGATATTTTATAGATCATAATAATGAATTAATTGATGAGGATTATTTGTCTTAATGATCTGAATAATTATTTGATGACTTCCTAAGAGAATGATATTAATATTCTAACATTTTGTACTTCAAAACTCTTATACATGGTCATGAGAATTTATCTAGATATTGGTGTGGTTTGATAATAATGATATATAATCAATAGATTTTGGTGTGGTTTGATAATAATGATATATAATTGGTTCCATTAAATAGTATTGAAGCTATTATTTCATGGGTAGTTTTTCATATTCATATTTACAATCTTACTACTTATCCAATAATTACATGGGAGATTTTATGGTCTCAATAGTTGCTTAGTCATACTTCCTCAAGTTTGATACATGAAATATGTCGTGAATAGCTAAAAGATGTGGACAAAGCGCTACTCGGTAGGCCACCTTCCCCGCAGGAGCAGAGTCTCGAATGAACCAACATATCGTGGTGTCAACTTGCCATGAACATCAAATCTTTGTATTCCCTTCATGGGAGATACTCGGAGAAATACCCAATCTCCCACCTGAAATTACATGAATGTGTTCAGATTAAGTCATATTTGCAAAAGGGGTAAGAGAAGATGATTGGATAGCTGAAACTCTAAAGTACCCTTGTGAATAGTAACCAGGGTTGGGCCAACCCTGCCCAACCCTGCAACCAAACAGGCCCTAAGTTTCTTCTCCATCAGTCTGCATAGCTCTTCTGGCAACTCTGTGCCGTCAGAAGCCTCCGTATCACAAGATCAACAGCTCCCGCGGTCTCATCAAGGAGATCTACAGAATATAGAGTATGATCACCTGCCTCACGCCAATTGAGAGGTGTGAGGCATCTCCGCCTGTATAGGGCTTCGAATGGTGCTATGTCGATAATGGGATGATAGTTGTTGTTGTTGTATGTGAATTCTACTAACATCGGATGGTCATTCCAGGACCCTTACCACTTTGAAGTGCATGCGTAAATCAAATCTTCCAATGTCTAAATAGTACGCTCGCTCTGTCCGTCGGTCTGCGGATGGTAAGCCAAACTCATCTCCTGCTCTGTCTGTAGTGCTGACATGAACTGATGCCAATAGTGCGATGTAAATCTTGAGTCCCTGGCAGACACCACCTCTCGTGGTATACCATGCAATCTGATGATGTTCTTCACATAAAGCATGACCAATCTAGATGGTGTATAGGTCATGCTGACAAGTATGAAATGGGCTGACTTGGTCAACCTGTTAACAACCCAAATAGAATCATGGCCACCCGGTGTCTTTGGCAATCATGTAATGAAATCCATAGAGATACTCTCCCAAGTCAAAGATGATATGTTCATATTAGGGGTAAACGTCATTAACAATAAATTAAATGGAAGAAAAAGTAGCCTTGAACTGAGAGTTGTAAGTCCTTGGTGCTTTTCCAATGTGTTGGGTGTAAATTGTTACTTATCCATCTCTAGTAACGGTGAAATTCTAGTAACAGACGACATTATTTGTTTGAAAGTAACGTATACATGTAGTAATTTTCCCAATATGGGAAATGGATTAGTTATTACTATTAGAAGGATTATTACTTGAAATAAATAGCCATTCTTATGTCAATCCTTTGCATATAGATAATTAAGGGTATATAAATTGTGTGTATTATTTGGATCTCATCCATAACAGTAGATGCCTAAAAAATGGAAACAAAATTTATCCACGGATACAATCTTCAAATTAATTGGAAGTTTTAATATGGAATTCTAAGCGTTTATATTACATTACTAATCACCTAAGTCAATGATCGTAGTTTTGCCCACTTTATTACAAAAGACTGCATCCCTACGGAGACACCCCAACCCTAAGGCATTATTCACGCCTTAGAGTCATAGTCTGAGATTATACATAGACCAAGACCACAGACTATCTACTAGACTTGAAAAGATAGATAGAATTGAGAACCAAATTAGAATATTATATTTTCCATTATTACTAAACTAAGAGTTAAATAAAGCATCACCTCACCAACTCCTTATTAAGATCTATAACCTGATCTCAATGACCAGAAAATAACATATACTTACTGGCCTCAATTTCTATAGAAAAATGGAAAATATTTGGGATAATGAGTAATCAGGGGAAAATGTATGCAGAATAATATGAAAATATTTCTTCTATGCAAGTAGTGGTAGATTTAAATTCATAAATGCATGTCTACTTGCTTTCTTTGAAGTACTAGCAGTCGCTGATGCCTCTTGTTCCTTGCATGTTTTGGCAAGCAAGGAGCCTGCATTGCAATAGTTGTTTGATGTTTCCTGACATCCGTAAATATACCAGACGATAGAGTTACTTTTGTCAGTCTTTGATGCTTACTTTTCTCTTATGTATATATTTTGGGATAAATGTATAACTTTCAGTAAGTTGTATATCATGGAAAATAATGAAATACAATGCTGGTGGAACTTGTCTGTGTGTTTCTGTGGTTGTTATCATGATTTGAATGTCATATGCGTGTAGCAAAAACGAAAAATTTCCCCCGAATTTCAACAACTTAATGCAATATTTAGTGAACGTAATACCATGAATGTCTTGTAAACAATTACCAGGATCCGAGGGCGTCACACTACTGCTCCGACACTGACTATTAGGAAAGACATACCGACGATGCTTTACTAATTGACATGCATCACAGTTGAATAATGCTTTAGTAATTGACATGCATCATAGTTGAATGACGAACATGGTGAAATTTGAGGAGGTACTTGACACAGCTTTTGAAGTGGAAGATAACCAAAACACATATGCCATAGGTAGGGACAAGCCGATCCAGATAAATGGGATGATAGACCAACATTCAATGTATGGACTGGTTGATAGAGTCCACCCTTCTCATGACCAGTGCCAATCACCCTGCCCGTAAGAATGTCCTGAAAAACAAGAGATGATGGGTCAAATATTGCTCGACAATTTAAATCCTTAGTCATCTAATTGATAGACAATAAATTCATTGAGAAATCAGGAGCATGCAACACAATTTGCAATCGCATAGAAGGTGTCAAGGTGATATCTCCCAACCCTGTGATAGGGGAATGAGAAGCATCAGCTCTAACCACTATCCGTCCTGGAGAAACTTGCTTGTAGGTTGTGAGCTGACCTCAATCTCCTCATAAGTGATGTGTGGCTCTAGAATCAATAATCCATTCTGAGATATCAGAACCATGATAAGAAGCAGATACATGAACACTACCTGAGGTGCTTTCTCATGCAGTAGAGATAAACTCTGAATTGATCTCTGAAGCATGTGTTGAGGAACTTGATTGTGGCACAATGTCTCTCAATCGAGATATAAGATCATCATATTATTGATCCGATGTGAGTGGAGCATATTTCTGATGCTGGTCCTGTTCTGCTATACATGCTAATGCTAGAAAATCATGCTTGGAATATCATGTATCTTCAATATGACCAGTTCTATGACAAAAGGTACACTATGGTCCACGATCGCATCCACCTCTACCACATGATGCTCGTCCATGAAAATGAGATGAACCACCTCGTCCATGAGAGGTCGCCATGGCAGAAGAATTTGGCATTGGAGATGGAATATTGATCGTGCTCAACTTTCAGAATGCCTCTTCCATGGGAGGATTGGTAGCTTCAGCTAGTATATGGGAGGAAGAAGCCTCATCTTGTGAGTCATTCGAGGCCATAAATACTCCAAACATTGTAGCATCTTGAAGTGTCTTCATCTACTCTAGAGTAGTCTTGAGAGGTAAGAAGCTACGAAGCTTCTCAAACAATCCGCGCAAGGCAATATAGTGTGCATGCAATTGACATCCATTCTGCTTAATAGTAAAGATGTCATGTTGTAGCTGTAAAATCTTCATCTCATTCTTGTCTTGGTAATATGTGACAGCAAGAATATCCCACATGACTTTTGCTATAGGTTGGTGCAGGACATCGTTTGCAATATTTGGTATCAAGGTACCAGATAACCAGAGTCGGGCATATGCATCATCGACCTTCCATGAGGTATAAAATCTTGTCTTCTCTATGATCTCATCCTCAGTAAGAATGTGCTTCTTACCCAATGACTTTATTAGGCTCATGAATTGCGTGGGCCATAACTTATAATTTGACCGATCCATCGTAAAAATGAGCGTTGGACCTCTGAAGATGCCCATGGTGGGGATATCAATCTTATTTTCTGACATCTTATCTATCGTAGAAGACAAGAATCATAGACTTGACAAAATAAATGTCTACATTGACATAAAGGGTTTGGTTGCATGTGTAGACTTATATCATAACCAACCCTTTTGAAGAAGATGGAGCAACTACATGGACCACCAGGAGCAACGGATGTCGCTAGGGGATGTTGGGGGTGGCGAATTGAGTTGCGATGATGGGCCGCTGGCTAGCTAGGGGCGATGAATCGAGGTGTGTTTGGGGGCAGCGATGCCATAAGGAGATGCTAGCTGGGGCGACAAAGGTCGCTAGAGTGGAGGCGTAGTCCGTAGGGGCCCGCTGGGGGTGGCGGAGAGAAGGGGGGTGCTGAGGGCGACGACGGGCTGGTTAGTGGAGGGCTATGGTTAGGGTTTTGGGCATGGGAGATCCAGTCTAGAACCGTCGCTTTGATACCATGTAGGGAAAAATGATGAATCTATTTATTCTAATAACCCTAGGCTCTCTTATATAGGAGAGCAGCCTATGGGTAAATTACATAAAGTATATATATGTAAAGAGAGTTAAGAAAGAATCCAAGAAACAAGAAATAAATATGGTAATATAAATATATATATCTCTACAAGATCTTGCAACCACTGTCTGCTTTTTGCTTTTCCATGACACGAGAGAGCTCTCAACAAAAATAGCAAAGCAAGAAGTAGGCTTCCTATCTCTAGGGCATCATGCATAGTCTGTATATTCAGGCTGCCAAGGAAGTATCTCCTTGGTCACAAATTGCTGACCTAGGAACTCCTTGACAACTTGAATACACTACTCATCATCACCCTTGATAATAATATCATCAACATAGACAAGACTAGCAACAACACCTGTTTTTGTCCTCTGAACAAAAATCGAGCTATCCGCAGTGGATCGCGTAAACCCTTTGCACTCTATCAATTCTGAAAGTTTTTTGTACCAAGCTCGAACTCTGCTTCAGACCGTAAATTGCATTGTGGAGGCTACAAACCTCTTGAAACTCCCCCTTAACAACAAACTCTGGTGGCTGCTGCATATATACCTCCTCCTGAAGATCTCCATATAGAAACACATTCTTCACATCAAGTTGGTAAAGAGGCCAGTCCTGTGAAATAACAACTGATAGAAGAATGACAATGTCAAAGATTTGGCCACTGGAGAGAAGGTATCATGATAGTCTACCCCATAAGTCTGGATGAACCCTCGTGCTAGAAGCCTTGCCTTGTAGCGATCCACGCTGCCATCTGCTTGCTGCTTCACCATAAAGATCCATTTGCACCCCCACAATATAGGCACATGGAGGAGCATAAACAACAGTCTAGGTACAATGTGACTGCAAAGAGGTATCAAAATAATAGGTACTTCGAGGTCTTCAGTCTCTCCGTTCTCTGATATCAGCTCCTCCTATATAATATCTGATATCAACTCCTCCTGTATAATATCCTATGTAACAAGCATATCACAAGTACCATCAGTATAGACAATGCTACAAACCTGAGGTGTGCTGGATGACGAGGAAGACACATGAGTAGAGGGGTGAGTAGAGGACTTGTGAATGTAAAACCATGGTAGGAACTGTGTCAGTCTAGACAGAGGTGGAGGTGGTGGAGGATGTGGAGGTGACGGAGACTCAACATGGGGAGTGGTTGGTGGAGATAATGGAGGTGATGGAACAAAGATGTTCTCAACAGAGTCAGTATTAGACAACCTATCACATGTAGGAGAAAAAAAATACATAATAGACTCAAAAAATGTGACATCAACACTCACACAATATTTTCTCCCTACATAATCAAAACATATAGGAGGATAACCAACGCACATTTGACAGCTCTAGGAAAGATCTTGCCGCCATAAGGAGTTAAATTATGGACAAATGCCACATACCAAAATACACTGGGAGTAAGGGAGAATAGGTCCTTCTCGAGAAACACATTCAAGAAAGGAACCTTTTCTCCAAGGATAGTAGAAGGCATGTGGTTCACCATGTAACATGCAATGAGAAGCACATCACCCTAGAACGAACGAGGAGCTCGACTATGAATCAAAAGAGTCCTCGTGACATCTAAAAGATGTCAGTGTTTGCATTCTGCAACACCATTCTACTGCGAAGTGTAAGCATATGAAGTCTGATAAATAATACTAAAAGACATGAGAAAGTCAGACAACTGTAAAATAGAAAATTCCAAGGCATTGTCAGTGGAAATAAATTTCACATGAACATAAAAAATGTTCTTAATCTCAACAAGAAATGATTTAATAAAATGACCACTTTTAAACTTATTGTTTAACAAGAAAATAGAAGATTTAAAAAGTGGGAATCACGCTTAGGTACACACCCCAATATTATTAAAAATAAAAGAGATAAAACAAAACTTATTACATGTTACAAAAGCCAAGAATCAATAAGGCATTTGTAGTGGATTCTAACATTTTCACAATAGAAACGATGACCATAAAAAATAACTTCATTGCGAGCGAGCCACACAACCCACAAAATTGCCACCAGGGTAAGAACATCTCCTGTGTGTCTACTGCACGCCCCGGACAAAGAAGTCTAAAAGGAATCGAAGGAGAAGGTCCACAACCAATCCAAACCCACCTTGCCCCAGACAGACAAAGAAAATGAGCAGTGGAAGAAAAGGTGATCCAAAGACTCAATGGTACTCCTACACAGGGACAACTATCCGACATCGTCGTGAACAACTTAGCACAACGATCCCTCATCATGATGGCTTCCTTTTAAACATAAACATGAAGAAACCAATCCTCTCCGACAGAACAAGAGACCAGACAAAATCATAGTCCTGGATTAGATCAACAGAATGAGTAGGTAGCGGTCTACAAATGGCACCATAAGCCTTCTAAACAGAAAAGACCCTTCCTTCCACACCTAGTGAATAGGGCCAGAGGAAGTCCTGCCAGCCTGCCCAAGCGTGTCCAACATGCGAAGAAACTCCTCTAAGAGTTGGTCAGAGAACAAAGTTCTCAACGACGACATACAATTCCCATTTATCCAACAATCAACAACCCGTGCCTCAGAATTTGCTGCCAAGGCAAACAGACAAGGAAAACAACTACAAAAGGTGTCAACTCCCATCTAATCAAAAAAAAGAGAAATCGTTTCCTACCACTTGACTGAAAAGCTCATGAAATCATGGTATTACCTTCATGATCCCCTTCCAGAAAGCAGATTGGTTGGGCCCCAACTGTAATCAGCCAAGTGCCAAGCAAAGAAACGTCATAAAGGTTCCCGATTAGTTCACAACAGATACTTTCATCCTTGCCCCAAATTTTGCCCACCCATTTAAGTAGTAGGGCCTCGTTGAGGGTCTCCGAGCAGTTGATCCCAAGACCACCGTCTCTCTTAAGTAATGTAGTGATCTCCTACTCCACCAAATGCATACCGTGATGCTCTTGCCCTGATCTGATCCAAAGGAATTTACGCATTGGTCGTTCACCAAGACTAGGCGAGACGAAAAGAAGAACACCGAAATTGCGGAAAGCACCACCTTAACCAACACCAGGCATTCTCCGTGCGACAAAAGAGAAGCATTTCACCCAACCGACTTCCTCTCCATCTTCTCCACCACCGGAAGTTAGTCCGACACCTTGACCCTGCCATCCGTAAGATGAAGTCCAAAATAATGGATAGGAAGGGAACTGCAGGTTGTGCCCAACTCCAAACTGCACGCAAGTATCCCACCCTTCGGCATGCCAAATGGAAAGAGAGTGGACTAGCTATGGTTCAGCACCAGACCATACATCTTCCCAAAGATCTCCAACATGAGAGCTATGCCTCTAGCCTCCTCCCTACCACCCTCCATAAAGAGGATCTTGTCATCCGCATACTGGAGTAAGGGGATACACATCTCCCCATGTCTGGACCCTGCAACCAAACCACTATTCTGAACCTGCTCAACCATGCATGCAAGAACATCGGCTGCAAGAACAAAAAGAAAAGGTGTAACAGGGCAACTCTGTATGACCCCTCTCTGCGGCTGAAAAAAATCTCCTTTCAGGATGCATGTTGACCATCACCGATAGAGATGTCGTGGTGACACATCATTTAATCCTAGAAATCCATATGTCCGGAAAGCCCCTCCTATAGAGAGTCATCCATAGAAACCGACAATCCAAATAGTCGTAAGACTTAGCAAAGTTAACTTTCCAGAACATAGCCTGCTTGCCATTATACTTCTAGTCCGAGAAAATCTCCGAGGCCACCGTGAAACTATCTACAATTTGACACCCCAGGATGAAAGCTGATTCGTGGGGACACAATATGGTCAAGAACTCTATTAATGCAGACCGCAAACACATTCTCTACTATGAGGTAGATGCCATTTGAGAGAGCAATAGGTCTATAGTCTTCAATCCTCTATGAGGCCTCCAACTTCGGGAAGAAAGATCAAAGCCCTATTAAGCCTTTCTAATCTCGCATTGCACCTACAGAACTCCACAAAGAATCTCACCACCCACCAAGTCCCATAAATCCCTTTAGAAGAAGATCAAGTAATGGGAAAAATCAAGCTATTTGTGTGCATCTCCAAGAGATGAGATGCTCCAAGGCCATTCCACCGACAATGAATGGAATCCGTCCTCCTCGAGAACTCATGAAAATGATCCACAATCGTGTTCCCTAGCTCTTTGTCCCCCTTCAATTCTATTACTATCAACAACCATACATCAGAACGTGTTGATCCGATGCCTGCCACATGCCAGTCTGTGGAAAAATGTCGTGTTCGCATCACCCTCCTTCAACTAGGCAAGCCATGATCTCTGCTTTCATTTTGTCACATGTTTTCTGTCTTCTTCCAAAATCAGTCTCTAGGCTGCATCCCTTTGCCCCATCTCCATGGTGTTCATTAACCTATCATCCTCAATCTTATCGAATCTCAGGACCTCCTGTTTCACCGACACCCTCTGAGCTCTTTTGGATTCCTAATCTCCTTTTTATACAAGCTTAATCTCCGATACAAAGACTTCAATTCTGAGAATCTCAACGCTGCTGAGCCAGAAACCTTGAGGGATGCCACTTGGAAGCACTTTAGCTCTTTGAAAGAGTCCTCTCAAATCCAAGAGTGTTCAAATATGAAAAATCCCCTCCCCACAGAGGAGCCACCCAAGTCCCAAATCAAGGGTGTATTGCCTGATTGAGTGCATGGCCTAGAGGAGGCAAAAGAAAGAGGGAACGCCTCTAGAAGATCCGATGAGGCGAAAAAGCAATCAATACAAGAGTGAGATCCTGTGTTACACCAGATATACTTTGTGTCTGTGGCATCCAAGACCTCCAGCCCTAGTTCATCAATAACATCGGCAAAATCAATAGACCTTCGATCATGTCCTCTTCTCAAACAGGGACGGTCGGAGGAGAAGAGAGAGATGTTGAAATCCCTGCCAACTAGCCATGCATAGTATGAAAAAGTACTTCTTAGTTCTTACTACCTGTAGATCCGTACATAGTTCTTGCTGTAGAGACGAAGAATAAGGGCCATATACACAAGAGAACATGATTGGGGTCGAGGATATGGAACACACAAAAATCATCGTAAGGTCATGGGAAGCCTTCACCTTTGCCTTGAAATGAAACAAAGAGCCCTTCCAAGCCACATACAGCCCTCCTGAACTCCCAAATGCATCAATTGTGCTAAACTTACTCATAGAGTTTACCCCAAAAGACTTTCACACTCCCACACTGTAGGAATCAAGCTTTGTTTCTTGAATAAAGATGACGTCACAATCCCACTCGAATAAAGATGACGTCACAATCCCAATCTACAAATCTTGTTCCCATCTCCCATCTCTTAACTGGGTCACCTAGACCCCTAACATTCTAAGAGAGAATCTTCATTTAGGGACGGTTAGTGCACCCAACGTGCTCACTACACCGGCTAGGGAAACCACCAGAGCCTTGAGCTCAGACACAATAAGTACCTCTCTACACGAGGACTTTTGCTTACGCCTTCTCTTATATCTCTTTAAGGCCCCCTTCTCAACACCAGAGCTCGATGAGTAGTCTTCCACCAGCTGCGTAAATTCTACCGTGAATTCCTAGTGGCATCATCCAAATTAGGATCTTCAAGACCAGTGCCCACGATGAGAGAACCCATATGCAAAGAGGAATCACCAAAGTCACATTGAGAGGAAGCATTTCTTGAGGTCTGCAGATATATGCTCCTGCTCCAGATCAAGAATAGGGCTTTCCGGAGGCAGAAGGAGGGCATGTTGGGTCTGGAGAGGGGCTACACCCATAACCGCGTCACATCAGGGTGAAAAAAGACCTGCAACCCTCGTCAATTCGAATTTGGGACTGGACACTGGGGGTCTGACAAAGAGAGAACGCATGCATATCGTATCTCCTGCTCGGACGACCCAACCCAAGGTAATCTAGAGAAATCAACCACAACAACCATATATAACCGATGTCCCTGATGATCATGAACATGACTAGGACCCAGATATCAAAATGGACTGACTCAAACAAATGACTACTATGACGACTCTGATGACTCGAAAAAAAAATGATGGTACTTCTCAAGCTGACATGCCTCATACTCCAAGGTAGTACGAATATAGATATGAGGAATAACATGACATAACTTCTGTAGATGAAGGTGTCTAAAGCGAAGATGATACATGAAAGGAGAAACAAATCCAGACAGAATAGTAGATGCATTATCATACAGAGGTTGGACCAGTCTGTAAAGCCCTCTCTGTTCACAACCACATCCAATCACTCGACCCGTGAGTATATCTTGAAACACAAGAGAAAAGGGATAAAAAATGGCATGATAATGTAAATTTTTTGTAATCTGACTAATAGACAAAAGATTCATTTGAAATGCTGGAGCATGCAAGACATTCTGCCGGCGCATTGATGGGGATAGAACAATCTCCCCTATCTAATAATGGGTAGAAGAAGCCCATTAGCAATCATCACTGATCTACCATGAGGGATAGATATGTAGGAAGTAAACTGAGGCTGATGTCCACACATATGATGAGACGCTTCGGAGTTTATGATCCAATCAATCAAATCTGAACTGCTACAACTGGTAAGTTTGTAAGAAATATCAGACAAACTCATATAGTCTCTATCAACAGCTGCAACATCTGAATATTCTGATGCTGGGCCGGGTGCGTAGTCATCATCTCTCTCAATTTAGAGATAATATCATCAAACCTTGCATCACGAGGAGATGGAGTAGTCTTTGTCTGCTCAGCTACATGGGCAGACACTACATATCCATGCTTATGATAGCATGTCTCCTCCGAACGTCCTGGTCAGTGTTAATGCAAGCATGGGCTACGCTGACGTCCTCCTCGACTATGACTTTTGTGTCTAGAAACTATGAAGTACCCCTCTGCCATGAGAAGTATTCATCTCAGAGGGAGTTTGGGTCACAATAGTAGATGGAGTAGCGATCCTGCTCAACCTCTTATAGACCTCCATCGGAGGTATTGTCTCTCCAATAAGTAGTTGAGTATGTTTTGCATCGTATCCTGAGTCAAGGGATGATAGGAAGACTCCTGTCATAGTGACATTTCTGTATGCCTATTGTTTCCCAGTGCTGGTAGTAATGGGCATAAAACTATGAAGATGCTCAAACATGCCTCGAAGATGCGAGAAAGTGGGCATGAAGAGGTCGACCATTCTGCTTGGTCGAGAAAATGTCATACTGCAATTGGAGTATTTTGCTCTCATTCTTCACTTGTCCATATGTGTCAGCAAGGATATCCCACATGGCCTTAACTGTGGGTTGATTGACAATGTTGTTGACAATCTTCGTAGTGAGCGTCCTAGAAAGCCAAATCCATGCATAGTCATCATCTTGCTTCCATGAACCATTAGCCCTAGTTTTGTCCGTCAGCTCTGAATCAGTCAAAATGTGCTCCTTGTTATGGCATTGCATAAGGATATAAAGTTGCATGGACTACAACTCATAGTTGGTCCCATCCATCTTAACAATAGGAGTCGTGCCCTTGAAGACACCGAACGATAAAAAAAACATCACCCTTGTTCTCTGACATGATGAGAAGATTACCAATCTAAACTGGGAAGTAGAACTCATTGAGCAAGTTTACACAATCATACAAGGAACAGTTGTACATATAGACTCATACAACCATAATCTGGAATCCTTGATGTAGTTTAGGGTACAAAAACATGATTTAAAGGACTGAAATCACATACCTCTATTAGAATCTGACCGTATAAGGCTGCAAAATTGCTTGAACGGCAACCGACTAGCACTCGTAGGTGACTGGGGTCGCAAGGGTGTGGTTGGAGCCGGCCAACGGTTGTTCCTGCTTGGTAGTCACGACCGCCTGCAAGATCGGTTGTAGCCAAGTAAACCACATACTCGTTTGCATACTCGTACTCGCTAGCATTGCCGCTCTGAGTATGGTAAAACAACAATGTATGCGGGTTTACCTACATACTCGACCGAGTATACCACCTATGGGACCGCTTACTCGGCCGCTTATCAAATAAATATTTTTTTATTATTCGCATGTGAACCCCCTCGGATACGGGTACCCGTTTACAACACATTCGCAGTATTCATTCGTTAAAGATCACACAAGTTATATGAAAATACGGAGAAATTTTTCACGTTTGATATTTGCATTTGACATTCATAATCAATAAAGTGAATAATCACATATCTAACAATAACAAGTGACACCAATGCATTTTATTCATTTCCATAAGCATTACATGTAACAAAATTTATCTACAATGTATACATGTCCCAAAAATAAGAGAAAGTACTGCACAAAATCTGAATTGAAAACGTAATAATTTTACCATGAGGTATATACTCGAATGCTAGGAATCGTCAGCCACTACTGCAGTGCATGCTCCTTTCCTGCTACACATGAAAGGAACAAGAGACACCAATGGGCATTGATACATCACAAAACTTATTAAAACAAGCATGCATTTAAGGTGATTGCAAAAGAAGCAAATAGTATGGCATAAACAACTTAAAAATTTACAACTTCTTGTTACTCTGAAGAGATGCCCCAAGTTTTACCCATTATCTTTCATATGCCATATTCTTATATAATGTTTAATGACTCATATGTATCTATATTAATCTCTTTTTATTTAGAGATCGTAAATATGGATTTTTATAATGAGATGATGAGGAGATCATTGATTTAACTCTTGATTTCGTGATTATGGAAAGATGAGATTCTCAATTCTATCTTACTTCTCAAGTCTAGTGGATAGTATGTGGTCTTGGTCTATGTGTGACCTCACACTATGACTCTAAGGCATGAAGAATGCCTTAGGATCGGGGTGCCTCCATAGGCATGCAATGGAGTATAATGCATCCTAACTAAGTTCCCAACACGTCCACTAACTTGTCCTAACACTCGGAGTTGTAACTCTAAGATCCGATTGATTGTCGATGATCGATAATTTATAGTTAATGAAAATCACTGATTCTGCATCCATCTTAATTATAGTCAACTTTAGCAAACACAACTTGTAATTGAACTTAAATCTAGTCAAATTCTATTATAACCCATTCAAGCTCTACTATAACTCCTTCAACATTTAATTGTAACTGTTTCAGATGTAACCTTAGATGATTCAGATATAGCCATAGAGGATTCATATGTAGCATCGTCAAGTCTATTGGTGGAAAAGTAACCAAAACTCAAGCAGTGAGGAAGTCTCCTAAGAGACTCTTCCATCTCGCCCTCTAATTGGAAGTGCAGTCCAATAGAGGGATATGTCTACTCCAAAACTATGTCACTAACATGGGTGAGAGAGACTATATGGAGTTTGAATGTTATCGATCAAACCAACCATCAATGAACGAGTATCAATTTGCATTATGCACAATCCAATGCCTTCTCAATAATATGGGCAGCAATATTAGGTCACACACATAAAGCCCATCTCTTTCGATAAACGAAGAACCTGATTTTATGGCTATTTGTATTCTGAACTCATCACTACACATGAGCATCTCCAAAAATACAACCCATGGTAATGACGTTCTTCATAAAAATGAGAGACCATCGATGTCATCATATGACTTAGTTCATATCATGTTTAAATTAATGATTATTCATTTCGAATCATATTCTCATGATTAATTGAAGGGATAGAGTCAGGACACATGCTTATTGTCTTAGTTTTAATCTAATTAAAATAATGAAACTTAAGAGGTGCCAACTATGGTTTGATATTTTAATGCACTTGATGTTACCATATAATATTATACCATCACTTAGTATACTTCAATATTCTAATTTTAGTTGTTAAAGCATTCCATGACTCCTCATGCCACCTTTCATTGAAACGGATTCAGCCAGGTCGAACAAATAATTCTAGCATGGAGTGCTTCCACTAAAAAATTGACACATGGTGCCAATTAAGTAACCCATTAGCATGTCCGTAGTCTAGACATTTTCTCTGAATCAATTCTAGATAACACAATCAATATATATTGTACTAAGGAGGTTTTGTCGATCCTTCGACCGTGTATAATATTATATAGTCACTCTTAGATATTTTAGGAATTTAAAACTCTTTTAATTTCTCACAATGTATAATGCAACAATCTAGATACTTTTTAAATTCAAAAGCTTCCTTTTTATATTCAAAAGGTTTAGTGCAACAATTTAAACAATTCTTTGAATCAAAGCAATTTCAATTACAAAAGGCATCTAGTGCAACAATCTAGGCAATTCATGAAGTAATCAAATTAATTCAACAATTTTGAATTGTATTGTAAACATTCAAGTGAATAACTAATTATTGAAAATACGAAAAATCCTATTTTATTGGATGTTTCCAAAAATGATTTCAGATTCGAATTTGCAAGCCTCGACCATCACACTTCAAATTAGAAAGCATCATATAACTTGGACTTAAAATTCATTACGATCACTAATATTTTTAAAATATTAAGTCCAACTCATGATGTAAATATAATAAATATATTTTAATCAATTTTGAGTCCTAAAATGTGAGAAATAAGTCAATAAGATGATCTAGTCTCTTACAACTCTACCTATGGAAAAATCCAATTTCTTAAGGTTGCACGGTAGGAATCATGTGGAACTTATTCGTACTAATTAAGCGCTTTATTTTTGAATTATTAATCAGTATTTTATAATATTATATGACCCAAAATATTATCTAAATATTCATAATTTTAATACTAAGATCTTTGGTCGAAATCGGAGTCTACGATCATTTTTAACATCTGAATCCTCTCCTGAATGTCACCAACAATTGTTACATCCTTGGGTATGAGTTCAGACCTTATAAATCATGTATATATATATCCCAAAATATGTTAAAAAAGTGTCAATAACAATAGTAACTTTGAAAGTCATCACATCATTCGAATAATTAAAAGCGTCACAAAACAATGTACCCGATAATCAGAATGATCTAGTCAATTGTTCGACGGACTTGGATGCAATCCTTTAATCTAAAGATATGATACAAATTTAAGGAATTAAATAAAAATTTATTTACTACACACCATTGAAATGCGGAATATTTAGCGAATATTTTGCCAAAATAATGTTACTTCATTGTATGAACTGAAATGTAGCACACCGATTTGTGCATTCGGAAATTATAAATTCTAAGTAAACAATTCCCAAAATAATATCTTGTATTCACAATGAATAATGAATATTTTCTCGAGTGATTACATTGATTGATTAGGGTTACAATGATACTTGCTTAATTAATAACTTAACCCTAGTTGCTCGACAGATCATCACAAACATTTTATACAAATCATTTCAAAAGATACTATACCCTAGTCCCAAAAAGTTTGGAAGTTTTCAAAAATATGAGCTATGGCTAAAGTATATATGAAATATATACAGTACACCCCCTATACTTAGCTTTTGATATGTCCTCATAGAACAAAGTGATATGTAACCATAGCTCACACTAGAATATAAGATGGTATACGTGAAATGACCCCGGTTCCCCCATACTTAGGTTATAAATAATCTAAGTATTAGAAGATCTGAAAGAGGGATTAAATTAGTAAAGAATAGAAGATGATTTGATATCAGCTCCTCCCTAAATTTAGGATGAGAAGAGCCTAAGGATAGATATATGCAATGAAGATGGAGGTATCCAAGGTGAACACTTAAAGATGTACATGTTTACCCACTCTTTCCACCTTACAAGTAAACTTGTATCCTCACTTAGGTCTTCAACACCCATACTCCGCACATATATGGAGTTTGAATGTTGTCGATCAAACTAACCATCAATGAGCGAGTATCAATTTACACTACGCGCTCCAATGCCACCTCAATAATATGGGCAATAACATTGGGCCACTACACATAAAGCCCATCTCTTTCGACAAATGAAGTACCTGATTCCATGGCTATTTGTATTCTGAAGTCACAACTACGCATGAGCATCTCCAAAAATATAGCCCATGGTGATGACGTTCTTCGCAAAAACGAGAGACCATCGATGTCATCATATGACTTAGTTCATATCATATTTAAATTAATGATTAATTATTTTGAATCATATTCTCATGATTAATCAAAGGGATAGAGTCAGGATACATGCTTATTGTCTTAGTTTTAATCTAATTAAAATAATGAAACTTAAGCGGTCCCAACTAGGGTTTGATATTTTTACGCACTTGATGTTACCATATAGTATTACACCCTCACTTAATATACTTCAATGTTCTACTTTTAGTTTTTAAAGTATTACATGACTCCTCATGTCACCTTTCATCGAAACGAATCCAGCCAGGTCAGACAAACAATGCTAGCATGGAGCGCTTCTACAAAAAATTTGACACATGATGCCTTAGGTAACCCGTTAGCATGTTCGCGATCTAGACATCTTCACCGAATCAATTATAGAAAACACAATCAGTATATATTATACTAAGAAGGTTTTGTCAATCCTTCGATCATGTATGATATTATATAATAACACTTAGATATGTTAGGAATTTAAATCTCTTTTTAATTTCTCACAATGTATGGTGAAACAATCTAGACACTTTTTAAATTGAAAAACTTCATTTTTATTTTCAAAAGGTCTAGTGCACCAATCTAGACAATTCTTTGAATCAAAGCAATTTCAATTTCAAAAGATGTCTAATGCAACAATCTAGACAATTCATGAAATTAATCAAATTAATTCCATAATTTGTTATTGTATTGTAAACATTCATGTGCAAAATTAATCAATGAAAATATGAAAAACATTCCTATTTTATTGGATATTTTCAAAAATAAACAAATAATGATTTCAGATTCAAATTTGCAAGCTGCGACCATCACACTTCAAATTAGAAAGCATCATATAACTTGGATTTAAAATTCATTATGAGCCATAATATTTCAAAAATATTTAGTACAACTCCTGATGTAAATATATTAAATATATTTCCATCAATTTTGAGTCCCTAAATATCAGAAATAAGTCAATAAGACGATCTAGTCCTCTAACAACTCCACTTATGGAGAAATCCAATTTCTTGAGGTCGCACGGTAGGAAAATATGTGGAACTTTTTCGCACTGATTGAGGACTTTATTTTTGACTTATTATTCTATTTTATAATATTATATAACCCAAAAAATATTAGTGAAATATTCATAATTTTAATATTACGATCTTTGGTCGAAATCGGAGTTTACGATCATTTTGGACATCCAAATCCTCTCTCGAATGTCACCAACAATTGGTACATACTTGAGTATGTGTTCAGACCTTCTAGACCGCATATATATCCCAAAATATGTTTAAAACCTGGGATAACAATAGTAACTTTGAATGTCATCAAATCATTCAAAGCATTAAAAGTGTCACAAGATAATGTACCCGATAATCAGGATGATCTAGTCAATTATTCATCGTACTTCGATGTAAAACAAATCCTCTAATATAAAGATATGATACCAATTTAATGAAGTAAATAAAAAATTTTATTTACTATACATCATAGAAATGCGGAATATTTAGCAATTTTTTTTGTTAAAATAATGTTACTTCATTGTATGAACTGAAAAATGTAGCACATCAATTTATGCATTCAGAAATTATAAATTCTAAGGAAATAATTTTCAAAATAATTTCTGATATTCACAATTAATAATGAATATATATTATGGTTTACCTTTGATGTGTGAGTTTCTAAAATAAGAAACCTCTCGAATTAAGTCTGATCTACAGAAGTATCTCTTGTTAGAGATGAATCACTTTTCATATATGGATCTACAGAAGTCTCTCTCGTTTTTGTTGTAAACTTTAATTAATGAATTCACTTGATAATCATATTATCAACATTGGAGAAATTGTGAAGTTAATCCTCAAAACTTATGAATCATATTCATGAGTCCAAAAGATAAATATAAATCCAATATAAATCTATAAAAAATGTGAATTAAATTTACAAAATCTCATGCCATTGAAGTAATATGTAAATCATATTTACATAATTATTTATATGAATCACATTCACATAAGTATTAATTATAGTGAATCATTATTCACATTAATTAATGAGATATATTTTCCCTTACAAAAATAATGCAATAGTAACTATTAGTATTACAATATTGACATCAATAGGTATGAGTCTTAATTCAATTAGGACTCATGAGATACAAATGTAGATACTTGGAGATAATATCGAGGAGATCATACTATCCATATATAGTGACTTGAAATTGTGGATAACTATCTAATTTCAGGGTTTACACCATTTTTACAAAAATCTGTCACCTACAGATGTTGAGCTTGAGTTGTAACACTTTACACTCTCATTGAGCTCAACGAAATGCATCACACTCTCCATGAGCTGGACAAAGTTTCGATGAGATGAATCCAGCTTCCTTGACCATTTACAATCATATTCCAAACAATTGGAGCTAAGAAATGAGCTCAAGGAGCCTGTATATTTCCATTTCCAAGCCCATTTCTGTTTCCAATATTTTGACATTGAAATTAGAATTGGACTCGGAAATTGGATTCAAATAAATTATGATTTAATACAATTAAATCACAATTAATATAGCTAAATGGATACACAAAAATCTATCATGTTTCATCACTCCCTCAGAATGAAAGTGTCATGGTAGATGATCCATTATAACAGATGTAACCTACAGTATTCCTGATACTCATTCATCCTTAATACTTGAAGACTTTGATATATCCGAAGTTCAAACCCAGTTTTGACTGTTTTCTTCATAATATATCAATAGATTTTTCTTATAATAATTGAACGACAATATTAATCATATAGTTTCCAAAAACATATATTCATATATTAAATCTGTTCCTTATTTAAAAAACAAGACGACCACACATGTTCATTTTTATATCGAAATATCTCATGAGTGTGCTCTGTCTCTCAGTTCATCAACTATGAACACGTATAATTCCTTTGAGAGATTATACATCTTATATGACTTCATATGCACACCCATGCGTCGGTATATGGACCTTTAATAGGTCACCGACCTATTGGTCTATCAGATGTGCAAACTCAAATATATAGATGCATATCTGTCTTAGGTCAAAGGATGTGTGCCTAATCATGACCGTTACAATCCGTGTTTTATTTTATCTCGATGTCATCAAGTCAACTCCTTAACTTGATTATTCCAATACTTATGAATATCCATTCCCATGTAGAGGATCTGCATCAAGAAGTCGGATGGAATTCAATCTTTAGAGAAAGATTATCATCTCTTTCTTATATTGAAGATCTATATTGAATATCACATGGATGCCAGTTGTATTCTCCCAGCTGCATGTTATTCAATTTGGCCATGGTACATAACCTTAATCATAAAAGGGACCTTATTGGTAAAGTGCATTCATTCGATTTATTCTAGATGGACATCATAAAACAATAATTCTTATTGCATTAATGGGTCACCAAGGGCTTACAAGTCCGACAATATCTCCTCATTTTTCCACAGAGAATCAAGACCTACAATACTATAAATAGGATGGGAGGCTTTGGTTCAAGGGGGGGGGGGGCGACTAGAGAACAAAATCTTCCATAAAGATGAACCCATCACTCTCACCTCTCTTCTCCAGCTTGTGTCGCCACATTCAGCCCTCCTTTCTTGCCTGCACTACCATGCACAACCTCTCCTCCCATGCATGTGCTGCTACACGTCCGCTCCCCCCGTGCCTGTGCCACCTCATGTGCACCCCTTACCAGCATGCACCGTCACATGCGCTTCACCGCCGGCCCTACGCCTCCCATGCTCTCCAGCCGCGCACTTCCTCACGTGATGTTGCCTCACGTCCAACCACCTGCTCATGCTCCTCCTCCTTCCATTTGGGTGGTAGGGTTCAAAGAAAGAAGAGAACAAATAAGCACTTTCTCCTTTTATTTTATTTACTTTTTGTTATTAATCTAAGCACAATTTATTTAAGATATGAACATTTAAACAATTACATTATTTTGAGTTTTGTCTTTTAAGTTTTTCCTTTTACTCTTAACCCTCACTGAAAATATTACAAGAAGAAACCACAAATTTATATTTTATCATTTATATCAATGTTTAGGATTCAACTTTTATTTTCTTAAATTTGAGTCAAGTCTAATGCAATTTTTTCATTTACACTTTCTTTATTTTGTGAAAACTACAAAGTTGTCCCTAATAGAAATAAGTGATTCTATTTAATGGCAAATCAACCCTTCATGTGTCTTTTAATTGCATCCATACCTTTTCTATGTTATTTTGACAATGAAAAATATCATAAAACTACATAAAAATTCTCAAAAATATTATGAAGCATTTCAATCATTTTAAACTAGATTACATCTCCTTTAAGGTTCTGTTGTGGAAAAACTACAAAACATTCTCATTTTCTTACTTTAGCATCATATCAAGTTAGAAAATAAAATTAATTTGTGTTTATCTTCTGTGGATCAAACATTGTCCACTTTACATTTTAAATATTATTTTAACAAGTAGTTAAATTATTGCATTAAAATAGTCGAGATTAAGTGTATGCACAATGACTTGATGAAAATAAACTACTAAGCCGTAGAAAAACCTCACTTTCATATACCCACCATGAGTAGTCAGGAAGACACAAGAAAGACCAAGATGGCTACTAGAATAGCCTTCATTAAAGCCAGTCGGTCACCTAGTGAGAGAAGTGAACTCTTCCATCCTGCTAGCTTCTTCTTGAGAATCTTATATCACTGGCGACTAGTCATAGATGAGAAGCCTAGCACTGTTGAGGGGGATCCCAAGATATTTGATCGGTAACATGCCAAGGAAGGATGTTAGCTCTCTCACACATGCCTTCATCTCCTCAACATTCATGATGAAAGGAACCATGGTTGATTTCTCATTGTTAGTTTTCAGCCCTGACAGCTCCAACAAGTCTCTACAACCATCATCATGCCCATTGCTTTTTTAACACATCCTTCAACAAAGATAATGGTGTCATCAGTTTATTGAAGGATCAAAATAAATATATCCTCTAGGGAGAAACCAACCATAAGACCACGAGACATCATCTAGGTCACCATAAGTGGAACCACATTAGCAGCTTGAACAAAAATAAGCGGTGCCAACGAGCACCCCTGTCTCATACCCATTTTGTGGTTGAAAAAACACCCTCATGATGACCATTACCTAGCACCGAGTATGAAGGTGTGATGATACACCTTTTCATGCATGTAATCCATTGTTTAAGGAAGCCATACCTATTCAAAGCTGGCTATACGAAGCACCAATCTACATTATGATACACCTTTGAGGAATATACTTTCCATAGAAGCCCATGAATCATGAGCTTGACATCTATGCCATTCAGCCACTATCATTGTGGCCATAACTAAAACGATAAACAATTGACTAACAAGAATTAATTTTGAATGTAGTGTTGGAAACCAGAGTGTCAAGAACATCATTGACCCTCTCAGCAATAACCTTGACAGTTATTGGGTATATATCATTTGAAAAGCAACATGCCTAAAGTCTTCCATATGCTCTAAAACATCCTTTTTTGGAAGAAGAAATATAAGGGCTCTATTGATCCTGTTAACCCCCTGATTACGCTATGCAAACTCTTTCAGGACTGTAAAAACATCATCACCCATGACACTCCTTAACTTCGTAGAAACCTACCAAGAAACCACATGGGCTCGATGCACCATCTATATTCAGTTGAGACACCTTGTACTTGACATCCTCCTTAATTAAAGGTCTAATCAAGCAAGTACACTGCTCTGTAGTCGATTGTCTCTATTCTACTTGATGAATATAAGATTCTCATTCTTTATTCTTTTATTTTAGCTTTATCTTTTAGCACAACTATCTATATATTAATGTAAATACAATAAATTAATAGTGTGCACATCATTGTTAATATCTCATAATTAACACCTATTTTCCAAAAAATAAAAGAAAAAAGAAAAAAAAGAAAAAGAAGGTTGTATTTAGAATAAATATAAAGTAACCCGAACCTCAAGAGAAGGTCAAACCTTGACGTGATCGATAAGGAAATAAGTAGAGAGAAATAGGGTACATTGTATACTGCACATAACACTTATACCCATACAAATAAATATATGTTATTATTTTACATAGTATGAATAAATTATTATTTTTAATACTTATTTGTAGCACTAATGATAATATGCAAATGAAAATAGCATAAAAATCAGAAAATACAAATAAAATCCATATCTCATGGTACAAAGGCCAAAAGTACATATATATTAACTATTCACCTTTTACCCTTAATTAGTTTATTAAAATAAAATAGAAGTCATTTTACACTCCTTAAATTATTTTTTAAATAAATAAAATATAAAATAAAAAAAACATTTTTGTAAAAAATGAAATTAAAAGATGTGTACATAATACATAGATATAGTATACCTGTACATTACACATTATATTGTATATACCCTTTTTATATTTTTCTTAAAAATTATTAAAAATCATAAAATAGCTTACAAAGTAATAAACATTTTCATTTTATTCATTTTTTATTTTAAAATCATTTACTATTTTTTTATTTAATTTCCTTTTATTTTGTAAATTCTGATTCTTGATCGGTCCATGTATGACTGTTGATCATTGGTCAACCTCTCCCCCAACCGGGTCGACCCGATTCCATCTCGTCGGAGCATGTTTCTCCCTATTTTTCAGATCAAACCCGACATCCATCCACCTTGATTTCATCACCTGGTTGCGCTCCTAGGATCTGTGATCCTCATGGATCCTTAGGTACAACCGGATCTGTTTAGCGTTTCGCGTTCCTCGCTGATCTTTCTAGACCCTTGAGCTCGCATATATAAATACTTCCTTCGTCCTCCCGAGCTCAGTAGCTCGTCCCTCACCCACCACTCCTCCCTAGCCACCTCTAGGTGAGTGACATCCATTTGGAGAGTAGCTTTGGAACTATAGGAGATGCTTGGAGGCTCGCATCTCACAACGCCCCGCTACATGAAGCTTCTTCTACCTGCCATAGTAGGATCGAGAACTTAGCCCCACAGTTACTTCACTTACTTCGTTGTTCACATTAGCATAACAAGGTACCTTAGCCCACTTCCATTACCGCTCTTCGCTTTGGTTCTTCCCTCACAACCATCTCCACCATCTTAGCTATGATCATCGGGTCGGAGATCCCACTCTTCATATCCAACCGTTCAGATCGATGCCTCCGCTCACCGACCATCTCTTGACGCATCCTGACCATCCTTAGACCAGTTATCGGATTTGGATTAGGGAAAGACCTCTTTCCTCCATTTCCTCCAGAGGTCGAATAACACCCATCCCCGTTTCCTGTGCTTTTATGCTCAATAACCAATGTCGGAGCTTCGCTTTCAAGCATAGCATCATATTGCATGTCTAGACGCATTGGGAAGGCTCGGTTACACCTCAATTCTCTCGTCGGAGCACCTTCGGGCGAAGTATCCCCATCCAACCGACCGTCCACTTCTCTATCTGAACTCATTGGTTGACGTGGAGATCCATCACGATTGTGTTCAACCCCCTAGCACCTTCATCGGAGCTAAGGATCACCTTCTACGCTCTAGCGATCTTCGCTTGGGTTGTGCTCTTGCAGGCCTTCCCCCTACCATCAGAAGACGAGCCCAGCACCAGATCATATCCGAGCCGATCGATTGAGCAACTTTCCAGACCGTTAGATCAGACCTGACACATCAGATCTGACCGCACGTCCTCGACACATCTCCAGGCCATCAAATCCCTTTCCAGAGCATATCAGAGCCCTCAGCCATCTCACCTGCGCCGCATGCCTGGAACGGTAAATTTCACCTTTTACCCTTCCTTTCATGCCATCTCAGTTTAGTCTCATGAATGTAGTAATTAGTTAAATACTTTTGCAGTTTGGACTTTCTGGTTTTAGTCATTTGTATTTTAGTGCAGCCGAATCCGAGTCACGTGCGTCCCCACGTGCTATTTTGGGTTATTTGTAGTTCCTATCCTGGACTCGTTATCTGTTATGAAATGAACTTCATGTTTTGATATTTGTGTTTATACTCCTACTGGTCTGGATCACTAGTAGCACACGATTTGTGTGGATAAATTGCATAAGAGGCCCTTGAGTTTTTAATTCTTATTATTCGCTAGGGCTTGGAACTTATTTTCTTTGCAAAAAGGTCCATGTGAACTATTTTTGACTACTTGTCTCTTATTGGATGCAATAAATAGCAAATTGGCTCTAAAAATTCTACAAAAATACTTGTTAGCTATGCTTACTTGTTATTTTGTGGTAATTTTAGTTTGCCAAAATTGGTTTTATTTTCTATTACTAAAAATTCAAAAACCCATAAAAAGTGTATGACATGTCTTACAAAAATCATAAAAATTTAAAAATATTCTAAATAATTCTATAAAAAAATAGGGTAGTTGTGTTTTGTTCTGTTGTATCTCTAGTATTAATTTTGTTTGATAATACTTCATAAATCCCTAAAAATTACAAAATACTTAAAATATTATAAAAATCATAAAAAACTGAAGAAAATCCAAAAATATTATCCTCAATCTTTGTATTAGATATTTCCTTATATTTTATCATAAAAATGCCATCTAGGGGTTTTGGGCATTTTAGGCCTTTTTAATTTGCAAATTACTAATGGATGTGCACTGTTTTCCATTTTTCCAATGTTTGATTTTAAAAAAATTAGAAAAAAACATTTAAAAAACCCATAAAAATTTCCAAAAGCACTATAAAACCTATAAAAACCAACGAAATTTTTATTGTAATTTTCTGATCTTTTTTTACTTATTCGAAAAATATAAAAAGTAGGGTGTGTTTTTTTATTCCTTGTGTTTGTTTTTTCTTATTAAAAATAAAAAGTCTAAAAAAATAAAAAGCCACTAAAAAGAGTTTTATTCCCTAAATTCGACTACTCAGTTTTTAAATCGTGCTCCTTGTTTCGACCATGGTCGTATACCATGTAAATAAAATAGCGAGATCGCTTACATTGATTGATTTTATGAGTGGTTAAATTTTCTCAATTGGTTGATTTGGTTGATTAAGGACGACGATATTGATTAAATAAAACCACTTTAACTAACCTGAAAATCGTGTCATCAGAATGACACCATTGTCGGGGAGCACGACTTAGTAGTTTGATTTCAGCCTTTGCTTATTTTTGTATATATCCATTGTAACTATTCCTGACCATCTTCTATTTTACTTTTTGTGCGAGGAATCACCCGAAGGATGATTCGGTTTGCTTTGGAGGAGCTCACATCTGAGAAGAAGCAGAGGAGAATAGGAGATAGTTATTGTAGATAGATCTATTTTAGCAAAAAACAATAATTGTAATAACTTAGAACTCTTTGGACACTCTCATTTATTTGGGGTTTGTTTTGTCGAGTGCCGGTGCGCTTGGGAGACCTCACCACGATTTTTCATGATTTTTCACGTTCATTTTCTATTTGATTTTAGAAGATTTGCCCCCTAGATCTAGGATTTCTGTTTGATTGAGCTCGATAATTAGCTAGGTCTAAACACCCTAGTAGAATATCTGTTCCTATAGATAGTAATTGGACTCACCAGATACAAAAGAAAAAGTTAGCTTAATTGGCTAAGAGACCACCCATCGTGAGAAGTCGCATACAGTGATAGCAGGACCTTTTGTGGCGGGCACCAGACCCATGTCTTTTGTTTGATTAGTTGACTACCATCTCTTCCTGCTAATAGAAGTTTCTCATCTTAGGAACAATTTCCTCATGCATAATGTAGAATAGTTTTTATTTTGTCTTTTAATTTATACGTAGATCACCTTGCATATAGAGTGCTGGAGCAAGGTACACATTTATATCTCTGCATGCATCATGGTGTTTGATCGCGCATCGGCTTTTCCATCTTCCTCTCCTAGTTATCTTAGATTTAAATAACCATGAAACTGGAAAATTCATTAGAAGTTGTATTTATTCAAAAACATACATAAAAGTGATGAGTAATAAAATCTGGGAGTACTAAAAAACTCGACATAAAATCAAACTTAAAAAAATCTTTGTTTTGGGGAGAGTCACCCCCTCATTGTTTGATTTATCTACAACTAGAGAGCGAACCACACACTAGGAGAGAGAGAGAGAGCCACGCATGAACTCTCTTTAGACTATCGATTTTATTGATTAGATATTTTTCAGTGAGTATTTCACCGAGTAGCCGATAATCGTTCCGGACTTCCTTAGCATATTGGGTAAGATCGGGTATCCCATACTGGCTTGAAATAACCCATCATAAAACTCAGGCCAGACTCCTAGGAGAATCGAGCTCCTAATAGCTCACTTAACCGCTCTGATAGATTGAGTGTTCACCTAATAAAATTTGACAAGATTAACGATCGAGTTTTTACGGTCATCACATTGCATTTCTCAAGTGAACTGGGGATTTGATTTCTCATCTTGTTTGCATCCCAAATCTACTCTTCATAAGTCCCCACATCACAATGATGGGAAGGAGGTCTCTTAGGCTGCCTCTGGCAGCACTGCTTTCCAGCATTCCTCCCTGTTCATTGATGAATCTCTGATTCTCACTCTTTGTTCTTTTATTTTAGCTATTTATCTTAACAAAGCATCATGTAAATAAGTGTAAATACAATAAGTTAGCATCTGACATGTATATGATAACATTGTGTATTTAGCATGTATTTGTGCAAAAATAGAAGAATAAAGAAAAAGAAAAAATAAGGAGATATTTAGAATAAATACAGAGTGACCCGAACCCCAAGAGAAGGTCAAGCCTTGACCTGCTCGCCAATCAAAATAAGTAGAGAGAGATATGGCCTACTCTATATTGTACATATTACTTATCTCTGTAAACAATAATTTTGGATAAAATAAAGATAAAATATTCTTTTCACCTCCTTGTATATAGTCCTAAAAATAAAACAAAAATAAAAAATAAAAATCAGAAAAGTAAAATAAAAACAAGAATAAAAACCTTCTTGCTTGTACAAAATACCTATATATAGATAACATCCCCTGTTTATCTTAAAATTGTACATAACTCAAAATAAAATAAAAATTATTTCATACTCCAAAGACTATGTTGTAAATAAAGAAAATACAAAATGAGGGTATTTGTGTAAAAATAATAAAATAAAAATAATTGTACAAAAGACATAGGTATATTATACATGTATATAATACATTATACTGTATAAGATTAATTTTTTTCATAAAAATGATTAAAAATCACAAAAAAGTTTGAAAAATAGTAAATATTGCCCATTTTATACACTTTTTATTTTAAGGCCATTTACCTTTTTTAATGATTTTATAAATACTTTGTACAATCGAATTATCTAATTGGTCCAGCTTACTTTGTTGACTTGGGTCAATGCCCTCTTCCTGGATTGACCCGACCCGACCCGACCCAGTTTGCCAGACCTTTTTCTCCCATTTTCCCAGTTTGGTCTCGCCCCTTCTGATCCGAATCTTCGCCCGCGCCGTCTCCTTAGATCCAGGTTCCTCGCGGATCCCTAAGAAGGCACGGTTCTTCTTTGGGTTGCACGCTTTTGCTCGATCATATCTCGCCCCTGGAAATCTTATAAAGTATCTCCTTCGACCTCATGGTGTGGTATCTCGTGCCTCACGCCTCCTTTTAGCCCTAGACACCTCAGATTGAGTGACAACTTCTAGAGGGATCCTTCGGATTGGAGTTTTGTGGTGTATTCACGATGCTCAATCTCGTGGCTGGCGAGTGTCGTCACGAATAGCCTCCTGACCTTCCACAGCTTGGTTGAGGCCACAAAATCGATGTTCATCATTTCCTAGAGCTCAGGAGTCCTCCCATATATTTATCCATTCGATCCCCCACTTTTTTCCTTTCACTTTGTTCTTTCCATTTCGCAGCCTTTGCCGTTCACTTGCTCTGTCACGGTTGTCGGAGCCTCATCTCACCCTCGTATCCCTATCGATTGAATTTCCTATGATCGCTCATCCTTGCACCACAGTCTGATCATCCTTAGCCTCGACCTCTAGGTCGAGATTAGGGCTAGGATCGCCCTTTGTCACCTCCTCCGATGATCGACCTTCGCCCCCTTCCGCTTCTTTTGTTTCCACCCCCAATAACCCTGACTGGAGCACATCCCTGAGTCCCAGCCTTCTATTGTAGGTACCCCCATGCAAGAGGACCCTGTGACAGACCTCTAGTTGCTCGTCAGAGCAGCTCCATGTGGAGCTCCCTCATCTCGGCCATCCGACCATCATCCATCTGATCTGCCTCCAGCATTCAACACGGAGCACCCCTCCGGAGGTGCATGACCATTTAGAGGCTCGATAAGCCCAAAGGATTCGCACACATCCTCGATCAAAGTTCATCTTGTACCTGTTCATCCCCCATCGCCCGCAACCGTTGATGAGGAGCAGAGCACCAGTTTGGATATGAGACGTTCGTTGCTGCAACCTTTGGACCGTTGATCCGGCACACCCTGACACATCTGCGCCGCACGTAGCCAACACTCCCTAGAGCTCTAGATCTGACACAACAGAAGATCTGTGCCGCACATTGCTACATCATCCAGAGCTCTCCATGTGCCACCCCACGCCCTCCTCACGTGCCTCGGGGGTATATTGCACTATTTTTCCTGCCTTTTTCATACTTTATTATCTAGTCCTGTAAAATAAATTGTAGTCCAGATATTTTACATCAGGACCCTTACACTTTTTAGTATTTACATTTCAGTCCAGTTGAGTCGAACTCACGTGCCATCCCACGTGGTGTTGTGGTGTTTTTGTAGTATCACCCTAGACTTTATGGGATGTTATGAATTAAATATAAGTTTTGGATATTTGTATTTATTCCCCTGTGCGTGGTGATTTGAGCATGTGCTTCAACTAATTAGATAAATTACCACTTGAGCTCGAACTTTTAACGTCTATTTTATTTTGGCCTGCTACGTTTAAATAATTGGAAATAGGTCCTTGTGTGTTGTGCATATTATTTTTAATAAAATAATTATCCAATCAACTCTAAAAATGCCACAAAAATTAAACTTACCTCCTGCTACCGTGTTATATTTATGGTAATTTTTGTGACTTGATTTAATTTTATTTGATATTTTCTAAAAATAAAAACCTTTTGAAAAGTGTTATGTCTATTTTCTAAAATACTAAAAAATATTAAATTGTCTAAAAAATTCCATAAAAATTTATCTGTGCTTGTCTTTGTGTGTTTTCATTCCATTACAATTTATCGCATAATCTTTCATAAAAACCCTAAAAAGATAAAAACTCTGAAAATATTTTAAAAATCATCAAAAATTTTAAAAAATAAAAAAAGATTTTAGTAGTTGTATGTAGTTGTTGTTATTTACTTTATCATAAAAATGATACGAGGACATTTAGGCACTTCTAATATTTTAAACTTGCCTTTTGGTTCGGGCTATACATTGTTTTCCTGTTTTATCCTTCTTTCATTTTTATGAAATCATATAAAAATCAGAAAAACCCTAGAAAATTACCAAAAACATATACATATTTGAAAAATATTAAAACATTTTTATTTCTTATTTTTTAGTATTTTCAGTCTTAATAAAAATTGTTAAAGCTTGTTTTCCCTTTGATCTTAGTATTTATTTTCCTATTAGAAAATATATAAAAATGCAAATTAAAAACCACAAAAATATGACTTTATTTTTTGACTAGGACTACTTCCTAGGTTTTACTCGTTCTCCTTGTGTTCGACCCTGGTCGCTATACCAAGTCAAACAAATAGCGGAGATCGCTAACATTTACGTATCTTGAACTTGATTGATTTGTGAGGTCTTGATTTTTCTTGTTGAGTCCGATTGGCTGATTGAGGTCGCAATGACCATTGATATTACTTAACCTTGATCCGCCTCTCGCTCATCAGAATGGCGTCGTTGCCAGGGGGCACAACTTAGTAGTCTTTTCGCATATTTTGAGCTCTACTTGTTATAAGTACTTTTTGACACGTTTCTGTTTGACTTTTTGTGCGAGGAACCGCCAGAGTATGCTTTGGAGGAGACCTTGTACCCGAGGGGAAGTAGGAGCAGGAGCAGGTATAGGAAATAGTTATAGTTTGTAGAGTAATATTCCTTTATGCAGACTATTATTATTGTAATAACACAAGATCTCAGAAGTGCCTTTGATTCTCGATGAATTTGGCCATTAGATTTATGAATTTCTTTGCTTGTGACGTAAATAATTAATGCCCAATACCTAATATATTGCTTGTACCTATAGATTCGTAATTGGACCTTATTAATAACTCATAATAAAAAGTTAGTTTAGTTAGACTCGAGTCCACGTACTGCGAGGAACCACATACAACGCTAGCAGGACCGTTGTGGCAGGCATCGAGTGGTTTCCAAGATGGCTCCGGACTTAGTCTAGTTAGCTAGCTACTTGTTCTTCGCGTGTAGAAATTGCTCATCTAAGGGTGTTTTCTTCTTGCATCATTTATATTAGTTTGATTCCAATCTTTCTATTTATGCATGGATCACCCTGCACGTAGAGCGCTGACGACAAGTACACATCTCCTACTTTGCATGCATCATAATGTTTGATCGTACGTTAGATTTTTTGACTTCTCCACCTTATTTTTGGACTATTAAATAAATAAGAGATCGGAAAATTCGCTAGGAATTTGTTTGATTATTGAAAAAAAACCAAAAAAGAGATAACTATAAAATTGGGAGTGCTAATCAAACTTGATCCTAAAAGACACCTCACCTAAAAATCTGTCTTGGGAGAGTAATCCCCTCATTGTTTGGTTTGCTTGCATGAGAAAGTGACCCGCGCACTAGGCTTGAGCCACACCTAAACTCTCGTTAGACTACTGGTCTTGGGGTTAGTCATCCTCCAGTGAGGATCACTCAAGTTTTTGATAAAGCAGACCACGATATTAACAGAGCGAGTTGATCAGGTAGCTGGTAAATGGTCCGCAACTTGTACTGGCTGGGAAAGATCTAGGTTTGGGATTGGGCCTGTCTCTTGGGAGCATCGAGTACCTAATAGCTCACTTAATCACTCTGCAAGACTGGCTTATCACCTAAAATAAAATCAACAAGATAAAAGATCGAACCCTTACGGTCATCAGCTCTGTGTTGCGTATATGAATTGGGGGTTTGATTGCTAATCTTGTTTATTTCCAGATCCCATCTACCTTTCTCCCAGATTATAATGATGTGCCGGAGGTCCCTTAGACAGCCTTTGTTTGCACCACTCTCGAGCACTCCGTCCCATTCATCTAGGCAGGTTCAGGAGAGCCTTGACTCACTCTCCAAACTCGAGTTTCATTCTAACCCGTTCCCCCTCGATCACCCTTCTTCCAATCCCGAGGTGCCCGAGCAGATATTTGTTCATTTGACGACACCTGAGTTGGGGTCTTTTGTCTTTTCAGAGACCCAAGAGATGGCCAGCAACGAGGAGAGCACCGATGGGTAGCCCCAGAGTACTACATACATTCTAGATCAGGGTGCCATCAACAACACACTGTTAGCCTCCCTGGAGATGATGCAGAGATAGATTAGAGACCAGGGAGCCTTCATGGCAGAAGTGCGCAGAGAGATGACATAGACGTGGGCTGACCGAGGAGAGCCAAATAGAGCAGGTGGTGGAGTGATTCCAGAGTTTGAAGAGGAGACGGAGGACATCCAGAGGAGCCACAGGAGCCAGTCTGACCAGCTAGACCCATGAAGGGGTTGCACAACCCTCGTGCAACCCTTACACACCGTTGGATCTAGCTTCCGGTGATTCTGGGAGATTTCAAGCTCCCCCCTCAGACTATCCAGCTATTGCCCAAGTTCCATGGGATAACCACCAAGGATTCACATCTTCACCTATAGGAATTCGAGATGGTCTGTAACACTATCCATGACAGATATGTGGACGAGAACACCATCAACATGATGGCTTTTCCATTCTCCCTGATCGACAGAGCAGCCTATTGGCTAAAGCATTTGGGAGATATGTCACTTCGTGGGAGCAGCTCCGGATCGAGTACTTGAACAAGTACTATCCACTTGGTCGGACGAATGCAACACGAACTCTGATCAACAACTTCTCCATGATCCCCAACGAGAAATATCATTAGGCATGGGTTTGTTTCCATGAGATCATTGATCGGTGTCCACATCATGATATCTCCAAGCCCAACCTAGTACAAAGTTTCTTTTGTAAGCTCACCCCGGAGCTGCAGGGGTTAGTGAATAGTTCTTGTGGGGGTACCTATTTCATCAAAGACGAAGTCTAGGTTTGGTCCATCTATGAGGAGATGCAGAGAATTATACAGTGATGTCTCAGACCCGACTTTATGAAGGTTATGGTATTATCCTCTAGCGCATCATGGAAGCGTGATCATCGTATCAGATATGACGCAGAACGACTAGTCGTACTAGTTGTTCTATGCAGCGGAATTTAAAAAATTTTCATGCGATGAAACCACATGATCCAAGAACGATTCTCGGATCGTTTCATCTAGAACCACAACAAGTATAAAGGAATACCTCTTGAAGCATGGTTGATCGAGTCTCTAAGAAAAGAGACCTCCTGTCTCAAGTTTGGTCGTTGGAGAGGTCGCTTGCGAGCGCAGGGATGAGCCGCGTGATCCTCGCAATCCAACAAGTTGATCCAAGCACGGTTAGCTCCTGATATTGTCGTATGAGATCGAACGTCTTCTTCGTGAGCGTATCACTCCAAGAAGATGGAGAATCGAAGAACGTCGAAGCGGCAGCACGGTGGTGATGGCGTCGACGAGACTCTCCTCTAGGGTTTAGTGGACGGCCACCAAGAAGAGGGAGAGAGAGTTGGCGTGTGAGATGAAAGAGAGAGAGAGAGAGAGAGAGAGAGAGAGAGAGAGAAAGAGAGAGAGTTTTCTCCAATATTGCATAGCCCTAGAGAGCATGGTATGCCTCTCTATTTATAGGGTTTTGGGATCCATGGATCTCAATCCATGGAACATATAAAATCAATGGATGAGATTGATTTATGTCCAATCCAATGGTCAAGATTATTGTTGGTGAAAGCCAACAAATTATGATTTAATTTAGATCAAATATATTTGACAAAATTAAATATAAATCAATCCTAAATTACATCATCCATATAAGGAGCGAATATACATGGAGATTATATCTCCCATGCATATTCAAGGTGGACGGCCACCCATTCCAAGTAGGACTTGGGTGCCGTCCACTTCATTCCATATGGAGGCAATCTCATGAGATTTCATGAGATTGCATATCTCCATGGAAATCTCCATTATTATTTACAACAACTTTTTGTTGTGATTTATTCTTCAAAAATAATTCACAATTAATTTTGAGAATATTGTAATCTTGTCATTGAAAAATTGTGAATCATATTCACAACCCAAAACAACATATAATTTACATTTTCAATTAATTACACAATGTGTATCCAATGCACATAATAATTGATCAACGAATATAAATTATAATTAGCTCTCTCTAATACATTATAAATCACATTTAAAATATATTATGAATAATTGGATATTTCTATCTACATTATTCTTATCCACAATAATTAAATCACATTTAATTATATTGGATAGTTTCTACACACATCAAGATGATTAAATCACATTTACTCATTATTTCTTCAATGCTTAAATCTATGGAATTATTCTTGAACCCCTTCAAGATAATGCGATTTCTCCGCAGATACTTGGAGATATGGACAAGGTGATTGTATTGTTCCACGTATAGTGACTTGGATGTTGAGATCATATCTCAAATCCAGATCCCATGGACCTCCTACAGATGCTTGATCAAATCAAGATCGTAGACCTAATCTTCTCATTGCATCTGAATCTTATTCAGATCAATGTCCAATACATGGACTAAGATTAGGTTACTTCTCCAATGAGAGGAGTCACTAAAATCCAAACCTGTTTCATCACTCCCTCAGAATGGAAGCATCATGGTTATACAATCGTTTATGATTACATCACCCTCAGGTATTCCCAATACCTGTACATCCTACATACTGGAAGACCTATTATCATTCTGAAGATGTAGATCACTTTTATACTGTCATCTTCAGGGTTTGATAATTAAGTTTCTCGATCTTGGTCATTGAAAATTGGTATAGATCATATGCTTTCCCAAAGAATATATCTTACCTTCAAATTCATGTCATGCTTCCAAAGCATGACAACCATGCATGGAATTTGATCAGTCTCAATACCTCATGAGTGAGCTCATGTCTCTCGGTTCACAAGTGAACATGAATGATCCCTTTGAGAGATCGTATTACTCATATGTCCTTACATGCACACCAGCTCGTCGGTGTATAGACCTTGGCTAGGTCATCAACCTATTGGTTTGTCAAATGTACAGACTCAGACATATAGCAACACATCTGTCTCCGGTCAGAGGATGCATGCCTATGCTGTGAGAGCATTAAACATAGGTCTTTGGTTATCTCGATCTCGTTAAGTCAACCCATTGACTCAACTAATCTGATACCTCTGAATCACTATTCCCATGCAGAGACCCTGCATCAAGAGGTACGTCAGATATCAGCCATATGAGAAAGGATTGCCATCTCCTACTCAGACTAGAGATCATCACTTAACAATCATTTGATGATGCTTGATGAGTCCTCTATCTAACTCCTTAGATATTCATCCAAGCATCAGCCTCTATGATTCATTCAATGAATCAACAGCTGTATGATCATCAAGTTGGCCATGGTACATAACCTTTGTTGTACAGAGGGACCTTATAGTGCATTCATTCATTCAATCTCAGAAAGGGAGTGAAAATAATCGATAACTCTTATTGATAAATCATTTATTACAATAACATTTATTGTAGGAATGGTTCGCCCGGGGCTTACATTGGTAACACTTTACACTTAAGAGAAGCCTTCACCCCATGTCGTTTCTTATTAGAGGATAACATGAGTCAATGCAGGTCCATCCACCTCTTCAGCAGTCGCAGCACAAGCAGAGTCTTTAGCCGCTGATATGGGAATCATCAACAAGATTTTGGACTGCAACGATATCATCGAGAAGAAGCAGTGCCAGGGTATGACACAAATAGATCATTTGGCACAAACTTTGAGTGACATGAAGATCCAGATCATGTGTCTCCAGGAAGCATAGATGGCTTCTCAGCCCCGTCTCAGGTCACGGGCTGATCCCAGTAGCAGCGACTCATCCCAGCACTCTGCCCTGCTTTGTTAGGTTCAGCACATCTAGGCAGAGCCATTCCAGCAGATGTAGCACCAGTACTCTCAGCCACCATCATCTCAGGACACTAAGATGGTGGTATATCAACAATATCAGCCACTGGCAGTTTTCCTCCACCCCCCTACGAGAAGGAGCCGTTGATGGAAGTCAACGGGAGTTGGTACGACCGACAAAAGTCCGTGATCCGCCGAGATCATCCTAGATTCAGGTGGTCGACTGGAGGTGCCTCATCCCAATAGCAGCCTCCAGCTCAGGGTGGATAGTTCAACCAGCCACAACAACATGTTGGATATGCGATCCCACGATGAGCCATTATGCAATAAATGTTGTTGCAAATATAATTCCTTGATCTGAAATGAAGAATAACTAATTTTCATAATAGGTCCCTTAGTACAATTAGGGTTATGTACCATGGCTACAGCTGTTCATTCAATTATTGAATCATAGAGGCTGGTGCTTGGATGAATATCTAAAGAGTTAGATTGAGGACTCATCAAGCACCGTCAAATGATTGTTAAGATGTGATCTCCAGCCTGATAGGAGATAGCAATCCTTTCTCACATAGGCTGATATATGACCGACCTATTGATGCAGGTCCTCTGCATAGGAATAGAGATTTGGAGGTGTCAGATTAGTCAGGTCAAAGAGTTGACTTAACGAGATCGAGATAACCAAAGTCCTATGTCGTATGTTGTCACGATATAGGCACGCATCCTCTAACCGGAGACGTATGTGTTACTATATGTCTGATTATGTACATTTGGCAGACCAATAGGTTGATGACCTAACCAAGGTCTATACACCGACGCGCTGGCGTGCATGCAAGGGCATATGAGTAATATGATCTCTCAAAGGGATCATACAGGTTTGCTACTTAACCGGAAGACATGAGCTCACTCATGAGATATTGGAAAGAATCAAATTCTGTGTACGGTCGTCTCGCTTAGGAAGCTTGACTGAATTTGTAGGTTTGATATATACTTTTGGAAAGTATATGATCAAGATCTAGGTATGACATATGCTTTTGGAAAGTATATGATCGATACCAACTCCCAATGATCAAATGAGAAACTTACTGATAAAACCCTGAAGTAGATAGTATAAAGTTGATCTAATACTTCGGGTTTATTCTAGGTCTTCCAGCATGCAGGATATACAGGTATTGGGAATACCTAAGGGTGATGCGATCATAAACGATTGTATAACCATGATGCTTCCATTCCTAGGTAGTGATGAAATGGGTCTGAATTTTAGTGACTCCTCTTAATAGAGAAGTAATCTGATCTTGGTCCAAATGTTGGACATTGATCTGAATGTGATTCAGATGTAATGAGTAGATTAGATTTGCGGTCTTGATTTAATCAAGCATCTATGGGAGGCCCGAGATATGGATTTGAGATGTGATCTCAATATCCAAGTCACTATACATGGAACAATACAATTGCCCTGTCCTTATCTCCAAGTATCCGCGGAGAAAGCGCATTATCCTTGAAAGAGTTCATGGATAATTTCATTGTTGATATAAGTATCCAAGCATCAAGAAAATTGATAATTAAATGTGATTTAATTATCATGGATAATATGAATTTGATTCATATTATAAGGAGAGATATCTAAGATAATTAAATGTGATTTAATTATCAAAGATATGAATAATGTGAATGCGATTCATGTTATTTGGGCACACGAGAAAAGAGATCCAAGATGATTGAATGTGATTTAATTATCATGGATATGAATAATGTGGATAGCACTATCCATATTAATCATATAATTATAAATGTGATCTATAATATATTACAGAGAGCATATTGTGTTTGTTGATTAATTGTTAATGTGAATGGGATTCACATTGAATGATTAATTGAAAATATAATTACATTTGGTTTTGGGTTGTGAAGAAGATTCACATAATTTCAATGGCATGATTGATATTTTCCATAAGATAATTTGGAATTATTTTTTGTGAAAATATTGTCAACAAGAGATGATGATATATATCATGAGATAGTGAGATCTCATGATAATTTGAAGAGATAGACCAAGTCCACCAAAGAGGAGTGGATGGCTACAACTCTCCAAGAGGAGAAGAGTAGTCATCCCCTCTTATGGGGAAATTGGTTTGTCCTATTCATTATTTTTTCTCTTATCAAAGATGATTTAATTTCGAATTAATTTTGTTGATTTATCAATGAAAATTAATTTAAATTAAATCATTTATTGTTGTGTTTTACCAACAACAATCCTAACCATTGAAAGAAACACAAATCAATCTCAACCATTGATTGTGTGTTGTCCATGGATTGAGATCCATGGACTCCCAAAACCCTATATAAGAAGAGGCATGCCTTGCTCTTTGATTTACACTGACTCGACGAGTCTCTCTCTCTCTCTTATTCTCTATACATGTCCTCTCTCCACCTCTCTCTTATGGCTATCCACCATGGAGTCTTTGAGAGAATCGACATCGCTGCAGCATCGTCGTTATGCTGCCGGATCATCTACTCGTGGATCTCCATCTCCTTCGGTGCGTCTCGCTCGTGAAGAAGATGTTGGATCTCGTGTGACGAGATCTGGAGATCAACCGCTTGGATCATCAACACGAATTGTGAGGAGCACGCGATTCATCCCGCGCTCGCAAGCGTCTCCTCCGTCGGATCGGACTTGAGACAGGAGGTTTCTTGGTTTAGAGATTCGATTGCAACCACGCTTCAAGAGGTAATCATATTACTTGTTTGTGTTTTAGATGAAATGATCCGAGAAGTGTTCTCAGATCATGTGGTTTCATCACATAAAAAATTTTAATTTCTGCTGCATCGAGCGACTAGTGCGACTAGTCGCTCCTTATCGCATTCAATGCGATCATCATGCTTCTGTGATGCGCATGAGGATTTTCCTGTATCCTTAACAACATCCCTAGTTCCCTCACGAGTCACACCAGCATCCATCCCACCAATACTAGTCAGGTCCCCTTCTCTACCAGCAAGGACAATAGTGGAGGCAACAAGCATCAGCCTTAGCAGTATTCTCAACCTGCCCCGCATCATTTCCAGCAGCAGCCTCATTTTCAGAGAGGTAACCTGTCTCGTTCTCATGGGCCAGCCTATGAGAACCCAACCGTGTATGATGTAGCCCGCCTACTCTCAGATCAGGAGGAATCTTTTAGGCGGGAGATGGACGAGTTTTGCCAGTAGATGAGGAAGATCATCAAAGGGAAGGCCACCATACCCACTCAGATCGAGCCCAACCCGAATAATCTCAAAAGGAAATCTGAGCAGGTACAGTTCACAAAGACCACCACTCCTAGTGATTTATTGAGTGATATTGCTTCATACACATTTGATGTTGACTTTGTGTCATAGGAGCGGTAGGATGCCAGCTGACAATAACTCATTTGAGCGACAACACCACAAGGATGTAGGAGCACCAAACGAGCAGGATAACGATGCTTATGCCACTAAAGATGATGATGATGATGGTGATACTGAAGCCACCATGGATGTTGATCCAACAGATGGTACTCAGGCCATCTATTCTCTAGATGCAGAGGGTGGTACTGATGCCACCAGATTCCATGATACTGTGCCAGAGTGCGGTGCTGATGCTGTAACTTCCGATGTCGTGGGTGGTACTTAGGCCACCCCTTCTATTCCAGATGTGTTTTCTTCAGTTTTTGTACCCCGAGACATTATGAAAAACACCAAAAAAATTAATAAAAGAAAGGTTTCTTCATCTTGGAGTCCATATGTGATGATTGATGATAATTGTATGGATTCCATGCCTTCACAGCAGCAGGAACCTCTTCCTAAACTTCTATCTGAGGAGGGCCCAGCCATCCCCTTCCCTCAAGGCACTCCGCTTAGCTAAGGGGAATAAAAGAGAAAATCCAAAAAAAGATCAGCAGTTAGAGTTGAGCCAGTAGATGATTGATAGATTCCATATCCGGCTGACTCTACAGGAGGCACTTGAGTACATCCCCCTCTTCCAAAAGAATTTGACAGAGAAGATCACTATCTGCAGGAAGGAGAGGAACCATCAAGTAGAGATCCATGTGCTGACCCGTGCCACTTCTTGTGTTATCCAGAACTATTTGCCAGCCAAGAGGCCAGATGCATGAGCTCCCTATATCAGATTCCATATTCATGAGCAAAGATTTGATCATACTCTATTAGACAATGACTCTTCTATCAACCTCCTTTCGGCATCCCTACTCGACCGATTTGAGTTTGGTCCTCTTTAACAGAGCAGACTGTCAAGAGACTGAAGGGGTTGTTGAAGGACATGGTCGTCATAATTTAGGGCCTGAAATTCCCTGTGGACTTCGTTGTGTTGGACATGAAGACCCTGAATCTGTGACCGATACCCCCATCATTCTAGGACATCCATTCTTGGCCACAGCCAAGGCGGTGTCCGACCTTGATAGTGGGAAGGTGTACTTTCACGTCGAGGGTGAGAGTATATAAATAGAGACGATTGACAAAACTAGAGCACGAGACTTAGCCTTGTCAGAGCAGTGCAGTGATGCAGAGTAGACAATAGAGGCAGAGCGAGACGTCCACCAGGAGTGTGACTTTGTGATAACTTATGATGAATCCGCTTGGTCCGATCTCATTTCATGAGCCATTCTCTCACCTTAAGATACTATAGATTCATAGTTTCCAACAGAGGAGAGTAGAGAGTGCACACTCTTGGCCAACGATATTTTCGAGGTTGACGATCGCGTTCAGGATAATGAGGCAGAATATATATCATGTGATTCTTATTCAGATCCCTCAGATTCAGACATAGACTGGGCAGAGTTTGATGATTTGTTACCTTGTCAGATTTCTACAGAGCCAACAGCGAGGGTAGAGACAGTGCCAACACCGAGTACATATATGCCAACAGGGTCGTATCCACTAGTTTTGCATGATCAGCGAGAGTTCTCTCATTTAGATCTGGTTGCCTTCACTCAGACCTTTCAGAGGCCAGATTTGCCAGCTCCCAGTTGCCCAGAACTGAAGTCTTTACCGCAGTCGCTAAAGTATAGATTCCTTGCAGGTGAGCACGAGATGTACCCAATCATTATATCATCATATTTGACTGGAGAGAAAGAATCTCGTCTGATGGAGGTTCTTGAAAGGAACCGCAAGGCAATAGGATGGAGTATAGCTGATCTCCAGGGGATAAGTCCGATTCTGTGCTCTCACCATATATATCTCTAAGAGGACGTGGAGCCGTCACATGAGTTCCAGTGACGGCTAAACCCTAATATTAGAGAGGTGGTTATGAAGAAAATATCGAAATGGTGGAGCACTGATTTTATCTACCCCATCTCCGACTCCAAGTGGGTTAGTCCATTACATGTAGTGCCCAAGAAGGCGGGCATAACTATAGTCGTGAGCGAGTCTAGAGAGGAGATATATACCCGGGTATCCACTTCTTGGAGGGCCTGTGTAGACTATAGACGATTAAATCGGGACACCAAGAAGGATCATTTCATGCTGCCTTTTATTGATCATATTATAGAGAGGCTAACTGAGAAGAATCATTACAGCTTTCTTGATGAGTACTCCGGTTACAATCAGGTGGCCATAGCGCTCGAGGACCAGGATTAAACACCATTCACCTGTCCGTTTGAGACTTATGCTTTCAGACTGATGCCCTTTGGTCTATGTAACGCCCCAGTGACATTCCAAAGGTGCATGTTGTCCATATTCTCGGACATGGTGGGGTGAATGTTTAGAGGTCTTCATGGATGGCTTTTCGGTCTACCGCGATGGGTTTGATGCTTATCTTGATTGCCTAGACCGCATTCTTCAACGTTGCATAGAGATCCATCTTGTTCTATCTTAGGAGAAGAGTCACTTCATGATGACTCAGGGGATGATGATTGGTCTTATCATCTCCAACAGGGGCATGGAGGTTGATCCGGTCAAGGTGGATATCATCAGGAAGCTCAATCTGCCATCTAACTTGCGGTAATTACGGTCTTTTCTTTGGCATGTTGGTTTCTACCGACGTTTCATTCATGACTTCAACAGGATTGCCCGACCGTTGACAGATCTACTGATGAAAGACATCGAGTCCATTGTAGATGATAAGTGTCTTATGTAATTTGAGACTCTCAAGAGCTTAGTTGTTGAGTCTCATGTCCTTCAACTGTCTGATTGGTCTCTCCCATTCGAGATTATGATGGATGCCTCCGATTTTCCTGTAGGGGACGTGCTAGGACAGATGAGGGATGGAGTACCATTTTCCATTCACTACGCTAGTAGAACATTAAATGCCGCTCAACAGAATTATACTGTCACAGAGAAAGAGATGTTAGCCATAGTTTTCGCCTTGGACAAATTCCGATCATATATTCTTGCATCCAAAGAAACCATCTTCACAGATTACACTGCCATCAGGTACCTCATGGCTAATAAGGATGCCAAAGCGAGACTTACTGGATGGATCCTTCTACTCCAGGAGTTTGATATTGAGATTAAGGATAACCTTGGAGTCAAGAATGTGGTGGCGGATCATCTCTCCCGTTTAGAAAATCTTGAGGAATATGAGAAGATTGATCCTATTTTAGAGACCTTCCCAGATGAGTCGATCCTTGCTATCGCCTCTCTCCATGGTACGCCGATATTGTGAACTATCTTGTTGCCAAGAAAGTTCCATAAGGCTGGCCCAAGCTGCTACTTGAGACTTTCCTTTCGAAGGCCAAGTCCTACCATTGGGAGGATCCTATCCTTTATCATGAAGGAGGGGATAACGTCTGGCATCGGTGCACTCCTCAGGATGAGCACCACAACGTCATCACATACTACCACAAGCTTGAGGCAGGAGGATATCATTCTGGGAGGAGAACAACACAGAAAGTCCTCCAATCCAGCCTATGGTGGCCTGCCCTCTTCAAGGATTCTGATGAATTCGTGAAGAGGTGTACTGACTGCCAGAGGATGGGCACTTGTGGACAACGTGATATGATGTCGAAGCAACCCATTCACTTCTGTGAGGTTTTTGATGCATGGGGCATTGATTTCATGGGTCCATTCACTAAGAGTCAGGGATTCAAGTACATTATGTTGGCTGTTGATTATGTGAGTTGTTGGGTTGAGGCCATACCTGCCTGAACCGTAGATGCTAAAATTGTTTGCAAGTTTTTGAGAAAGAATATCATTTAACGCTTCGGGGTGCCTAGAGTATTGATATCTGATGGGGGGTCTCACTTTATCAACGACAAGGTAAAGGCCCTTGCTAACGAGTTCAACATAGACCATCGAGTTGCTACTCCATATCATCCTCAAACTAGTGGTCTTGCTGAAGAATTGAACATGGAGATCAAAACGATATTTCAAAAGGTAGTCTGCCCAGACTGAAAGGAATGGTCACAGCTTTTGGACTCGATCTTGTTGGCATATCGGACTTCCTTCAAGACTCCTTTGGGTACATCTCCCTTTTGTCTCATTTATAGCAAGCCATGCCATTTACCTGTTGAGATTTAACATAAGTCACTATGCGCTGTCACTGCGATATTATTGGATCCAGAGAGTATAGGAGACCGAAGAAAGGTATAATTGGCAACCTTGGAGGATCTTCGAAACACAACCTTTTTGAACAGCCTACAATATTAAGAGCGAGTAAAGATATGGCATGATTCTCATATCAGCCATAAGCAGTTTGAGCCAGATCAGAGAGTATGGTTCTTTGATATCAGGCTTTGATTATTTTCAGGGAAATTACAGAGTAAATGGAAAGGACCATACCTGGTCCGAAAGGTGCATGACAATGGTAGTATCGACGTATCTGAGATGACATATGAGTCCACCTTTTGTGTTAATGGTCGGCGCCTCAAACCATATCTAGGTCATGAGTCGTTGATCGTTGACGTCGCCCCGATTCATTTTGCATGAGATGTGGTCATTGACTCACATCATTTGCATCTCATGCCTTATTATCACTGTCTTCCGCCATGTATAGATCCAGATGTCCATTTCATCTCATTCTTTAGTCTAACACCCCATATGCATCTTGTATTATGCTAGACTTAGGGTGTACTTTACCCTAAGCATAGTGGGTGTCAGATTTTTTATTATTCTTTTGATCTTTTTTACCTCTGTTTTACTGTGTATGCTTAGGGATATTTTGCCCTAAGTATAGGGGAGGTAGAACCTGTACATCCTTTCACTCAATTTTCCCGTTGTATATAGTCTATTGTACTTAGGACTACTTGATCCTAAGTATAGGGGGATCACCGAGATCTACTTATTCTATTCTTTTATTCGTCGTTGTAGTATAGTATTCCTTTTCACTTCCCTATACTAATCACGAGTTATGTCTTCTTCATCGGTTGTTAATCACTTTGAGGACACCGTTCGAGCTAAGTATAGGGGGTGTCGTATATATTACACATATATATTAATAAATAAAAATGGCTAAAATCCCCTAACCTAAAAATCACAGAATTTTAAAATTTCTCATGTACATAAAACCCTTTCTTGCACATACATAGTTATTTATAAAAATTATTTTTGTACAAATGTTTGTAAAAAATGATTTACTTGTGAAATATTTGTAAATATTTTGGAATCAAAATTATGTATATAGTACAAAATTTTTGTGAAATGTTTGAAAAATAAAAGTTTGCAAAAGCCTTGTGTGAATGTTTGCAAATAGTTTGCAAAGATTCTACATTCATGCATACATTCAAACATTTTCAAAATTTTTCTGCACAATTTTAAAAACATTGTATAAAAGATTTTTGTAAATATTTGTACATTCTTCTGAATAATAGTTGATATTTAAACTAGTCTAGAATTAAATTGGAAAATGCAGCTTGTTGAAGACCTTAATCTACCTAATTCTAAGAGGAACCTTATAGGATTTGGGGTTAAGACTTTTCATGTCCATTGGTGCGTTAATTCTTTAAGTCCACCAGGCTATGTTCACATGTCTTCTTGATGATCCTAAGTAGAACACTTAACAATGCACACATGACTCTCACAGACAATGGCTTTACCTGCACCATCACCTTACACATAGCTCTCTACGGATGAGGTGGTGAGGAGGCAGTTTCCTTTGGCTTGGGGTAGCATACGCGGGTAGTACTTCTAGGCGAAACATCTCGGCTTTCTTTAGGGAATGAAGTGTGACTCAACTTGGTCTGGAAGTGTTGAGGTCTAAAGACAGGAGTTGTGGGTAGCAATAATGCTTCAAAAAAGGGATAGTCTACTGGATCAAGAGGAAAAAGTCCTTATGTATATATGCCACACCATGTAGATATGTTGTGCATATGAACATCAAAAAAAGTGAAATAGGAAAAACTCCAAAAAAGTGGACATGCCTGATTGAAAATAAAATGCCTGCCGGAGTGTATATAGTCAAATAAGGCAAAGCTTATGTTATACCTTATCATCTCATGAAGCTTGCAGCGGGAGACTTAGCTACATTGGTTAGGCTCCCAAGGATAAATGGCTACATTGGTCATGGTCCATTCTCTTCTTTCTCCTCTTCTTGAGTCGGTTGAACTTGAAATTAGAAGGGAATACCCCGCTCCTCGAGGAAAGAGTTGCAGGACTAGGGCATTAGAGTTACCTTGTTAAGGGGGATTGTTTCTTTGTCATTTTTGAGGTGGGGAGCTACATATCACTTACACCATACAAGAAAAGATTCAGGGTCATTAGAGTTTGTGTATGTAGACTTGTTATGATCTGGATTATTGAGGAGTCTTGACCACAGACTGGTGGAACTTAGAGATTGTTGAGTCTTAAATCTAGGTCCAAATAAGGTTCCGACAAACTAATAATACAAAGGTCTGATAGAGCTCCATACTTCAAGTTAATGAAGACAAGTTTAATAATCAACCTTGATTCTCCTTCTTTTTCGAATAAGTGTTTCCTAAGGGACTAGCAATGGTAAAGTATAGGGGGTGATGAATCTCTGATTTTCACTATTTATTCTTTTATTTTAGCTATTTATCTTGGCAAAGCATCATGTAAATAGGTGTAAATACAATAAGTTAGCATCTGGCGTGCATATGTTAACATTGTGTATTTAGCATGTATTTGTGCAAATATAAAAGAATAAAGACAAAGAACAAGGAAGGAGGTATTTAGAATAAATACAAAGTGACATGAACCCCAAGAGAAGGTCAAGCCTTGACCTGATCGCCAAACAAAATAAGTAAAGAGAGATAAGGCCTACTCTATATTGTACATATTACTTATGTATGAAAATAATTATTTTAAATAAAATAAAGATAAAATATTCTTTTCACCTCCTTGTATATATCCTAAAAAAACAAAAACAAAAATAAAAATCAGAAAAAGTAAAATTAAAACAAGAATAAAATCCTTCTTACTTTTACAAAATACCAATATGTAGATAACATCCCCTATTTATCTTAAAATTGTACATAACTCACAAACATAAAATAAAATTTATTTTATAATCCAAAGACTTTGTTGTAAATAAATAAAATAAAAAATAGGGGTATTTATGTAAAAATAAAAAATAAAATAATTGTACAAAATAAAGAGGTATATTGTACCTGTATATAATACATTATACTATGTAGAGATTAATTTATTTTTCATAAAAATAATTAAAAATCACGGAAAATACTTTGAAAAATAATAATTTTTTATTTTATATAATTTTATTTTAAAGCCATTTACTTTTTTTATTAATTTTGTAAATATTTTATACAATCGAATTATCTTTTTGGTCTAGCTCACTTTGTTGACTTAGGTCAATGCCCTCTTCTAGGCTTGACCTGACCCAACCCAGTTCGCTAGACCTTTTTCTCCCATTTTCCCAATCAGGTCTCACCCCCTTCTAAATCTTTGCATGTATTGTCTCCTTGGATCCACGATCCTCGCGGATCCCTAGAAAAGCACAGATCTTCCTAGGGTTACGCGCGTTTGCCCGATCATCTATCGCCCCTAGGAAGCCTATAAAGTATCTCCTTCGACCTCATGGCACGATAGCTCATGCCTCACCCCTCTTTCTATCAATAGACACCTCAGGTTGAGTGGTAGCTTCCAGAGGGACCCTTCGGATTGGAGTTTGGTGGTGTATTCACGTTACTCATCCTCGTGGTCGGCGAGCGCTGCCGCGAATAGTCTCCCGACCTTCCACAACTTGGTCGAGGCCACAATCACAATGCTCATCATCCCTAGGAGCTCAGGAGTCCTCCCAGCTCTTCATCCTTTTGATCCCCCGCTTTTCGTCTTTCGCTTTGTTCTTTCCATTTCGCGTCTATTGTGTTCACCTACTTTACCCTGGTCGTCGGAGCCTCATCTCACCCTCGTATTCCAATCGATCGAATTCCCTACGAATGCTCACCCTTGCACCGTAGTCTAATCATCCTTAGCCTCGAACTCCAGGTTGAGATTAGGGCTAGGATCTCCCTCTATCACCTCCACCAAAGATTGACCTTCGCCCCCCTTCCGCTTCTTCCGTTTCCAGCCCCGATAACCCTCACCGGAGCACAACCCCGAGTCCTAGCCTTCTATTGCAAGTACCCCCATGCAACAGGACCCTTTGACAGACCTCCAGCTGCTCGATGGAGCAAATCCAGGTGGGCATCCCTCGTCTCGGCCATCCGACCATCATCCAAATGATCCGCCTCCGACATTCGACGCGGAGCACCCTTCCGGAGGTGCAGGACCATTTGGAGGCCCGATCAGCCCAAAGGATTCACACTCATCCTCGATATAAGTTTACCTTGCACCTATTCATCCACCATCTCCTGCCACCGTTGGATGAGGAGAATAGCACCATTTTGAATCTGAGTCGTTCGTTGCTGCGGCCTTTGGACCGTTGATCTGGCACACCCTGACATATCTGCGCCGCACATAGCCAACATTCCCTGGAGCATCAGATCTGACACAGCAGCTAATATGCACCGCACGTTCCCGCATCATCCAAAGCTCGCCACGTGTCACCCGATGCCCTCTTCACGTGCCTCGGGGCATATTGCACTATTTTCCTTGCCTTTTTCATGCTTTGTTATCTAGTCTCGTAAAATAAAATTTAGTTCAGATATTATACATGAGGATCCTTGCTCTTTTTAGTATTTACATTTCAGTCCAATTGAGTTGAATTCACATGCTGTGCCACGTGGTGTTGTGTTGTTTTTTGTTGTATCTACCCTAGACTTTATGGATGTTTTGAATTGAATAGGAGTTTTGGATACTTGCATTTATGCCCCTGTGCGTGGCGATTTGAGCATGTACGTGAATTAATTGGATACATTGGAGATTAATCCCTGAACTTTTAACGTCTGTTTTAATTTGGCCTACAACTTTTCAATAATTGAAAATAGGTTCTTGCATGATGTGCATGTTTTTTTTAATAAAACGATTATGAAATCAACTCCAAAAATGCCACAAAAATTATAGTTAGCTCCCGATAACGTGTAATATTTATGGTAATTTTTGTGACTTGATTTAATTTTATTTTATATTTTATAAAAATAAAAAACCTTTAAAAAGTGTTCTACCTATTTTCTAAAATATAAAAAAATATTAAAATTGTCTGAAAAATTCCATAAAAATTTGTGTGTACTTGTCTTTGTGTGTGTTCATTTCAGTAGAATTTTTGTCGCATTATCTTTCATAAAAACCCTAAAAACCTAAAAACCTAAAAACTATAAAAACCTTAAAATTATCAAAAATTCTAAAAAAGTCATAAAAAAATAGGATTGCAGTTGCTGTGTGTAGTTCTTATTGTTTACTTTATCATAAAAACCATAACCAGGACATTTTAGACACTTTTAATATTTTAAACTCGCCTTTTGATCCATATTGTACATTATTTTCTTGTTTTATCTTTCTTTCATTTTTATAAAATCATATAAAAATCAGAAAAACCCTAGAAAATTACCAAAAACATCTGTATATTTGTAAAATGTAAAAAAAATATTTCTAATTTTTGAGTTTTTTAGTATTAATAAAAATTATTGAAGCTTGTTTTTCCTTTGATCTTTGTAATTATTTTCCCATTAGACAATATATAAAAAAAATTGCAAATTAAAAACCACAAAAATATGCCTTTATTTTCTGACTAGGACTACTTTGTAGGTCTCACTCATGATCCTTGTGTTTGACCATAGTCGCTATACCAGGTTAAATAAATAGCGGAGACCGCTAATATTTACATATCTTGAACTTGATTGATTTATGTGGCCTTGATTTTTCTTGTTGAGACTGATTGGCTGATTGAGGTCGCAATGACCTTTGATATTACTAAACTTTGATTGGCTTCTCGCTCATCATTCGTCTAGGGCAACTTCAGTGAGCTTATACTCACTCTCTGAACACTAGTTCGCTTCCACCCTGTTCCCCCTCAACCACCCTTCTTCCATACATGAGATTCCCATACAGAGGCCAACACATGTATATGTTCATTTGATAGCACCTTAGCTAGGGTCTTTTTCCCTTGCAGAGATCGATAACATGGCCAACAGTGAGGAAGGGACCGATGAGTAGCCTCAAGCTTCTTCGTTTGTATTGGACTAGGTTGCCATCAACAACTTGCTATTAGCCTCCTTGGAGACCATGCAGTGATAGATTAAGAACCATTGAGTTTTCATGGAAGAGGTGAGGAGATACGTTGGATGATACTTCTTCTTCTATATTTGATGATGATTTTGTGACACTTAGGAGCAGTAGGAAGCCAGTTGGCATCAACTTGTCTAGGAGACAATCAGATGCATATTCTAGAGTGTTGGACAAGGTTGAGAGTGGTACTGATGCCGCTCACCACGATGATGACGATGGTGCTGACGCCACCAAGGATGTTGACCCAGACAACGGTATTGTATCCATCGTACTTACAGTTACAAAATTTTGGTACTGAGGCCACCTGCTTATCATATGTCTGGCTAGAGTGCGATGTTAATGCCACGAGTTCAGATGTTGTCGGTGATACGGATGTCACCAAGATACGTTCTGTAGTGTTGACTAGTCTTGTACCTAAGGATTCTTATAGAAAAATACAAAAAATGGAAAAAAAATCAAAAACAAAAAAATATGAATAAAAGAAAGTTTTCTGTATCTCCTATGAGTCCATCTATTATGCTTGATGATCTTTGCATGGATTCTAGCCTATTGAATGCATAGGAACTGATAACACACGAAATTCGAGGGTCGTACGATTTCACAAGGCGAAACCGCAGTCGGTGTATCCGTCGCTCAAAAATATCGTATTAGTCAACAATTAACCCATGATATGAAATCAAACAATGACAAGAAAAAGTGGAGTTAAAATTTATTATTAACTTTACATAAAATGTGTATAGTGCAAGTATGTGTAGAGTGTCGAACACAGGGAGCACACAAGATAGATCAAGTAAGTGTAAAGAGTGTGATGTGATTAAGTGTCTACAAATATGCAATTTTTTGTGGGTTTTTAATTTTATATTTTCTATTTAATTTTTCGATTTTGTATTTTTGTATTTTGATTTTAAATTCCTGATTTTATATTTTCTTTTTATATTTTATATTTTTATGTTTTCTTTTTCAATAATATAATGTATACACAAAGTAAGGAAGAGAAAGATGAGGTATTTATAAAAATGAGGAAAAATGCTCAAAAACCAGGAAATAAAATGTTTTTGGTCTTTGTAAATTTTTAAGATGTTTTTGTTATTTTTGGAGATTTTTCAAAACATTTTTGGTATTTTTAAAAGTGAAAATACAAGAAAACAGTGAACTAAGCTACTGGTCGAGACTAATATGAGGATAACAATTAGCAGAAAGTATCCAAAATTCCTCAAATTACTTTTAAAATAAAGGCAATACAATAAGGAAACTACAGAAACTGAGTTTTTTAGGGTTTTTCTAGATTTTTTTAGATTTTTTGAAGTTTTTAGAGGTTTTCTAATTTTTAGGAGCTTTACTTTGAAATTTTTAATGATTTCCGGACTGACATTAAAATATAATAAAACACAGAATATAATTTTTGGAATTTTTCAAAACGTTTTTATAACTTTTATGGATTTTTTAATGCAGACAGTGCTGAAAATACATGTTTTTGATTTTTAATAATTATGAAAATGCAATAAAAATGCAATATAAAAATATGGCATGAATGATCAAGCAAACAGGAGTTTAAACTAATTTTCTTGGATTTTTTAGGGATTTATAGATGCATGAAATAAATAGATACAACATCAAGAAACTACACTACAAGCAAGGGCATATACGTAAATCGACATAAGTTCAAGGGTCAAAGTGCAAATTTCACACAAAATATATAACTATTAAACAAGATCCAGGACTGCATACAAATATTAAAACCCGCGAGGACGCGCCTGCAAATAACCCAACTCCACATGTGACTAACACGCGCCTGGGAGGGACCTAAGTGCAAAACACAAAACTCCCAGAGGCTGCTATGCAATTTACCCAAAAAGATTACCTTAATGTCAAAATTCCTGGACTGAAATGATATACCCAAACCCGCGAGGGTTCCTCTGCAAAATACCCCGCGCTTCACATGTACTAGTCACGTGAGGTGATGTGGCCGTGGATCTGTTTATAATTAATGGAAAGTACGGGAGCTTGACTGTAAAAAGTACAAACTATTACAACGGCAGATGAAAGTTTAAATACTAAATGTTAAATACAAAAATGGCCAGGGTTAACAGTGCAAAATACCTAGGCTAAAGGCCTCGTGCGCGATCTGACGATCAAGGATGATTCACTTGAACACGTGGCAGAAGCTGGACGGCGGATGACGCTTCGCAGCCGACGTTTGAGATTAGATCTCAGATCGAGATCTAACAGTGGAGAGAGCTGATGATCTGACGGTCGACGTGCGCCTGGAGCTGCGGCCTGATCCGACGGTGAGGAGGCGCGGAGGAAGAACGGGGAGGAACGCCGGCGAGGCGAACTTCCCCGAGCTTGATCTCCGTGCTCCGGTGATCTGGGATGCTCAAAATGGGACTGCAAGCTCCTGGGAGCTTCCTCTGTATGTCGGCGGGTCCAAAATGCCTCGGCGTTCGCCGAGGACGACGGTGGAGCTGGTGAGGCTTCGGGGGTCTCCAGCGAAGGTCAAAATGACCCCCAGGCGATCGTTAAGGTCCGAGTTCCTGCAAGGAAGGGTGAGAGGGTACAGGGCAAGTTGCCTGGACCCGACGGAGGTGGAATGGTGGCGAGAAGCGGCGGAGCAAAGGGTGGCCGGAGGAGCACACCAGCGAGGGTCACGTGAAGGGCGAAATAGAAAGGTTATTTGGGGGAAATATTCCTTAGGCTAAGGAGAAGAAAACGCAAGGAAAATAAAAGGAGAAAGAACTGTCTCGATGGCCGGAGCCAGAGGGATATACCTCAACGCCGGCGTGAATGGTGGAGGTGATTGGAGCCTCCTCGGGCTTCGCTCGACCCGCCTGAGACACACCAAAGGGAGCGGTCACCTCCCTTGATCCTTTAGGCACCGAAAGGGGAGCTTAGCTTGGGATTGAGAGGTCCAAAATTCGAATTGAAGTCGGGGTTGGATAAGTACAGTTGACGGACAGGTGGGGAAGAACGAGGCGTATCGAGCGAATCGATGGCCCTCTCCCCCAAAAAACACAAGGGCGTGTATCCTCGATCGAAGGGGAGGAAAAAGTCGTGAAGAATGTATCATGAAATGGCGCAAGGTTGAGCCTCGAAAAAATGGCGAAGATGGGAGAAAACCGAGATTTCTGACAAACTGCAGGGGAGGTCAGACATTTGACCTGCGGTCAACTGTCAGGCGCGCCTGGTTGGTCCACGCGGACCAACCAGGAAAATCCCTCTGAAAATGATTAAAAATTAATTTAAAATAGCAAACGATTTATTTATTTTTTGGTTATTTAATAAAAAGTGTTTATTATTTTATAAGGTATTTTAATATGTTTTTTAATTATTTTTGTGAGGTGTAAAAATAAGAGTTACCTTTTATAGGCTATATAGGTATATATATCTATATATTTTAATGATTTATTTTTATTTTGTATTTTTAATTTATTTATTTTTGTTTATTATTTTATAAATTTATAAAAATATGTTTATATACCTAAAAATAATTTTATTTTAAATTTTTGAAGTGTTTTGTACACTTAATAAAATAGAAGTGTTAATAATATAGGTATATATAGGTATTATACCTAGGTGTAGTATATACAGGTATTTTATTTTGTATTTTATTTAGGTTTTTATACTGATTTTAATGTACAAATATATTATAAATAATATTTACAAAGTTATAAAATATAAAATTATAAAAATAATGAATACATAATAAAATGAATATTTTAATATATACAAGTATACAAGTGGGGTCCAAAACTCAACTTTCTAACCATAACTCCGAAAAATACGAAACCACCTCCGTTAAATAGCTTATTTTAAATTATATACAATTAAAGGTGATTTGGTACATTTAGAGTCTTTATTTGCAAGATACAGGTCTGGGAAATTGGAATTCTGGAGTCTTATTTAGATCATATCTTTTTATCTGTATGTTACTTTTCAATGAAATCATTTTTGTATTTTTCTATATGAAATTATCTACAACTTTCATGTTCAATGTTTCTTTATTTGGAGTATAAAAAGTGGAACCAAAAATAGGTCCTAAAATGAATAAAGAATGGATTAAAATAAAAGGTATTTTATGGTATTTTGACCCTTATCTCCCCCTACTTTATTCCTTGTCGACCTATTCCTCAAGATGCCTAGGTCTCGGGGTTTTGGGTCATAAAATATTTACAATATTTTATTCTTTTGCTTTTATTTTATTTATTCTATAATTTTGGCTTTAATTACAGTGTTTTATACACGATTTTGATGCACATGCATGGATGCTAAGATGCTGGAATTAAAGGTATTTACACGCATTTGCCAGGGTTTTTGATGCCAAAATGATAGAATAAAGATGATGAAATGTGGATTCATCATCCCCATGCTTTACCTTTGCTAGTCCCTATCAAACACTTATGCAATAAGTGCAGAAAGGAAAAGAAAGAAAAGAAAAAGAAGAAGGTGGATTAAATTTAATTATCAAACTTGTCTTCACAAAATCAAAGTTTGGAGCTTAAGTCGGACCTTTGGAATTTTAGTGCGGGCGGAACCTTACTGAGAACCGAATTTGAAGTCCAACAGTCCCTGAGAATCCCAAGATTCTGCTCATGTCTCCTCAATAGTCAGGTTAGAAATACTTCAACTCATACGCAAACCCTTATGACTATGAATCTTACTCGTATAGTGTAAGTGTAAGTGATGGTGGCTCTCCCCAACTTAAATAACAAAGAGACTGACTTCTCCAATATGACAACCCAATGATTCCCCAATCCAACAACTCATTCCTCAAGGAGAAGGGTATTCCCTTCTAAGTTCAAGTGGCAACCGACCCAAGAGGAGGGGGTGAAGAGAAGAATGGATGGTAGCCAGTGTAGCTACCTATCCTAGGATGCAAGACCAGTGTAGTCAAGTCATCCAGCTGCAGGCTCACATGATTTGACTTTGAAGCTCAAGCTTGCTTATTTGACTTTATACATATGTACACTCCGACAGGCATTTTTATTTTTGTACAGGCCTGTCCACTTTTTTGGAGTTTTTTGCTTTTTGCATTTTTTTAATACTATATACAACAGCATTTACATAGGGAGTTTTTCCTCTTGAGCTAGTAGACTATCCCTCTTTTGAAGCTTTATTGCAGCCCACGATCTCCTATCCTCGAAACTCATCATCACTAGACGGGTTGGGGTGCACTTCCCTCCCTAGAGGAGGACAAATGTTTCCACCTGTGTGCGTCTCATACCGGCAAATCCAACTCCCTCACCACTCCAACTGAGTTGAGCCAAGTGAAAGATGCAGGTGTCCAAGTTAGGTCATTATCAACAAGAGTCATGCACGTGCTCCGAAATACTCTACTTAGGCAGTCAAGAATCCATTGAACCAAGTCTCATGATCCTCAAAGAATTAAGTCAACTAGACCTGAAGTACCTCAATTCCAGCTCCTATAAGGTTCCTGTTAATTAGGTATATTTAAGGTCCAATCAAGCTCCAATCTTCGGATTTTACTTAGACTCGTTCAACAATCAAACTTAATCCGAAAAATGCGAATGTTATGCAAATGCTATGCTGAAAATATTTTTGTGATGCAATTTTCAAGGGTTTTGAACTTTTTATGGGTTTTTGAAAAGATGATGCATATGCATTTTTTAGATTTTTCAAAAAGGATTTTCAAATGTTTTTGGATTTTAATTTTGCAAATGTTTTTGGGATTTTTGAAAACAAAAGGTTTTGGCTAAAAAATAGGTACAAATATTTACACGGGGATGTATCTTATATTTACAAGAAGTGGATTTTAAGAATTTAAAATGGTAAGTGATCGATTTTATAGGTATATATAATGAATTTTGGTGAGATGTATGTATTCCTCAAACTTATTTGACACAGGTTTTTCAAACAATTTTGAAAACTATAGTCCAGAATAATTTTTACAAATAGTTTTTACAAACAAGTACACATATTTGAAAATCATTTTGCAAAGGTTTTCCAAACAGTATATAAAGATTTTTCAAATATTTTTTACCACCATTTTTCAAACCATTTGCAAATCATTTTTCAAATATTTTATTTCACATAAAGAAAATAATTTTACAATCAAAATGTTTTTACAAAGGTTGAAAACATGTAACAAAATGTTTTCCAAATAGTTTTCATAAGATTTTCACAAGGATTTTCAAACTATTTTTCAAACATTTTGCAAAAATATTTTCACCTTATTTATTAATCAGTAGATACACAAAGAATTTGAGGAATAATCACATCTTTTTATTAAGGTTTTTAATGAATTTTAATAGTGTAATTTGCCATAGTTATTAGTAAAAATACGAAAGTACGAGTTATGTCTAAAGTATATACGCAGTATATACGACCCCCCTATACTTAGCTTGAACTATGTCCTCATAGATCAGAGAGAAAAGCGACGACATAACTCGTACTGAGTATAGAAAATTCTAAAGAATAAATGAATAAGAGATGAAGGAATGAATGAATGAGAAGTCGACCGTCCCCCCTATACATAGGATCAAATAATCCTATGTATAGCAGACTGTACACAAAGCAGGGAGGGTCAAGGGTGGGAATGAACAGATCATACTCAGATTGTCTCCCCCTATACTTAGGGTAAGATATCCCTAGGTATAGACAAGAAGAGGAGACAATGGAGAGGATCAAAGAATAGAAGATAACTCGGGGTGTACACCCCTCTATACTTAGGACAAAGTACGTCCTAAGTATAGAAGTCTGTCTACAAGGGGCGACACCTTTTTGATAGATATAGAGGATGGAACAGGAAAAGAAGAAAAGAAGAAAAGATATCAACAGATGAATGAATGATATGGACAGATGGATCTATACAACAGAAGATGGGAGCGATAACCATGTATGAGATGCAAATGATCCGAGTTGAAGAACACATCTCATACCAGAAGGATGGGGGCAACGTCAACGGTCGGCGGATCATGGTCTAGATATAACTTCAGGCGCTGACCGTTGACACGAAATGTAGAGGAAGATGACGGCTCGGATATGTCAATGCTACCATTGTCATGTACCTTCCTAACCACATATGGACCTTTCCACTTACTCTGTAATTTCCCTGGAAATAATTTCAACCTGGAATCAAACAACCATACACGCTGATCGGGTTCAAATTGTTTATAATTGATATGGGAATCATGCCATGTCTTCACTTTTTCCTTATATTGTAGGCTGCTAGAAAAGGTTGTATCTCTCAACTCCTCCAGGGCTGCCAACTCTGCTCTCCTCTGTTCTCCTATACTCTCGGGATCCAATAGTAACTCAGTAACTGCCCAAAGTGACTTATGCTTGATTTTCACTGGCAGATGGCACAGCTTGCCATAGACGAGATGAAAGGGAGATGTCCCTAAAGGATTCTTGAAGGAAGTCCGATAGGCCCACAAGACCGAGTCCAAAAGCTGTGACCAATCCTTTCGGTCTGGGCGGATAACCTTCTGTAAGATAGTATTAATCTCCCTGTTCGACACTTCGTCAAGACCATTAGTCTGAGGGTGGTACGGCATGGCAACACGATGGTCAATGCCGAACGCGTCTGCAAGGGCCCTAACTTTATCATTAATGAAATGAGACCCCCCATCTGAAATCAGAACTCTAGGTACCCCGAACCGTGAAATGATATTTTTGCTCAAAAATTGACACACAGTTTTAGCATCTACGGCTCGGGCGGGGATGGCCTCAACCCAACGGCTAACATAATCCACAGCAAGCAAAATGTGTTCAAACCCCTGACTCTTAGGGAATGGACCCATGAAATCAATCCCCCATGCATCGAAAACCTCACAAAAGTGAATGGGCTGCATGGGCATCATGTCTCTCTGTCCGCAAGTACCCATCTTCTGACAGTCAGTACACCTCTTCACGAACTCATCTGAATCCTTGAAGAGGGTAGGACACCAAAGGCCGGATTGAAGCACCTTCTGTGATGTTCGTCTCCCCGAATGATGTCCTCCTGCATCAAGCTTGTGGCAATAGGTGAGGACGCTATGCTGTTCTTCTTGAGGAATGCACCGTCTCCAGATGCTATCCCCTTCTTCATGATAAAGGATGGATCCTCCCAATGGTAAAACTTGGCCTTCGCTAGGTAGGTCTCAAGTTTCTGCCTGGGCCAACTTTGTGGAACCGTCTTGGCAACAAGATAGTTTACAAAGTCAGCATACCATGGGAGCGAGGAGATCGGCAAGATTGCCTCATCTGGAAATGTCTTTGTGATAGGTGCGCTGGGCTCAGATTCCTCAAGGTTCTCTAAACGGGAGAGATGATTCGCCACCATATTCTTAACTCCAGGATTATCCTTAATCTCAATATCAAACTCCTGGAGCAGAAGGATCCATCTAGTAAGATGAGCTTTGGCATCCTTCTTGGCCATGAGGTACCGGATGGCGATGTGATCGGTATAGATGGTCACTCTAGATCCGAGAATATAAGATCGATACTTATCCAAAGCAAAGACTACGATCAGCATCTCTTTCTCAGTCACAGTGTAATTCCGCTGAGCGGCATCCAAAGTCCGGCTGGCATAGTGAATGGCATACGACAATCCATCCCTCCTCTGTCCAAGCACAACCCCTACGGCAAAATCATAAGCGTCCGTCATAATCTCAAATGGGAGAGACCAATCGGGTGGCTGAAGGATAGGAGCTGTGACAACCATACTCTTGAGAGTCTCAAAGGACGCCAGACACTTATCATCTACAATGAACTCAGTGTCTTTTGTCAGCAAATCAGTAAGCGGTCGGGCAATTTGATTGAAGTCATGAATAAACCGTCGGTAGAAACCGACATACCCCAGAAAAGACCGCAATGACGCAAATTGGACGGCGGATTGAGTTTTCGGATGATATCCACCTTGGCCGGATCAACCTCCATGCCCCTGATGGAGATGATATGACCAAGGACCGTCCCTTGAGTCTCCATGAAGTGACTCTTCTCCCAAGACAAGACAAGATTGACCTCTATGCAGCGCTGAAGCACACGGTCTAGGAAGTCAAGACAAGCATCAAACCCATCGTCATAGACGGAGAAGTCATCCATGAAGACCTCTAAGCAATCACCCACCATGTCCGAGAAGATGGACAACATGCACCTTTGGAATGTCGCGGGGGCGTTACATAGACCAAAGGGCATTCGTCTGAAAGCATAAGTCCCAAACGGATAGGTGAATGTCATTTTCTCCTGGTCTTCAGACGCAATGGCCACTTGATAGTAACCGGAGTACCCGTCAAGAAAGCAGTAATGACTCTTCCCAGCCAGCCTCTCGATAATATGATCAATGAATGGTAGTGGGAAATGATCCCTCTTGGTGGCCTGATTCAATCATCTGTGGTCCATACAGACCCTCTAAGAAGTTGGTACCCGGGTAGTTGTTTCCTCTCCAGACTCATTCACAATTGTAGTGATACCCGTCTTCTTGGATATCACATGTAACGGACTAACCTACTTGGAGTCGGAGATAGGGTAGATAAAATCGGCGCTCCACCACTTTGATATTTCTTTCATGACCACATCTCAAAGATTCGGGTTCAGCCGTCGCTGGAACTCACGCGAAGGCCTAGCGTCCTCTTCAAGATAGATGTAGTGGGAGCACAGAGCTGGACTAATCCCCTGGAGATCATTTATACTCCATCCTATTGCCTTGCGGTTTCTTTCAAGAATCTCCATCAGACGAGATTCTTGTTCTCCAGTCAAACCTGCTGAGATAATGATTGGGTGCATATATGGCTCACCCGTAAGGAATCTATACTTCAGCGACTGCGACAAGGGTTTCAATTCTGGACAACTGGGAGGTGGCAGATATGGAATCTGATATGTCTGTGTAAAGGCTATTAGGTTTGCATGAGAGAACTCTCGCTGTGCATGAGAATCTGACGAAGGGAACCCTGCTGAATCATCAATAGACTGTACTGGCTCGCACTCCGTCATGGTTGTCGGCTCAGAAGGAATCAAACACAGCAAATAGTAATCAAAATGATCCCAATCGATGTCTGAATCTGAGGGATCAGAACTAGAAGAACATGAATGAAATTCTGTTGTACCACTCGTCACAGAACTGTCAGCCTCAAAGGTATCCTCGTCCAGGGGTGTGTTCTCCAAGCTCTCAACTGCCATAAGCCGTAAATATAGTGAATCTATAGGCAAGGAGAGGGTCTGTGCTACCAGATCTGTCCAAATAGATTCGTCATCTATCATCACAAAATCACACTCCTGGTGGATGTCTTGCTCGGCCTCTGTCATCTGCTCGATATCACTATACTGCTCTGAGCATGCTAATTCTCTAGCTCTGGTCTCATCGATTATCTCTATTTGTATGCTCTCGCCCTCTACGCAAAAGCACACCTTCCCATTATCATGATCGGTCACCGCGTTGGCTGTGGCCAAGAATGGGCATCCAAGTATGATAGGGGCATCTGTTACCGATTCGGGGATCTCCATGTCCAGTACAACAAAGTCCACGGAGAATTTCAGGCCCCAAATCATAACAACTACGTCTCTTAACAACCCCTTCGGCCTCTTAGTTGACCTATCAGCAAACTGAAGGACCGTCCTGCTCCGAAGAAGAGGACCAAACTCGAATCGGTCGAGTAAGGCTGCCGGAAGGAGGTTGATAGAAGATCCGCTGTCTAATAGGGTATGATCGAACCGCTGCTCCTAAATCTCGCATCTGAAATAAGGAGCTCCTGCATTAGGTCTCTTGGCTGGCATTCGGTTCTGAATGGTGCAACAAGCGTAATGGGTGAGCACATGGATTTGATCTCTGTGGTTCCTCTTCTTCCTGTGCACTGTAGTCTTCTCTTTCAAGCTCTTTTGGAAGAGGGGAATGTGCCTAAGTGCCTCCCGTAGAGTCAGCTGGATCTAGAATCTATCAATCATCTGGTTGTTGAACTCTACCTGTTGAGTCTTTTTTGGATTTTCTTTTTTATTCCCCTTCGCCAAGCGGAGTGCTTCAGGGAAGGGGATGGTAGGGGCCTCCTCAGATGGAGGACTAAGAATAGGTTCATGTGCCTGTGAGGGAAAGGAATCCCTACACTGATCATCATTCAACACATATGGACTCGAAGTAGATACATAAACTTTTCCTTTATTCATTTTTTGTTCTTTTTATTGCCACGGTCCTTAGATACAAAAGGTGGCAACACAACATGTGGGAGCTCAACAAAAGTAGAAGTGGTGGCCTCAGTACCACCAACGGCATATGACTTCGCGGCATCAACACCGCACTCTAGCACATCATCAAAAATGGTGGCATCAGCACCACCTTCTGCATCTGGTCTTACAACGGCCTCCGCACCGTCGTCGGGATCTCCATCCTTGGTGGCATCAGCACCACCGTCATCAACATCATCAGCAGCATCAGCACTGCTACTCTGCTCATCTGGCGCTCTGGATTCTTCGTGTTGTTGTCCTCAGATGAGGCGCCACCGGCGGGTATCCTACCGCTTCTAGCAGTCACAAAATCAGCATCATACCAAGAAGACATGTCACTTAAACAATCACTAGGTGAAGTATCCTCTGTATACTGTACCTGCTCATATTTCCTTTTTAGATTGTTCGGATTGGGCTCGATCTGAGCTGGTATGGCGGCTTTGTCCTTGATGATTTCCCTCATCTCTTGCCGGAACTCATCCATTTCCTACCGGAAGGATGCTCGTTGTTTAGAAAGCAAGCGGGCAAGGTCATCTAGAGCTGGGTTCTCAAAGACAGGTACCTGAGAACCGGAAGTATTCCCTTGTTGGAAATGAGGTTTCTGCTGGGAGGAGAGGTGCTCACGAGGCTGGGGGTATGACTGGTGGGGTTGCTGACGCTGCCGCCACTGCTGTCATTGATAGGCGAGACGAAGACCATGCTGGTACTGCTGGTGGGCATACTGGGGCTGCTGCTACTGTTGGCTGTTCTGCTGTCTTGAAGCGGGAGGTTGCTGCTAGGAGGAGGTGCCACCAGTGGTCCAACGGAATCCGGGGTGATCGCGATGAATCCCGGGCTGCTGTGGGTACCGGTCATACCAAATCCCATTGACGTCCATCAATGGTTCCTGCTCGAAGGGTGGTGGAGGTGAACTGCCAATGGCCGATCCGGCTGATAGACCACCATCTGAGTATCCTGATATGGTGGTTGGGATGGGTAATATTGGAGTTGTTGGACCACCTCTACCTGGATGTGGTGGATCTGATGGTGCGAGGCAGAGGGCTGGGTTGAGCTGCTACCGCTGGGATCAGCTCGTGACCTGGGAGGCTGCTGAGTATACGTTTGTGCCTCCTGAATGCAGAGAATCTGCATCTTCAGTTCACTCATGTTTTTAGTAATCAGGTCCATCTGGGCAAAAATCTGACTCTGCTTCTTCTCGAGGATCTCGAGGTGGTCCAAATTTTCGCTAATTATTCCCATATTGGCTGCGGCAGATTCGGCTTGAGTTGCGGCTGCTGACGAAGTGTGGGGACCAGCGTCGATGCGGGCGATCCTCTGAAATGTTCCTGCTCCTTGGGGGGGCTTCTGCTGCGTGTAGACTCGGGCTTGGGCCATAACTGTTGAGTTCTCTACCATTCCTTCATAGATGGTCTAGACGTCTTCTTCACCCTGGGAAAAATATGACCCACCACAAGAGGCATGTACAAGCCCCTGCAGCTCTGGTGTCAACCCACAGAAGAAACTCTGAACCAGATTGGACTTGGATATATCATGGTGTGGACACCGGTCAATGAGCTCTCTGAATCGATCCCAGGCCCCATGGAATTGTTCATTAGGGATCATTATGAAATTGCTGATCATGGCTCGTGCTGCGTTGGTCCGGTCGAGAGGATAATACTTGTTCAGGTATGCGGTCCGGAGTTGTGCCCAAGTGTCGATGAACTTTCCCAAATGTTTCAGCCAGTAAGCGGCTCCATCAACCAAAGAGAATGGGAAGGTTATCATCTTGATGGTGTCCTCAGTCACCTGCCTGTCATGGATTGTGCTGCAGATCATCTCAAATTCTTGCAGGTGGAGGTGTGGCTCTTCGGTCGCCAGCCCATGGAATTTAGGCAGTAGCTGAATAGTGGGAGGGTCGAAGCTCAAAATCTCCATGAACGGGAGTTAGTCGGATCCATCAATGAGTGAGGGATGCTGCAGGATTGTGCAATTCCCTCATGATGGTCTGTGACGGTCTCTCAGCGTCATGGTTTCCTCCTCCTCCTTCTGCAGCTACTGGTATATCTCCTCCACCGACCTCATGTCTGTCATATCGACCCTCTCGCATCTGCACCAATTCTCTCATGATGTCACCCATGAACACTCCTTGGTCTCTGATCCGTCTCTGCATTGTCTCTAGGGAGTCTAGAAGTGAATTGTTGATGGCAGCTTGGTCATACAGGAAAGGAGGGTGCTCCTGTCGGCCATGGCTGGGTTCTCTGAAAAGGCAAAAGAACCCATCTCAGGTGCTGTCAAATGATATGAGCTCTGTGTTGTACTAAACTTTAAAACTGCTGGACTGATGGAGTAAAAAGGATGGTCGAGGGGGAACGGGGTGGAAGTGAACTCAAGTTCGGAGAGTGGATCTTGACTCCCTGAAACCGTCCTAGATGAATAGGGAGGAGTGCCAGATAGCGGTGCCGTCAGCGACGGTCTAAGAGATCTCCTTCCCATCATCGTGATTATTGAGAGGAGCAAGGATGAGAAATGAAGAAGAGGGGGGTGCAAAATTGTGCACAATTGTGCAGGGTTTTTGATCTTGACCTAGATTCAACTAATCAACCAAACACAATACAAGGGGTTCACCAACTCAACACATGAAGCCGTGAAGATTCGGCTTTTATCTTTGTAGTTTTTAGATGAATTCAGGCATTTATCTTTGAACGAGACCTTAGAGCGCTACTCCTATAGGAGAGAGTACTGCCAGAAGAGTATCACATACTTGTCCTCCTCTTGTGTAACCTGTAGTCTGCACTTTTTGTCCTTGTAACTCTTCCTGGATCCCTACTCAGCCAAAGAAATAGAGAAAGGAAGCCAATAAGCGAAACCGATACTTCGGAACTCGCTCGCAACGGAATCACCCGTGAGCGTGCAAGAACCAACTTGGACACAAGATGATGAGACAAACACCCCCGTGAAGGCGTGGCCTAAGCTTGATACTTCGGACAAGGTCGATGCTCTACACAATAGAGAGTCATCAATGGTGACCAAGCCCTACTCGTCCACGTACGATAGAAGTGCCAATACTTCGGTAATCCAGACGATACACAAGGCAACCACATATTGGATTTTTGGCTCTAATCCTTACGAAGTCGCTCTCTCACTTGGAAGGAGACCTTCCCATGAAACCTGAATACATGTGAGGGTATTACTCACCCCAAGCAATGAATCCAATTAACCAATTTTATTTAGGTCAAGTTTTCTTTAGCAGTCCTTTTTTTATTTTTTTTGGTGTTATCACTTGTTTTGAGTCAATTCAATACAAACGCCTAACATTTTTGTATTTTTTCCTTGATTCCTATTTGATCCAAAAACAGGGGAAGAGAGTCGGAAAAGCCAATGCAAGTCGGCACTAAGATGGAAACCTCACCTTAGTGCCTAAATGATGGATGCTAAGATAGAAGACTTACAGTGATTCCCATCTCTCTCCATGCGGGATGCAAAACAGGAATTTTTAAACCTATGCCATATGCCGATATGCACACGGAAATCGTCCTAAGCAGGTAATTGCTAGCGTAAAGAACCAAATGCTAAACACATAAAATGAAACCTAAGTGACCAGTCTTGGGGGCCGATCGGTGTCCACCACAATGGATCCTGCACGCTTTGTATGCGACCCCTCCCGGCGCGGTGGTTTCAAGTTATATGCCTAACAATTAATTAAATCTAAGTCCAAACTACGCATCTATAGGTACATGCAAAGGTTATTAGGTGTTTGGCCTTAGACTACACGATCAAGCAAGCCTAAAAACTAAGGGCTCATTCCACAAAAATGTAAAGACAAGAAAACAAAACCGGCAAATGACAGCGGTGGAAAGCCGATAAAAACTGCGGTGAGCCCCCCAAGCGAACAATCACTTGGGAAATTAGGCCCGAGTGTCCAAGTCCAAAGTACATGTACTATTACAAATTAAATGAATGTCTCTCTCTCTCACCAACGTAAATCACTAGCTAACTCTCTCTCTCTCAACTCTCCTGCTCTCTCCTGCCGGCTAGGGTAGAATAGCCGGCTCCTCCTCCCAAGGCTGCTCAAGATCCCCTTGGCGATCCTCCTCGGTCGACGGTCCCTCGCAAGAAGACAAGAAAGAAAGTGGTCAGATAGCTCAACAATAGATATCAAAAATGAGAGATCAAATAAAGCAATGGTATAAACAAATAATCACAATCACAATCAAACAAAGATCTAAACATTGTTACTCCCCGGCAACTGCACCATTTGATAACACGGGAAATCCGAGGGTCGTACGATTTCACAAGGCGAAACCGCAGTCGGTGTATCGGTCGCTCAAAAATCCCGTATTAGTCAACAATTAACCCACGATATGAAATCAAATAATGACAAGCAAAACTGGAGTTAAAATTTATTATTAACTCTACATAAAATGTGTATAGTGCAAGTATGTGTAGAGTGTCGAACACAGGGAGCGCATAGGATAGATAAAGCAAGTGCAAAGAGTGTGAAGTGATTAAGTGTCTACAAATATGCAAATTTTTGTGGGTTTTTAATTTTATATATTTTTTAATTTTGGGTTTTGTATTTTTGTATTTTGATTTTAAATTTCTGATTTTATATTTTCTTTTATATTTTATATTTTTATATTTTCTTTTTCAATAATATAATGTATACACAAAGTAAGGAAGAGAAAGATGAGGTATTTATAAAAATGAGGAAAAATGCTTAAAAACCAGGAAATAAAATTTTTTTGTCTTTTTATATTTTTAAGATGTTTTTGTGATTTTTAGAGATTTTTCTAAATGTTTTTGGTATTTTTAAAAGTGAAAATACAAGAAAACAGTGAACTAAGTGTGACACCCCATCCGCCCGAGGACCTTAGGTTACCCGTCAAACACGTCATTCGCCTACCTAATCAGCTTAGAGTTAATCTGTTGTTACGGAAACCTGAGGAAATTTTTTTTTCGCTTTTAAACATGACATTCACAAGATTTAAATCTGGCTATGCAAGCAACCACAGGAAAAACTAAAAGCGGAAGTAGTAGTACACCAGAACTGAACAAAAAGGATATCCATTCATTTTCATTTCATTCGTATAACATGCTGAAGTTCTACAACATTCAAAATACATGTAAATATCCCAAAGATCAGGCTACAAAAGAGAACACAACTAACAATTGTCTAATGAACTCCAAAAGGATATACCTGCTCTGAAAGTGTAACACCCAAAGAAACAACAGCAGCCCAAAACCACGTCGCCTACTCGGTCGCTGGGCCCTTGCCTGCCACAAGTAGAAAAAAGGGACAAACAAGTATCTGTCACAAAGTTGTCAAGTACAAATTCTACACAGTTCTACTAAGAACAGTAGTAATAACAGACTAGAACAACTAGAAAACCGTAAGGTAACTGTAGTGTACAAAAGAAGCTAGCAAGTAAAAGTGGGTTAATTGATTCTTTTAAATTATTTACTTGCTTTCTGAAGTCTAACAAGAACACACTCGCTCACTACCACACCGTGTCTCCCTCGATCAATGGAACTAACCCAACTACAACTCAAGCCTAGAAGTAAGTCTGTGGTCTTGGTCCGGTTAGGACCTCGATATCCGGGTAGGACTTCAAAGTCCAGGTTGAACCTCACACTATGACTCTGAGGTATGGTGTACGCCTCAGGGTTGGGGTGCCTTCGTAGGCATGCGATGGTGTATTGCATCCTAACTAAGTTCCCAACACTCCTTCTAGCTTGTTCTCTCAACTTTCATTGATCCTTGGTCGACATGTGTGATAGCTCGCTCACGAAGGTGTATAAGAGGAACCGTACTCACAACTCTCTCAACACCCAACCCTCGTTAGCCTCTACTAACAGAACTGTCGTCACTAATCTCCTAGCGGAGAAGTCACTCATCTCTTACCCCATCACCAGGACACCAGCCTGGCGGAATGGTAATTAAATCCTTAATGTCCACAGATGGAATTTATAACTTAACTGGCCAATTGGTGAACTGTCACATATCAATTGATCCCTACCCCATCACCAAGACACCAGCGTGGCGGAAAGGTAATAATCTCAGCGGTGAGGAAACCCCCGAAGGGATTCGTCTGCTCTTGCCAATCCCAGTGGAAGTGTGGTCCAAGGGAAAGGCAGTGGTAGTACGACTACTACGCCACTGGAGGCAGGAAAGAGAAGAGGTAAGCCTGCCGGACCGACTTCCTCTCTCGTTGCTCAACTCCCGAAGGAGAAAAGATAAGTAAAAACCAGACGAGCTCGTAACTAACTGCAGAGAACCCCCAACCTAGGTTCTCAAAGAAAAGCCAACAGGTCAGCGGAATGGTCTAGACAACTCGTGGATCCTAACGAAGAGTAAAAACCGAGCCGGCTCGAAGAAAACACGTAAAAAGACTGGGTTCCTAGACCCATGCCCTCAGTGTCCGCTACCCAAGCCTGAGCGACCTCATCTCCTGCTCAGGTGAGGGTCATCGCGTCCTCGCACAGTCGGAGCATCAATCTCCATGACTGATCATATGTGACATCACCATTTCTGTTATTTTCATGTTTCCCCTAAGTGTCTAAGGTTTCTTTGATTTATTTCCCATTCACAAGCTGTCAGTCCCAGACTCGAACTTGTTCTATAAGAACCTTAACTGATCCTAGGTAAGGGATACTGACCTGTTCGATAGTCTCTCTCTAAATTCTTACTGAAGAAACATCTATCTTATGATCTTGGCTATCTTAACGGAAAACGTCTTCCTTTCCTATGCCCCCATAAGATTCACAATTACCTACAAGGATCGGGCTACTCTTAGAGGAAGACTTACTTCATGGCAAGTTCATAAAGTTTTGTTTTCATGTATGGTACTACATATATATATATATGTGTGTGTGTGCGTGTGTGTGTATCCTTAAGATAATCTTCAAATCTCTAAATTTCATGATAGATGTTTCAAACCCACCTTTATATGTAACAATTATCCTAAGGCTTGCTCTAACATGGTTACTAATCGAGGTTTACCCTATCCAATTTTTATCACACCAAAACATTGACATTGTGTGTGTATACTTCATAATAATCCAAGGCATCTAGTCCTTTTAAGTTCACACCCAAATTCATGACTTTAAAGACATCATTTAGGTGTTTAATTTACTTTAAAGTCTATCATTTAAAGGGGTCTTTTAGGGGGTATCACATGCTCCAATCATGCATCTATTCCACACATAGACCTATTTGTACAGCAAGAATATGTCTGCAACCTTAAGGCAATTTATCCTCTCTTAATCCTTCTCCTTAATGGGATTAAATCATTATTTATTTCCCCAATTCCATACAGGGAAATCAACGAGGACTTGGGGTTTTTAAAACTTATTAAAGGATGCCTAAAAGTTTGATTAAACATGCACTCTACAATGGAATTTGGTCACAGTTTTGTTCATGGACAGCAACCAAATTAATCTCAAAATCTTCATCAAAACCAATCCAAATACATGAATTTCATGTGTATTACATTCCCTAAATATCTATAGTCAAATCCACCAAAGGATGTCTAAGGATATTTTCAAAATCATGTATGTTCTTAGTCCTAAGGCAACCATTTCCAATCTGAACATTCAGTGGAGATATCATATAGGTAGTCAATAACTCCTCAAAAACTCCTAATTTTTCTAAAACAAACCCATGGATTAATGGTTGATATGAAAGAGTATATATTAACCAGTAATTACACTCAAGGAAACATGAAGAAACTCCCCAAATACATCCTAAAACTCTAATTTAAAATGCATGGACAGATCTGGACATTCAATGTCATGTAGGATGTAGGTAGTCAACAACTCTTCAAAACTCCTCATTTTTCTAAATAAACTCCATGGACTAAAGGTTAATATGAAAGAGTATATACCAACAAGTAATTGCACTCAAGGAAACATGAAGAACTCCTCAAATGCATCTTAAAACACTAACTTAAAGTTCATGGACAGATCTGGACACATTCAGCTACATGCATATGTCAACATCCAAAACATTTCTAATCACCTAAATTTTCAAATTTATAACCAAGAATCATAAACCAATTTATTGGGGTCATAATCAGTAAGTAAGTCTACTCAAGGGAATTTAAAGAAGACTCCCAAATCATGCAAGTTATTGGCCAACATTTACAACAACAAATCTGAAAATTTCAGTATGACCGTCCATGTATAGCCTCTTTAAGATGTTATAATCACATGCAATTTCATATTTAACCCCATGGATTTAAGTCTACCTTAATGGAGTATTAATCAACATATGATTCTACCTAAGAGAACCCAAGAAATATCCCAAAATACATGTCTAACTTGGATTAAAAGGAAGACACACAGATTCTGGACACAATGAAAACCGTGCACATAAAATCTATTTTTCTCATTTTTTTTACAAAAACCTCAAAACTAAGGCTTGATTTTAGATCTGAGATATAAGTGGTAAAAACTCTACATATGGCAGCAAGAGAAGGGCTAAATTTGTACCTTTAAACAATGCTCCAGAACTGCTCAAGAACAGCTCAAGAACAGCAGCAACTTTAGTCTTCTATCACCAATTTCGATCCAAGCTTGGCCTTGGATTCAACATGTACCTGATGGAGAAGAAACTCCTTCCTCCCAGATTTAATTTGAGCCCAAGAAACTCGAATTTGGTGGAGATTTGGGTGGGTATCAAGGAGAGAAGGTGGAGAAGAAGAAGTGGTCGGTTATGGCTTTTGGAGTGGGGAAAATGGAGGATACGAAGTGGGTTTACAGGGGAGGGCGCCTATGGGAGTTATTCCCTTGTGAAAAATTTGCAAGATAACCCCATCCACTGCTCTTAATTGCAACCAAGGCCCACCCATGAATAGTAATCCATAAATGACTACCAAACCTTAGTCTCTAACCTTACTTAGCCACAATTAACACCTCAAATTTAGCATAAACTCACTAATGGTTCATCATCTTGGGTTTAATTAGTCATTAGAATTTAAGGATGTTACAACCATAAAAACCTCAAAGAGAGTCTCATCCTCGAGACTCCACTTCTAAGTTGGGTTCATCGGTCTGCCATAAAAACCTCAAAAGGTTTTTAACTCATAAAAACCTCAAAGAAGGTTTTTACCTAGAAAGTGAAATGATTTGCCAAACAGAGAACTGATAAACTAAACTGTGAAAGTACCTGAGAAGAGTCGCGGGTATCTCTCGCGCATAGCTGCTTCGGTCTCCCATGTCGCCTCCTCAACACCCTGTCGGTGCCATAGGATCTTGACCAAGGGAATCTCCTTCTTCCGAAGCCTCCTGACCGCAAAATCAAGTACCTGCACTGGCTCCTCCTCGTACGTCAACTCTCCTCGTACGTCAACTCTGGCTCTATGTCAAGGCTCTCATAGCTGATGATATGCCGAGGATCGTGCACGTACTTCCTCAAGTTCGATATATGGAATACGTCGTGTATAGCTGCCAAACATGGGGGAAGTGCCAATCTGTATGCAACTTTCCCAACACGTGAAAGTATCTCGAATGGCCCAACAAAGTGTGGCGCCAGCTTGCCACGAACTCCAAATCGTTGTATGCCCTTCATGGGAGATACACGTAGAAACACAAAATCTCCAACCTGAAATTCCAAGTGTCGGCGACGTCGATCTGCATAGCTCTTCTGGAGACTCTGCGCCGTCAAGAGCTTCCTCCTCACCAAGTCAACAACCCTCGCGGTCTCCTCCAAGAGATCCACGGTATACAACGCATGATCGCCTACCTCGCGCCAACTGATTGGCGTAAGGCATCTCCGCCCGTATAGAGCCTATAATGGCACTATGCCGATGCTCGAATGATGGCTGTTGTTGTACGTGAACTCAACAAGAGGTAAATGATCCTTCCAGGATCCCTTCCACTCTAGAGAACAGGCGCGTAAAAGATCCTCCAAGGTCTGTATCGTACGCTCGCTCTGTCCGTCCGTCTGAGGGTGATATGCTGAACTCATCTTCAACTCGGTATGTAATGCTGACATGAACTGCTGCCAGTAATGGGAAGTGAACCTCGAGTCTCTGTCAGACACTACCTCGCGGGGTATGCCATGTAACCTCACAATGTGCTGTATATACAATCTGGACAACTGAGAAGGTGTATAAGTCATGCTGACAGGTATAAAATGGGCTGACTTCGTCAACCTATCAACAATGACCCAAATGGAATCATGGCCTCCCGGTGTCCTTGGCAATCCCGTAACAAAGTCCATCGAAATGCTCTCCCACTTCCACTCAGGAATGGGGAGAGGTTGCAGTAAACCAGGTGGTCGTCTATACTCCGCCTTCACCATCTGGCAAGTCAAACACCTGCTGACATACCCAGCTACGTCTCTCTTCATCCCATCCCACCAGAAATGTCTGCGAAGATCGTGGTACATCTTCGTATTGCCAGGATGAATGGAAAGATGCGAACAATGCGCCTCGTCAAGTATATCTCTACGTTGCTGCTCATCGTTGGGAACCACTACCCGACCTGCCTTCGACAGAATCGACTCTGAGACAACAAAGTCGTCAAACTCATCCTTCACTGCCCGCATGTATCTGTCGTGAATCCACGGGTCTGTCTGCTGACCTGACACTATACGGTCCCAAAGGCTGTTGTACCTAGGAGGTACGGAGATGGGAGAAGACGTACTGTCCTGCGGATGCCAATCCGTCAGTGCTGCAAGTAAATCCCAAGTGTATAGACAATTCATCATACCTTCCGTGTGCGCTCTCCTGCTCAGGGCGTCTTCAACCACGTTTACCTTACCAGGATGGTAAGAGATCGTGCAATCGTAGTCCTTCAGTAGCTCTAACCATCTGAGTTGTCTCATGTTCAGCTCCTTCTGATCAAATATGTACTTCAGACTCTTGTGGTCTGTGAAGAGCTCAAAGTTAACCCCGTACAAGTAGTGGCGCCAGGTCTTCAGAGCGAAGACCACTGTCGCCAACTCAAGGTCGTGCGTGGGGTAATTCCGCTCATGCGGTCTCAAGTGTCTCGAAGCATAGGCAATCACATGCCCCCTTTGCATCAGCACTGCTCCCAAACCATCACATGACGTGTCTGTGTAAACCGTGTAGTCTTGTGTACCTGACGGTAGAGCAAGAATCGGAGCTGTAGTAAGTCTCTCCTTCAGTGTCCTGAAGGCCTGCTCGCACGAACTATCCCAAACAAAAGGTACTCCCTTCTACGTCAAACGCGTCAAGGGGAGTACGATCCACGAAAATTTGCTGACAAAGCGTCTGTAATAGCCTGCCAACCCAAGAAAACTACGGATCTGTGTCACTGTCTTTGTCTGCTCCCAAGACATCACTGCTTCTATTTTCGCAGGGTCCACTGAGACACCTACTCCTGAGATGACGTGTCCCAAGAATGAGACCTGAGGTAGCCAAAACTCACATTTACTCAACTTGGCATACAGTCTATGCTCTCTCAAAGTACCAAGCACTGCTCTCAAGTTGTTCTCATGGTCACATTCATTCTTCGAATAAATCAACACATCATCTATGAACACCACAACAAACTTGTCCAAGTAAGGACAGAATACTCTGTTCATCATGTCCATGAATGCCGTGGGGGCATTCGTCAGTCCGAATGGCATCACTACAAACTCGTAGTGGCCATACCGTGTTCGAAAGGCTGTCTTCGGGATGTCTGTCTCCCGAATCCTCAACTGATGGTAACCCGAGCAGAGGTCGATCTTCGAGAACACCGAAGATCCCTGTAGCTGATCAAATAGATCATCAATGCGTGGCTGAGGATAACGGTTCTTAACCGTCCTCTTGTTCAGCTGCCTGTAATCAATGCATAACCGCATGGTTCCATCCTTTTTCCGAACAAAAAGTACAGGAGTGCCCCAAGGTGAAGTACTCGGCCTCACAAAGCCCAAGTCAAGCAACTCCTGTATTTGCACCTTCAGCTCTCTCAGCTCTGCTGGTGCCATGCGATACGGAGCCATAGATATCGGTTGCGTATCGAGAAGCAACGAGATCTCGAACTCGATCTCTCTAACTGGAGGTAGTCCTGGTAACTCCTTAGGAAACACGTCTGGATACTCTGACACAACTCTAATGTCCTGAGTCATCCGCTCCCTGTCTGTAACCTCCTGAACAAAGGCGAGAAAAGTGTCACATCCCTGATCAACCAGTCGTTGTGCTCTCAGCACTGAAATGTACTCCATTCTGGAGTCCTGCAATGTCCCCTCAAAAGTGAACTCTGTCAAGCCGGGGATCCTGAAGACAACAGTCTTCCTGTAACAGTCGACTAAGGCGTGATGTGTAGACAACCAATCCATGCCCAAAATCATGTCGAACTCAACAAGCTGTAGTAGAAGGCAGTCCGCAGTCATTTCGTGACCACCTATGGGCACTGGTAATCCTCTAACTATCTCTGAAATCACGAATAATTGTCCGCCTGGCCCTCGGATGTGAAATGGAGGATCTACATCCTCCGTGACTCTACCCAATGTGGCTAGAAGCCTCACAGCAAGAAACGAATGGGTAGCACCAGAATCAAACAACACGTGAAAAGGATGGCTCGAAACTGAAACCATACCTTTCACGACCGTGGTCGCGGACCGTGCCTGCTCAGTTGTAACTGCGTGAATATGTCCCTGTCGTGCAGATCCGGCACTGGATCCTGCTGCGCTCTGAGCTGGTCTCTGCTGACCTCTGTACTGGGAGCTCCTCCCGGTAACTCTCGAACGTGATGGAGGTGGAGGTGGTGGATTCTGTAGCTGTGGGCACTGGGACCTGACATGTCCCATCTGCTGGAACTGGTAGCACGTGATCGCCCAGCTCGGCATAGAAGATGGACCGGAACTCTCTGCGGGTCTCACGCTCTGTGCTCCAAACCTCTGCGACCCAGATGGCCGCGCTGCCTCAAAACCTCTACTGGCTAGTGCTCCTCCCAAAGTAGTCGTGGGGGTCGAGCAAACACTGCCAGAAGAAACTGTCCTTGTCAGACGAAAGCGTCGTGCTGACCGCTGTGGCTGGATCTGCCGCCGAATAGGTCCAGACGACCTCGGTGGTACTGGTGGCGGTCTAAAAGTACTTCCAAAATGTCTCTCGCGGACGTCCTCAATCCGCTCTGCTGCATCAGTAACCTCAGCAATGGTGGTCAGTCTCAGCCCTGCCAACTTCTCTTGAACGTCCTCCCTCATGCCACGAACAAACTTCTCCAGATTCTCATCTGGAAAAGCAGCTGCAGAAGATGTGTGGCGTGACAACTCGGTATAGCGCACGAAGTACTCTCGCGCTGTCATCCTACCCTGTCTCAGCTCTGCAAACAACCTGCGCTGTGTCTCCTTCCACTTCCCTGAGATGAAGTGGCCTCTGAAGCGAGTCGCAAAGTCTGTCCAAGTCGGCACACGCCCCATCTCGGACACAGTAGCCTCCCACCAGCGCCCTGCAAATCCAGTAAGTGAGAATTCTGCAAAGGTTAGCCACGACTCTGGAGGTGCCTGTATCATCCTGAACACCTTCGTCGCCGTCTTGAGCCACTGCTCAGCCTCGTCAGATGTACCCGTGCCCTGGAACCTGGGTACTCCCGCTCTCTGGTAGGATGTGAAGACGACATGGTGTCTCGATGCAGTAGGAAGAACAATCCCTATCACTCCTACTCCTGCTGCAGTCCCTTGGCCTACCTCAGCTCTGTCGGATCCTGACTCCCTCAGAATATCTGCCTCGGAATGCTGGGGAAACTCCTCAGAGAACAGATGCTCGGCTCTTGCGGACTCATCCCTGGACGGGTGGTATGAGGAGTCAGATAGCTCCTCCATCCTCAACTCCATCCCAGTCTGTCGCTCTGCCATCTCAGTCTGCTGGGCAAGTATCTAATCCTGTCTCTGTCGCAGATCATCTAGTGCATCTAGTACCAGTGCCATCTCTCCTGGCTGATCATGAGCTACTCGTGGTGCCATGCTAATCCTCCCTGTATCGGATCATAGCATAGTTAAGCACACTTTAGGAAATAATCAGTTGTAATATTTCTTCTCTTGGGATACTTATATGAATGAAATGTTCTGGTGTCTTGTACTTACATAAATCTTATGAATGTCAAAAATTTTCCCCATTTGGCTTCATGAGAAATCAGATGAATCTCGCTATTAAGTAATGTGAATGCGTGTATCGGGGTAACTATGCTCTGATACCAACTTGTGACACCCCGTCCTCCCGAGGACGTTAGGTTACCCGTCAAACACGCCATTCGCCTACTTAATCAGCTTAGAGTTAATCTGTTGTTACGGAAACCTGAGGAAATTTTTTTTCGCTTTTAAACATGACATTCACAAGATTTAAATCTGGCTATGCAAGCAACCACAGGAAAAACTAAAAGCGGAAGTAGTAGTACACCAGAACTGAACAAAAAGGATATCCATTCATTTTCATTTCATTCATATAACATGCTGAAGTTCCACAACATTCAAAATACATGTAAATATCCCAAAGATCAGGCTACAAAAGAGAACACAACTAACAACTGTCTAATGAACTCCAAAAGGATATACCTGCTCTGAAAGTGTAACACCCAAAGAAACAACAACAGCCCAAAACCACGTCGGCTACTCGGTCGCTGGGCCCTTGCCTGCCACAAGTAGAAAAAAGGGACAAACAAGTATCTGTCACAAAGTTGTCAAGTACAAATTCTACACAGTTCTACTAAGAATTGTAGTAATAACAGACTAGAAAAACTAGAAACCGAAAGGTAACTGTAGTGTACAAAAGAAGATAGCAAGTAAAAGTGGGTTAATTGATTCTTTTAAATTATTTACTTGCTTTCTGAAGTCTAACAAGAATACACTCGCTCACTACCACACCGTGTCTCCCTCGATCAATGGAACTAACCCAACTACAACTCAAGCCTAGAAGTAAGTCTGTGGTCTTGGTCCGGTTAGGACCTCGATATCCGGGTAGGACTTCAAAGTCCAGGTTGAACCTCACACTATGACTCTGAGGTATGGTGTATGCCTCAGGGTTGGGGTGCCTCCATAGGCATGCGATGGTGTCTTGCATCCTAACTAAATTCCCAACACTCCTTCTAGCTTGTTCTCTCAACTTTCATTGATCCTTGGTCGACACGTGTGATAGCTCGCTCACGAAGGTGTATAAGAGGAACCGTACTCACAACTCTCTCAACACCCAACCCTCGTTAGCCTCTACTAACGGAACTGTCGTCACTAGTCTCCTAGCGGAGAAGTCAGTCATCTCTTACCCCATCACCAGGACACCAGCCTGGCGGAAAGGTAATTAAATCCTTAATGTCCACAGATGGAATTTATAACTTAACTGGCCAATTGGTGAACTGTCACATATCAATTGATCACTACCCCATCACCAAGACACCAGCCTGGCAGAAAGGTAATAATATCAGCGGTGAGGAAACCCCCGAAGGGATTCGTCTGCTCTCGTCAATCCCAGTGGAAGTATGGTCCAAGGGAAAGGCAATGGTAGTACGACTACTACGTCACTGAAGGCAGGAAAGAGAAGAGGTAAGCCTGCCGGACTCGACTTCCTCTCTCGTTGCTCAACTCCCGAAGGAGAAAAGCTAAGTAAAAACCAGACGAGCTCGTAACTAAATGCAGAGAACCCCCAACCTAGGTTCTCAAAGAAAAGCCAACAGGTCAGCGGAATGGTTTAGACAACTCGTGGATCCCAACGAAGCGTAAAAATCGAGCCGGCTCGAAGAAAACACGTAAAAAGACTGGGATCCTAGACCCATGCCCTCAGTGTCCGCTACCCAATCCTGAGCGACCTCATCTCCTGCTCAGGTGAGGGTCACGGCACCCTCGCACAGTCGGAGCATCAATCTCCATGACTGATCATATGTGACATCACCATTTCTGTTATTTTCATGTTTCTCCTAAGTGTCTAAGGTTTCTTTGATTTATTTCTCATTCACAAGCTGTCAGTCCCAGACTCGAATTTGTTCTATAAGAACCTTAACTGATCCTAGGTAAGGGATACTGACCTGTTCGATAGTTTCTCTCTAAATTCTTACTGAAGAAACATCTATCTTATGATCTTGGCTATCTTAATGGAAAACGTCTTCCTTTCCTATGCCCCCATAAGATTCACAATTACCTACAAGGATCGGGCTACTCTTAGAGGAAGACTTGCTTCATGGCAAGTTCATAAAGTTTTGTTTTCCTGTATGGTACTACATATATATATGTATCCTTAAGATCATCTCCAAATATCTAAATTTCATAAAAGATGTTTCAAGCCCACCTTTATATGTAACAATTATCCTAAGGCTTGCTCTAACATGGTTACTAATCGAGGTTTACCCTATCCAATTTTTATCACCCCAAAACATTGACATTGTGTGTGTATACTTCGTAATAATCCAAGGCATCTAGACCTTTTAAGTTCACACCCAAATTCATGACTTTAAAGACACCATTTAGGTGTTTAATTTACTTTAAAGTCTATCATTTAAAGGGGTCTTTTAGGGGGTATCACATGCTCCAATCATGCATCTATTCCACACATAGACCTATGTGTACAGCAAGAATATGTCTGCAACCTTAAGGCAATTTATTCTCTCTTAATCCTTCTCCTTAATGGGATTAAATCATTATTTATTTCCCCAATTCCATACAGGAAAATCAACGAGGACTTTGGGTTTTAAAAACTTATTAAAGGATGCCTAAAAGTTTGATTAAACATGCACTCTACAATGGAATTTGGTCACAGTTTTGTTCATGGACAGCAACCAAATTAGTCTCAAAATCTTCATCAAAACCAATCCAAATACATGGATTTCATGTGTATTACATTCCCTAAATATCTATTGTCAAATCCACCAAAGGATGTCTAAGGATATTGTCAAAATCATGTATGTTCTTAGTCCTAAGGCAACCATTTCCAATCTGAACATTCAGTGGAGATATCATATAGGTAGTCAATAACTCCCCAAAAACTCCTAATTTTTCTAAAACAAACCCATGGATTAATGGTTGATATGAAAGAGTATATATTAACCAGTAATTACACTCAAGGAAACATGAAGAAACTCCCCAAATACATCCTAAAACTCTAATTTAAAATGCATGGACAGATCTGGACATTCAATGTCATGTAGGATATAGGTAGTCAACAACTCTTCAAAACTCCTCATTTTTCTAAAACAACTCCATGGACTAAAGGTTAATATGAAATAGTATATACCAACAAGTAATTTCACTCATGGAAACATGAAGAACTCCTCAAATGCATCTTAAAACACTAACTTAAAGTTCATGGACAGATCTGGACACCTTCAGTTACATGCATATGTCAACATCCAAAACATTTCTAAAAACCTAAATTTTCAAATTTAAAACCAAGAATCATAAACCAATTTATTGGGGTCATAATCAGTAAGTAAGTCTACTCAACGGAATTTAAAGAAGACTCCCAAATCATGCAAGTTATTGGCCAACATTTACAAAAACAAATCTGAAAATTTCAGTATGACCGTCCATGTATAGCCTCTTTAAGATGTTATAATCACATGCAATTTCGTATTTAACCCCATGGATTTAAGTCTACCTTAATGGAGTATTAATCAACATATGATTCTACCTAAGAGAACCCAAGAAAGATCCCAAAATACATGTCTAACTTGGATTAAAAGGAAGACACACAGATTCTGGACACAATGAAAACCGTGCACATAAAATCTATTTTTCTCATTTTTTTTACAAAAACCTCAAAACTAAGGCTTGATTTTAGATCTGAGATATAAGTGGTAAAAGTTCTACATATGGCAGCAAGAGAAGGGCTAAATTTGTACCTTTAAACAGTGCTCCAGAACTGCTCAAGAACAGCTCAAGAACAGCAGCAACTCCAGTCTTCTATCACCAATTTCGATCCAAGCTTGGCCTTGGATTCAACATGTACCTGGTGGAGAAGAAACTCCTTCCTCCCAGCTTTAATTTGAGCCCAAGAAACTCGAATTTGGTGGTGATTTGGGTGGGTATCAAGGAGAGAAGGTGGAGAAGAAGAAGTGGTCGGTTATGCCTTTTGGAGTGGGGAAAATGGAGGATACGAAGTGGGTTTACATGGGAGGGCGCTTATGGGAGTTATTCCCTTGTGAAAAATTTGCAAGATAACCCCATCCACTCCTCTTAATTGCAACCAAGGCCCACCCATGAATAGTAATCCATAAATGACTACCAAACCTTAGTCTCTAACCTTAGCCACAATTAACACCTTGAATTTAGCATAAACTCACTAATGGTTCATCATCTTGGGTTTAATTAGTTATTAGAATTTAAGGATGTTACACTAAGCTACTAGCCGAGACTAATATGAGGATAACAATTAGCAAACAGTATCCAAAATTCCGCAAATTAATTTTAAAATAAAGGCAATACAATAAAGAAACTACAGAAACTGAGTTTATATTTTTAGGGTTTTCTAGATTTTTTAGATTTTTTTGAAATTTTTAGAGGTTTTCTAATTTTTAGGAGTTTTACTTTGAAATTTTTATTTATTTTTGGACTAACACTAAAAGTTGATAAAACAAACAGAATATAATTTTTTGGAATTTTTCAAAACATTTTTATAATTTTTATGGATTTTCTAATGCAGACAGTGTTGAAAATGCATGTTTTTTATTTTTAATAATTATGAAAATGCAATAAAAATGCAATATAAAAATATGGCGTGAATGAGCAAGTAAACAGGAGTTTAAACTAATTTTTGTGGATTTTTTAGGGATTTATAGATGCATGAAATAAATAGATACAACATCAAGAAACTACACTACTAGCAAGGGCATGTATGTAAATAGATAGAAGTTCAAGGGCCAAAGTGCAAATTTCAAGCAAAATATATAACTATTAAACAAGATCCAGGACTGCATACAAATATTAAAACCCGCAAGGGCACGCCTACAAATAACCCAACCCCACACGTGACTAACACACACGCCTGGGAGGGACCTAAGTGCAAAACATAAAACCCCTAGGGGCTGCTATGCAATTTACCCAAAAATATTACCCTTAATGTCAAAATTCCTGGACTGAAACGAAATACCCAAACCCACGAGGGGTCCTCTGCAAAATACCACGCGCCTCACGTGTACTGGTCACGTGAGGTGACGTAGCCGAGGACCAGTTTGTAAATAATGGAAATACGATAGCTCGATTGTAAAAAGTACAAACTATTACAACTGCAGATGAAAGTCTAAATACTAAATATTAAATACAAAAATGGACAGGGTTAACAGTGCAAAATACCCAGGCTAAAGGCCTCGTGCGCGATCCGATGGTCGAGGATGATTCACTTGAAGACGTGGGAGACGATGGATGGCGGATGACGCTTTGCAGCCGACGTCTGAGATAAGATCTCAAATCGAGATCTAACGGTGGAGAGCGCTGATGATCCGACGATCGACGTGCGCATGGAGCTGCGGCCCCATCCAACGGTGGGGAGGCGCGGTGGAAGAACAGGGAGGAACGTCGGCGAGGCGAACTTCCCCGAGCTTGATCTCCGTGCTCCGATGATCTGGGATGCTCAAAATGGGATTGCAAGCTCCTGAGAGCTTCCTCTGTATGCCGGCGGGTCCAAAATGCCTCGGCGAGGGCCGAGGTTCGCTGGAGACGACGACGGAGCTGGTGAGGCTTCGGGGGTCTCCGGCGAAGGTCAAAATGACCCCAGGCGATCGTTAAGGTCCAAGTACCTATAAGGAAGGGTGAAAGGGTCCAGGGCAAGTTGCCTGAACCCCGCGGAGGTGGAGTGGTGGCGAGAAGCGGCGGAGCGAAGGGTGGTCGGAGGTGCACTCCGGCGAGGGTCACGTGAAGGGCGAATCGAATGGCGAAATCGAAAGGTTTTTTGGGGGAAATATTCCTTAGGCTAAGGAGAAGAAAACGCAAGGAAAATAAAAGGAGAAAGAACTGCCTCGATGGCCGGAGCCAGAGGGATATACCTCAACGCCGGCGAGAATGGCGGAGGTGATCGGAGCCTCCTCAGGCTTCGCTCAACCCGCCTGAGACACACCAAAGGGAGCTGTCACCTCCCTTGATCGTTTAGGCACAGAAAGGGAAGCTTAGCTTGGGATTGAGGGGTTCAAAATTCGAATTGAAGTCGGGGGTGCATAAGTAGGGTTGACGGACAGGTGGGGAAGAACGAGGCGTATCGAGCGAATCGATGGCCCTCTCCCCCAAAAAACACAAGGGTGTGTATCCTCGATTAAAGGGGAGAAAAAGTCGTGAAGAATGTATCATGAAATGGCACAAGGGTGAGCCTCGAAAAAAATTGGCGAAGATGGGCAAAAATCGAGATTTCTGACAAACTGCAGGGGAGGTCAGACAGTTGACTTGCGGTCAACTTGCAGGCGCGCCTGGTTGGTCCACGTGGACCAACCAGGAAAATCCCCCTGAAAATGATTAAAAAAATTAATTTAAAAATAGTAAACGATTTATTTAATTTTTGGTTATTTAATAAAAAGTGTTTATTATTTTATAAGGTATTTTAATATGATTTTTAATTATTTTTATGACGTGTAAAAATAAGAGTTACCTTTTATAGGCTATATAGGTATATATATCTATATATTTTAATGATTTATTTTTTATTTTGTAGTTTTAATTTATTTATTTTTTTTATTATTTTATAAATTTATAAAATATGTTTGTATACCTAAAAATATTTTTATTTTATTTTTCTGAAGTGTTTTGTATACTTAATAAAATAGAAGTGTTAATAATATAGGTATATATATAGGTATTATACCTAGGTGTAGTATATACAGGTATTTTATTTTGTATTTTATGTAGGTTTTTATTGATTTTAATGTACAAATATATTATAAATAATATTTACAAAATTATAAAATATAAAATTATAAAAATAATGAATAAATAATAAAATGAATATTTTAATATATATACAAGTATACAAGTGGGGTCCAAAACTCAACTTTGAAACCGTAACTCAGAAAAATACGAAACCACCTCCATTAAATAGCTTATTTTAAATTATATACAATTGGGTGAGTTTGGTACATTTCGATTTTTTATTTGCAAGGTACAGGTCTGGGAAGTTGGAATTCTTGAGTCTTATTTAGATCATATCTTTTTATCTGTATGTTATTTTTTAGTGAAATCAATTTTGTATTTTTCTATACGAAATTGTCTACAACTTTCATGTTCAATGTTTCTTTATTTGGAGTATAAAAGTGGAACCAAAAATAGGTCCCAAAATGAATAAAGAATGAATTAAAATAAAAGGTATTTTTATGGTATTTTGACCCTTATCTCCCCCTACTTTATTCCTTGTCGACCTATTCCTCAAGATGCCTAGGTCTCGGGATTTTGGGTCATAAAATATTTACAATATTTTATTCTTTTTCTTTTCTTTTATTTATTCTATAATTTTGGCTTTAATTAAAGTGTTTTATACACTATTTAGATGCACATGCATGGATGCTAAGATGCTGGAATTAAAGGTATTTACACACATTTGCCAAGGTTTTTGATGCCAAAATGATAGAATAAAGATGATGAAATGTGGATTCATCAGGAACCTACTCCTAACCCTCATCTTTCTGAAGAGGGTCCTCTAATTCCCTTCCCTCAAGCACTCCACTTTGGAAAGGGGACAAAAGTAGAAAATCCAGAAAAGAAGCACCGGTAGAGTTCAGTGAGCAGATGATAGACGGATTCCATATACAACTAACTTTTCTAGAGGCACTTAGCACATTACTCTATTCCAGAAGAACTTGAGAGAGAATACCATCATCTGTAGGAAGAAAAGGAACCGTAATGTATAAGTCCATGTGCTTATCTGTGCCACCCGTTTTGCTATCTAGAACCAATTGCCAGCCAAGAGACCTGATGCAGGAGCTCCCTATGTCAGATGACATATCCATGAGCAGCGGTTTGACCATACTCTATTAGATAGTGGTTCCTCGATTAACCCCCTCCTGGTTACCTTACTCGACCAATTCAACTTTGGCCCTCTTAAACAGAGAAGGACAGTCCTTCAGTTTGCTAGTAGATTTGTTAAGAGCCCAAAGGGGTCACTAAAGGATGTTGTCGTCACAATTTAGGATTTGAAATTCCCCGTGGACGTTGTTGTACTGTACATGGAGATTCATGAATATGTAACTAATAACCCCATCATCTTAGGATGACATTTCTTGGCCACAGCCAACGCAGTGTCCAATCATGATAGTTGGAAGGCATACTTTTGCATCGAGGGTGAAAGCGTACAAATAGAGATGATTGAGGAAACTAGAGCTAGTGATTCAGCTTGCTCAGAGCAGACAACCGACTCAGAGCATATGACAGGTGCAGAGCCAGACGTCCACCAGGAGTGTGATTTTGTGATTACAGATGATGAAGCAGTTTGGACAGAGCCACCATCACAAGCTCTTATCACATCTTCAGACATTGTAGAGTTACAGATTACATCTGATGAGAGCTCGAAGAGCACACTTATTGCACATGACACTCTAGAGACTGGTGATTGTGATCAGGTTAACGAAGTAGATTTTATCTCTCATGATTCAGATCCTTTAGATTCAGACACTGATTTCTATTAGTAGGACTTTGATAACTATTTATCGTGTCTGATGACCACAGAGCTGGCAACTAGGGTGGAGCACGAGCAAGTACAATTGACAGATACATCAACAAGGTCAACTTTGTCAGATTCACATATTCAACGAGATCTCTCACATATAGATTTGGTTACTTTCACGCAGACTTTTCAGAAGCCAGATTTGCCAGCTCTCACTTGTCATGATCTGAAAACCTTGTTGCAAAGCATGAAGTATAGATTCCTTGTGGGTCAGCCATATATTTTTCAAGTCATTATCTCAACAAATTTGACTGAAGACCAAGAATCTCGTTTGATGGAGGTTTTTGAAAGAAACTGCAATGCAATATGATGTAGTGTAGCTAATCTCCAAGGGATAAGTTCGAGTACTCCCACCACATATATCTTGAGGAGGACGCCAAGCCATTGCATGAGTTCCAACGAAGGCCGAACATGAATCTTTGAGATGTGGTCATGAAGGAAATATCTAAGTGTTAGAGCATTAATTTTATCTACCCCATCTCTGACTCCAAATGGATTAGTATTTCGCATGTGGTATTCAAGAAGATGGGTATTACCATAGTTATGAGCGAGTTTGGACAACCCGGGTATCCCCTTCTTGGATATGTATGGAAAACAGACGGTTAAATCATGCTACCAAAAAGGATCATTTCCCGCTGCCATTTATTGATCAGATCATTGAGACGTTAGTTGGAAATAGTCACCATTATTTTCTTGATGGGTACTCGGGGTACAATTAGGTGGCCATATCGCCTGAAGACTAAGAAAAATGATGTTCACTTGTCCGTTCAAAACGTATAGTTTTAGATGGATGCCCTTTCGTTTATGTAATGCCCCGACTGCATTCCAAAGGTGCATGCTTTCCATCTTCTCAAACAAGGTGGGCGAGTATTTAGAGGTCTTCATGGACTGCTTTTCGATCTACGTTGATGGGTTTGATGATTGTCTTGACTGCCTAGACCGAGTACTTCGGTACTGCTCGAGATCAACTTTGTTCTATCTTGAGATAAGAGTAATTTCATGATGACTCAGGGGACGGTCCTTGGCCACATCATCTCCAATAGGGGAATGGAGATCGATTCCGCCAAGGTAAATATCATCAAGAAACTCAATCCACCATCCAATTTACGACATTTGCGATTTTTTCTGGGGTATGTCGGTTTTTACCAACAGTTCATACAAGACTTCAGTCGGATTGCCCGATCGCTCAATGATATGCTAATGAAAGACACTGATTTCATTGTAGATGGTAAGTGTCTTACAACATTTGAGACTCTCAAAAGACTACTTGTGCATACTCATGTCCTTCAACCACTCGATTGGTCTCTCCCATTTGAGATCGTGACGGATGTCTCTGATTTTTCCATAGGGGCTATGCTTGTACATAGGAGGGATGGATTGCCTGTTGCCATTCACTATACTAACCGGACTTTGGATGCCGCTCAGCGAAACTACAACGTGACTAAGAAAGAAATGATAGCCATAGTCTTTGCTTTGGATAGGTTTCGATCTTACATTCTTGGATCTAGAGTGACTATGTACGCAGATCACACCGCCATCTGATACCTCATGGAAAAGAAGGATGCCAAAGACCGATTGATGAGATGGATCCTTCTACTCTAGGAGTTTGATATAGAGATAAAGGATAAACCTGGAGTTATGAATGTGGTGGTGGATCACCTCTCCCGATTAGAGCATTTTGAGGATTCAATGCAGACCACACCTATCACAGATACTTTCCCAGACGAGGTGATTCTTACTATCACCTCGCTCCTGTGGTACGTTGACATTGCCAAGAAAGTTCCATAAGGGTGGCTCAAGCTGCGACTTGAGACCTTCCTTGTGAAGGCCAAGTCGTACCATTAGGAGGATCCCACCTTTACCCATGAAGGGGGGATAGTATCTGGCGTCAGTTATTCCTCAAGAGGAGCACCACAGGGTCCATACCTATTGTCACAAGATGGAGGCAAGAGGACATCACTATGGGAGAACAGACAACACAGAAAATTCTTTAATCTAGCCTTTGGTGGCCTACCCTCTTCAAGGATTCAGATGAATTTGTGAAGAGGTGCACTGATTGTCAGAGGATATGCACTTGTGGGCAACGTGATATGATGCTGATGTAACCCATTCACTTCTGTGAGGTTTTTGACGCATGGTGCATCGATTTCATGGTCCATTCCCTAAGAGTCGGGGATTTGATGACATTTTGCTGGCTTTGGATTATGTTAGTCGCTGGGTTGAGGCCATCCCCGCCGGAGCCGCAGATGCTAAGACTATTTGTAAATTTTTTTAGGAAGAGTATCATTTCACGGTTCGAAGTACCGAGAGTATTGATTTCTGACGAGGGGACTCATTTTATCAATGACAAAGTAAGGGCCCTTGCTAACGAATTCAACATTGATCACAGAGTTACCACTCTATATCATCCACAGACTAATGGTCTTGCTGAGGTTCGAACAGAGAGATTAAGACTATTTTGCAGAAGGTTGTTCACCCATAACGAAAGGATTGGTCACTTCTTTTGTACTTGGTCTTATGGACTTATAGGACTTCCTTCAAGACACCTTTGGGTACATCTGTCTTTCAACTCGTTTATGGCAAGCCATGCCACTTACCAGTGGAAATCAAGCATAAGTCACTTTGGGCAATTACTGAGCTACTATTGGACCCCAAGAGTGTGGGAGATTAAAGAAAGATAGAAGTGGCAGTCCTGGAGTAGTTGAGGGACACAAAATTTTCAAGTAGCCTACAATATAAGGATGGAGTGAAGATATGACATGATTCTCACATCAGCCATAAATAGTTTGAGATGAATCAGAGAATATGACTATTTGATGCTAAACTAAGATTATTTTCAGGGAAATTACAAAGTAAATGGAAGGGACTATACTTGGTCAGAAAGGTGCACGGTAACGGAAGCATTGATATATCTGAGTTGTCATCTGATTCACATTTCAAGTTAACGGTCAACGCTTGAAGCTATATCTTGTTCATGATTCGCTGATCGTTGACGTTGCCCTATTCATTTAGTATGAGATATAATTTTTAACTCACATCATTTGCATCTCATAACTTATTATCACATCATCTTCACAACTGTATAGATCCAGACTGTCCATATCATTCAATCTTTTTGTCCGATACCTTGTCTTCATCTTATGATTATATTATACCTAGGATACACTTTTCCCTAATTATAGGGGGTATCGGACCTATGATTATTCATTTGATTCTATTGCCTCTATTTTGCTTCCTATACTTAGGGATATTTACCCTAAGTAATGGGGAGGTAATACATGTACTTCCTATTCTTCGATCTTCCCCTTTTGTATAGTCTTCTACACATAAGATTACTTGATACTAAGTATAAGGGGATCGTACATATTGTATACATACTTTATCCATAACCCGTACTTTGTGTGTATTAATAATATTTCTAAAAAATGTGTATTAAAAAAAACTCACATAAATGTTTGTAAATGCCCATTGTAATAATTATTTTTGCATAAACGTTTGCAAAAAATAATGTCGGATTTTAAATATTTTGTAAATATTTTTGTATCAAATTACGTACATAGTACAAAATTTTGAAAAATGTTGCGAAATTGTTTTGTAGATATTTTTAAAATATTTTGCAAAAACTTTTCCCTTCTTTCTTGCATTCAAAATTGTCCATAAAACTTGCATAATTTGAAAATTTTCCACAAAAAGCGTTTTGTATATTCTTACATATGCATTCTTCCGAATCATGGTTGACATTTAAACTAGTTTGGAATTAAATTGAAAATTAAGCTTGGTCAAAATCTTAATACACTTAACATCAGAGGAACCTTATAGGATTCGGGGTTAAGACTTTTCATATCCATAGTGACTTAACTCTTTAATCCACTAGGCTATATTCACATGTCATCTTGATGAGATTAAGTAGAACACTTAAAATCGCACACATGACTCTTAGAAATAATGGCTTGACTTGGATACACACCTTACACGTAACTTAACACAGATGAGGTGATGAGGAGGCATAATCCTTTGGCTTTGGGTAGCATACAAGGGTATTACTGCTAGCCGGAACCTCTCATCTCCTTTAGGAGGGATTTGCACCTCAACCTAGTATAGTGGCATTGAGGTCTAAAGACATGAGTCTGTGGGTTGCAATAATGCTTCAAAAAAAGGATAGTATACTGGCTTAAGAAGAAAAACTGCTTATATATATGCTGCACCATGTAGATATGTTGTATATATGCAGAAAACAAAGTGCAAAATTGTGAAAAACTCCAAAAAAGGGGACATGCCTAAATGAAAATAAAGTGCTACCTGAGTGTACATAGTGAATAAGCAAAGCTTATGTATTCCACCATCTCATCTCATGGAAGCTCGCAGCTGGAGACTTGGCTATACTGGTTAAGCTCTAAGGGATACATGGCTACACTGGTCATGTCCATCCTCTTATTTCCCCCTCTTCTTGAAATGGTTGTACTTGAACTTAGAAGGGAATACCCCGCTCCTCGAGGAAAGAGTTGCTAGACTAAGGGATTAGAGTTACCTTGTTAAGGGAGGTTGTTTCTTTGCCATCTGTGAGGTGGAAAGCTACATATCACTCACACAGTACAAGGAAAGATTCATAGTCATTAGATTTTGTGTATATAGACTAGTTCTGACATGGTTATTATGGAGTCCTGACTATAGAATTGTGCAACTTAGAGGTTGTTGAGTCTTAAACCTATTTCCTAATAAGGTTCAACCAAACTAATAATACAAAGGTTTGACTGAGCTCCATACTTCAATTTAATGAAGAAAAGTTTAATAATCAACTTTGGTTCTTTTTCTTTTCTTCTCTTCTTTTCCACTTCTTTTTCAAATAAGTGTTTGCTAAGGGACTAGCAATGTTAAAGTATATGGGGATGATGAATCTACAATTCTCATTCTTATTTTTTTTATTTTAGCTTTATCTTTTAGCAAAACTAAATGTAAATTTATGTAATCAAAATAAATTAACAATGCATATTTCATTGTTAATATCTCATAATTAACACCTATTTATAAAAAAAATAAAACAATAAAGATAAAAAAGAAGGATCTATTTATAATAAATATAGAGTGACCCGAAACCCAAGATAACGTCAAGCCCTTGACCTGACCGACAAGAAATAAGTAGAGAGAAATAGGATCCACTGTATACTACACATATCACCTATACATGTACAAATAAATATCTAGTACGAATAACATATTATTTTTAATACTTTTATATATATAATAGTAATATATAAATAAAAATAAAATAAAAATCATATAATACAAAATAAAATGCAAATAAAATCCATATCTCCTTGTACATAGGCCACAAATACATCTATATTACCTATTTACCAAACACCGTTAATTAATTTATAAAAATCAATAAAAAATCATTTTGTAATCCTTAAATTATTTTTTAAATAAATAATATATAAATAAAAAATTATTTTTGTAAAAATAATGGAATAAAAATATCTGTACATAATACATAGGTATAATATACAGTAGAAAACAAATTATATTGTATATACCCTATTTATATTTTTCATAAAAAATAATTAAAAATCATAAAAAAATTAGCTTACAAAATAATAAAAAATTCATTTTCTTTACTTTTTATTTTAAAATATTTTACTATTTTAATTTTATTTCCTTTTATTTTGCAAATTTTGATTCATGATTGGTCCATGTAGGACTACCGTTGACCATTGGTCAACCCTCTCCTCCCAGCGAGGTCCGACCCGATTCCATCTCACCAGAGCATGTTTCTCCCTTTTTTCTAGATTGAAACCAACATCCATCCACCTTGATTTTACCGCTTGGTTCGCTCCAAGAATCCGTGATCCTCACGGATCCCTAGGCACAACCGGATCTGCTAGGGTTTCGCGTTCCTCGCCGATCTTTCTAGACCTTTGAGCTCGCATATATATAATTCCTTCCTCACACAACCACTCCTCCCTAGACACCTCGAGGTGAGTGTTAGCCATCCAGAGAGTAGCTTTGGAACTATAGGAGATGCTTGGAGGATCATAGCTCACAACACGATCGGAGCTCCACCGCATGAAGCCTCTTCTGCTCGCCGCAGTAGGATCGAGGCAATAACCCCACAGTTCACTTCATCTCACTTTGTCGTTCACATTTGCATAGCAAGGTACCTTAGATCATTTCCGTTACTGCTGTTCACTTCAATTCTTCCCTCACAGCCATCTCCACCATATTAGCTCTGACCACCGGGTCAAAAATCCTACTCTTCACTTCCAACCATTTAGATCGGCGCCTCCGCTCGCCGACCATCTCCTGACGCATAGTAACCATCCTTAGACCAGCTCATCGAAGCTGGATTAGGGAAATACCTCTTTCCTCCATTTCCGCCAGAGGTCGAATAGCACCCACCCCGCTACCCTTGTTGTTATTCTCAATAACCCATGTCGGAGCGTCCTCTTCGAGCATAACATCATCTTGCGAGTCTAGGTACACTGGGAAGGCTCGGATTACACCTCAACTCTCTTGCCGGAGCAGCTCTGGGCGAAGGATCCCCGTCCAGACCATTCGACCGTCCACTTCTCCATCTGAACCCTTGGTCGACGCAGAAAGCCATCACGCTTGTGTTGGATCCCTAGGATCCTTCATCAGACTGAGGATTGCCTTCCACACTTAGGTGAAGTTCACCTGGGTTGTGTTCTTGCAGACCTTCCTCCATTGTCAGATGATGAGTTCGGCACCAAATCATATCCGAGTCGGTCGAATGAGCAACTTTTTAGGTTGTTAGATCAGACCTGACACGTCAGATTTGACCGTACATCCTCAACACATCTCTAGATATCAGTTCCCTTTCCAGAGCATATCAAAGCCACGGGCCATCTCACGTTCATCGCATGCCTGCAAGGGAAAATTTCACCTTTTACCTTGCCTTTCATGCTATCTCAATTTAGTCTCATAATTGTAATAATTAGCTCGGACCGTCTAGTTTAAGTCATTTGCATTTTAGTCCAATCGGAGTCCGAGTCACGGGCATCCCCATGTGCTATTTTGGGTTATTTGTAGTTCTTATCCCGAACTCTTTATATGTTATGGAATGAACTTCATGTTTTGATATTTGCACTTAGACCCCTGCTGGTCTAGATTATGTGTAGCGCACGATTTGTGTGGATAAATTGCATAAGAGGCCCTTGAGTTCTTAATACTTATTATTTGCCAGAGCCTAGAACTTATTTTCTTTGCAAAAAGGTCCCTATAAACTATTTTTTGACCACTTGTCTCTTATTGGATGCAATAAATAACAAATTGTCTCTAAATTCTACAAAATACTTGTTAGCTCCTTCTTGATTTTTATTTACATGGTAATTTTAGTTTTAACAAATGTGTTTTATTTTCTATTATAAAAGTACAAAAACCTATAAAAAGTATCATTTTTATCTCACAAAAATCATAAAAATATGAAAATATTCTGAAAATTCTACAAAAATTAGGGTAGTTGTGTTTTGTTGTTTTTATCTCCAATACGAATTTTGTTTAAAAATACCTCATAAAAAATCTAAAAATTATAAAGCACTTAAAATCTTATAAAAATTATAAAGTTGAAGAAGAAAATCGAAAAATCTTGTTCTCAGTCTTTATTGTAGATATTTTCTTTATATTTTATCATAAAAATACTATCAAAAGTTTTGGGCAATTTAGACCTTTTTTAATTTGCAAATTACTCCTAGTTGTGCATTATTTTCCATTTTTACCACTATTTGATTTTTAGATAATTACAAAAACAGTTAAAAATCCCATAAAAATTTCCAAAAGCACTATAAAAGCTATAAATACCAAAAATATTTTTATTGTAATTTTATGATTATTTTTGACTTATTCAAAAAATACAAAAAGAATGTGGAGTATGCCTTTTATCCCCTTGTGCTTGTTTTTATCTTATTAAAAATTTAAAATATAAAAAAATAAAAAACCACTAAAAAGAGTTTTATTTCCGAAATCTAAATACTCAGTTTTTAAATCGTGCTCCTTGTTTCGACCCTCATTGCTATACCATGTAAATAAAATAGTGAGACCGCTTACATTGATTGATTGATTTTATGAGTGAATTTTCTCGATTGATTGATTTTCTTGATTAAGGACGACAACATTGATTTATTAAAACCACCTTAACCGACCTAAAAATCATCTCATCACTACTCTCTTGGACGTGCCGTGAAAGTAACCAACCATGGCTCTACCAATCTCCTTTTCTCCCTCCTCCCTCGAGTCCCAGATCACAACCAAATGGATGAAGTGTCTCCTCCGTTTCCTGGTAACCGCAAGATGGAAGAACTTGGTGTTAGCATCGCCCTCCTTGATCCACATCTGCCTTGATCTCAATTTTCATTTTGTTGCTCTTTTCTTATCTTTAATTGCCACAAACATCGGATGCTCAGCTCATTTCTGTAGCTCTTCTTCTAGTAACTCCCCAGAATCCTCCTCCTTATCCAACCTTGTAATATCCACTTCAGCATGTGCTCTACCCCCTCTTCCCCCAAACCCTTCCTTACTTCCCTTTTGAATGTATAGAGTCTCTTCCTCAAGCTAATCAACTTATGGCCAGCCTTGACTCCTCAGTTGATCTACATTTGTCCACAACAAGATCCTGGAAACCCTCCTCAAGTCCATGTCATCGCAAACTTAAAAAGGTAGCATGGGGGCGACTCCACACTAGAGTACCAAAGAAAAGGAGCGTGGTATGATTTGGATCTCGAACGAGATGAAACACTACAAAGAGGTAGCTTGTAAATGCTTCCATGAACATCAAAACTTATCCAATCTGGAGCGAGATCATGAGTTCTCCAAGTGTACTTTGTTCTTCGCATTAATGACTTTCAATTGTAGGTCTCCGATCAACCAAGCAAACACGTCAAAACCATGATCCTACTCTCCTCTCATACCAGACTCGTTTTGAGGAGAAGATGTTGACATTGAAGTCACCATCAACAATCCAAGCCACTTCAGGAAATGACTCTCTAGCTTCACGCAACTCAATCCATACATACTCGAATAGGTCAACATCCTAGACAATAGCGCATATAACTACTCTTGGAAGAAATTCGACTCTCCCGACACCTCTTTATTAAACCCCAAAGGATTCTTTGTTGTTGCATAGTTATAATCTCAAATTTTGCCTAAATGAAATTATAAAATTGATTCTATTGTATTTAGTGAGGGTTAGAACACATCTCTAGCTACTTGAAAAAAAAAAGAACAGTAAGAGACAAGGCCAAGGATAACCTATTTCAATTTGATTGTCCTTTCGAGCTTAAGCTTTATTGTTAAAGCTCTCTTAGTTACAGATATGAAATACACCTATTAAAATCACAAATTAGAGATGTTCTAGGCTACAAATACTAATTTCTTCTAAAAATAGAGGTAGGTAGAAGAGAACTTACATTTTTTACTGTGATATGGAAGCATTAGAAGAGAACTTACATTTTTACTATGATAAGGAAGCATTCTTGTTGGTATCTCCATGAGCATTCCTTTGATGAACGAAGTTCCAATGGAGAAAAAGATTCTCTCTCTCTCTCTCTCTCTCTCTCTCTCTCTCTCTCTCTCTCCTCTCTCTCTCTCTCTCTCTCTCTCTCTCTCTCTCTCTCTCTCTCTCTCTCTCTCTCTCTCTCTCTCTCGAGTAGCGAAAAGAATGAGTTAAGAGTATTTCTACATTAAACAATCCCTATTATAGGTCAACGAGGATAGGTAATTGTTGAGATTTATTCCACACACACATATCACCCTAAGGAAAAACATTCTGTGCATGCTCTTACCCTACATCCTCTTAGTTTTTTTTTCAACCATATGGAATCAAATTGGTTGAACTAATTAGATAGGCCTAATTATCCTCGTTAGGTTTAATAAGGATCTAAACATTCTATTATCATTAAATTCAATTAATCATTGTATTGTTATAAATTGATTCAAATTATTTTCACATACGATTATTTTTAAACATGAGGTATAGTTAAATTTAGTTGAACTAATCCACTTAGGTTAGTATTAGTTGATGCAATCGGATATGTGAATCCAATAACATCTACAATGGTATATCTATGGGAGGCCTAAATACAAGATTGCATATGAAAGTTCTTACTTTGCGGTCATATGACCTTATCTAATGCAATTTGAAAAAAGAGGGGTCATATGACCTTATCTAATGCAATTTTGAAAAAGAGGGGGGAAATTATCTTGTGTAACAACCAACTTGGCTGTTACTGATAACAACCTCCCCGCCCTCATTTTCAAAAGAGAAAAATGAGATTGGTCTTTGTAACAGCCAAGTTGGTTGTTACACTGAGCAATTTTGCGTATCTTTTTTTTATTTTTTAAAAAATCCACCATGTATATTTATCTATATATCTGTAACGTCCCGGGCTTAGGTCCCCGGTCAGTTATCGAGGAAAACTGCCCTTCACAACTTGTTGGGTACGGACCCAATTGGACCCGTTGGCAACCACCCAAAATGCTTTAAGTCCAAGTTGACAAGTAGTAATCCCCATCACGTATAAACCACACCCACTCTTCGTGAGTTTTAGATATGGTGCTATGTTTGGGGTTGGGGTGTTACAATATCCCTCCGACATGTCATTTGAATTTCGTGAGAAACATAGACTCTTATGCCCTCCATCTAGAACAGGTAATTTTAACGATCTGAAATTTGTTGTAATCGACGTGTTCTAGATGGAGGGCATAGGAGTCTCTGTTTCTCACGTAATTCGAATGACATGTAGGAGGGATATATACATATATATAGGAAAAATGGGGCTGCCCCCAGCATGGCTGCCCCGCCCCATTTTTCGGCCTCTTTTTTATTTTTTTTGAAAAATAAAATCATGTATATTCATCCATATATCCCTCCTACATACCATTCGAATTTCGTCAGAAACAGAGACTCCTACGGCCTCCATCTCGATGGTATCGATTTAAAAAAAATCCTGTTACCGTTAAAAAATTACTGTCCGGATGGAGGCCGTATGAGTCTCTGTTTCTGACGAAATTCGAATGGTATATAGGAGGGATATAGGGATGAATGTACTGTGTTATTTTTCAAAAAAAATAAAAAAATTCGGGGGCAGCCATGTGGCTGCCCCTAGGGGGCAGCCACATATGACCCATATATATATATATATATATATATATATATATATATATATATATATATATATATGGGTCATATGTGGCTGCCCCCTAGGGGCAGCCAACATGGCTGCCCCCGCCTTATTTGGGCAATTTTTTTTATTTTTTTTGAAAATAACACATGTACATTCATCCCTATATCCCTCCTATATACCATTCGAATTTCGTCAGAAACAGAGACTCATACGGCCTCCATCCGGACAGTAATTTTTTTAACGGTAACAGGATTTTTTTTAAATCGATACCATCGAGATGGAGGCCGTAGGAGTCTCTGTTTCTGACGAAATTCGAATGGTATGTAGGAGGGATATATGGATGAATATACATAGTTTTATTTTTCAAAAAAAATAAAAAAAAACGCCGAAAAATGGGGCGGGGGCAGCCATGTTGGCTGCCCCCAGGGGGCAGCCCCATTTTTTTCCTATATATATATATATATATATATATATATATGAATTTACATATTTTTAGTTCTAAAAATAAAAATAGGGGGAGGGGACTGCCTTGTGTAACATCCAACTTGGTTGTTACTCAAAACAGCCTCACCGCCCTCTTTTCAAAATTGTTATATTTAACTTAGCTTTGCAGGAAGATGAAACCCTAGAAAGTGAACCCAATCAATGAACAAGAAAAAAGCCAAATTTTGATAAGAGAAAGAAGCCATTGATTAGAGAGGCTGCAAAAGGCCCTTTTGAGAGAAGTGGCATACAAGAAAGTTACATAAACTACATGAAGTTTGTTTGTTTGACATAAGGCTAATCAAAATTTGTCCAATAACTCTTTCGTAAGAAGATACATATAGGGTGTCCAATTACCCTTCCTATTGAGGATGAAGAAGAATGACACGTCACCACAAAAGGTATATTCTCTACTGTGATATTTTTAGCTACATTTTGTTTGACTCTTGTGCATCCCCTTCCTATATTTGTCATTGTTCACAAATAGGTTAACGTTAAGACTATTAGCGAGATACATATATGGATGGATAAAGTTGTTGTATCCCTCATTTTTTGTGGATAATGAAGGATAAATGATAGTTATTTGTTATTCTTCGTTCTGCCGGATAAAAAGGAATACAATACATAAATTAATTTTGTTAGATAAGATTGTAAGGTAAGTGATTTTGATTTCCATCTTTATAACGAGAAAGATTGATGATGGAGGAATATAGCCTCAAACTATCCCTCATGTTGATTCCGAAACTCAAATATTGACCACCTTCAGGGATATTTAAATTTTGGGGATAAGAAGGGATACAAGTAGACCTGGCCAAAATGCGGGCCGTGCCGAATGGATCGAGGTTCAAAAACCTCTGTCCAAAGTACACCATGTGCCGATCCATAGTCCATTTTGTTCTTTTTGCCATTGACTTTTTAATGGTATTTAATATGTATAAATGATTTTATTAATATCATTTATACTCTATATAACTAATATAAGTAGTTTACATTTTACTTGACATGTAAGCTATTAAATTTTATTTAAAACTAGTGTCACGTATGAAAAACTTGATGTGTATCATGTTAATACATGTATTATTAAGTTGTAATTATGTATTTTTTATTTTTGTAGGCCAGACCGGGATGGTCTATGTCCAAATGTCCTAATTCAAACCCGACCCATGAACATGCTGGACGGGCGGCCCCCTAACCCGTTGGCCAAGTCTAGATGCAAGACATGTATCCTCAAACGTCCTTAGGCACATGTTAACTTGTGGGCCGGGTCGATTTTGGATTACCAATTTCAAGTAGGTAAGTTGTATGGGGGTTTTGGTGTTTGGAAGTTGTGTTGAAAGAAATAGTTTGATATAATTCGATGACATGTTGTTTATGTTATTTATCAAATCGTACTGTGATAAAGACTTGATAGCGATGTTGACTATTTATTATATAAAGGGAATTTTATATGTTACACTTGGTAGATTGTTTCCCTTCCATAATTATGTAATTATTATTTCATATTTATGTACTCTCAACTATAAAGTTGAGAATTTCTATCTCACCTTCAAAATCGTCCCAATTGCCCATTGTTAGAAGATTTAAATTTAATTTTACTTTATTATTGAGCTTCAATGTTTACCTGTCAAAATTTCCAATTAAACTCCCGTGATAATAAGATACCATAATAAGATTTATCGTCATTGCATGCATTGGTTTTTTAACATCATCATATCCTCGTAATAAATTTTGTTTGACTGGAGTGTCTCCATTGGTGGGTCCGATAAAAAGTGATTTTGTTGCGGGATGCACTGCACAAAAAACTGCCTTAGCTAAAGTGGCTAAGCATAAGAAGGCTTGCATTGACAATCAATACGTATTCATCCCCTTTGGTTTTGATACATTTGGGTTCTTGGCAAGTGAAGCAGTGGAGCTCCTTAAGAGGATTCAAAAAATCATGCATACCAATGTTATGGTTCCTAAGTCTATGAATGTTGTATTTCGAAGAATTGGATTTGTCATTCAAAAGGGATTGGCGGCGCAGCTTGTTGCCCGTCTCCCATCAATTTCTATGTAACTTTTTTACGTTCTATATTTTAAGATCATATATATATATGAGTTTTTGCTCCCAAAAAGTATATGCAATCAAATATTAAAAAAAATAAGATTTAAGATTTATGGAAAATGGTTCATAATATTTAGAGTAGGCAAGCAAGTGGTTATTTTAAAGTCAATAATATCACAAATGTAATTAAATATTAGACATAAAGATATATCAAATGTTATCAAAATCTAAAATACAAGCGGAGTCATGATCATCAGTCTCGTAACATTGATGTCGATGACGATTGGAGAGTGGATCCTCCGCTGTTAACCAGGACAACGCCATAATTAGCTCGATCAAGATCGAGTGGTTCACACGTTACGTGCTCATAAAAACTTGGAGTTTGTGTGAACTGCTTGATCTTGATCGAGCGGTTCGGGTGTGGTACCCATTTACAACAGAGGATATGCTCCCATGCGCATTGAGGGGACCTTAACCCAATGAAAGCATCATGCATGACCTCCATCAAGTGGTTGATGATGGTCCCATGCATGGGTGTTGGGTGAGGCATCCCTTTCCTTTCTTTTCCTTTGGGGTAGTCCATCCAATGCATGGGAGGGGGGGACAAGTCCCTGGGAGAAGAGGCCTTTGCAAACGAGACCCGGTGCAGTGGGATTAAATGTGGTTGGTTGGCGAGACGGACGGGTCGATCGACCCCCGTCCCCAGAGCTTGAACGCCTAGGGGTGTTCATGGGGCGGGTATCTGCCCCATTTGATTGTGACCCACCCCGCCCCGTCAGTAATGGATCAAGGGTCGGCCCGCCCCATTCCAATGGGTACCCAATTGTAATGGGTGCCCGGTTAAAGGCAATGGATATTGGCTATTCACGTGTACCCGCGGGTACCCGTGGGGATAAAGAGAGATACTTCTAATGAATGGTGGCATATATAAAAATGCAAACGATATATCCAACTATGTATATCCGTATCTATATCATATTCCTAATGATTATGTCGGATATGAAAATCTGAATGGTAGGGAATGCATTTAGATAGGGATAAATAAACGTAGATAAATAAATTAATGAGGATGTATAAAACTACGTGGATAATGTAAATCATATGCAATGGAAGGAATACCCTCGAATACAGATCCAATAGTGACACATTCACATAGATTCATCCTCATAATGAGTCAAATACGGATAAAGGAGATGTAAATATATATAATCAGAGGACAACATGAAAAACAATATATAAGCATATAATCATATTTGTACATGGGTGTATTAATTATCATCACAATTGGTTATCGCAATGTGTGCGTCCCCGCTATGTGTGTGCGTGTGTGCGCATGGGCGCATGCGTGCGCACATGGGCATGGGCGCTTTCATGAATGCGGGCGCGTGCATGCGTGTAGGTGGGGGGTGCGTGCACACACGCATGTGTGTGCGATACAATTCGTATTCAATTGTATTCATTATCATCATGTTTGGATGCCAGAATGTATGCATATCGATTTGGATCGTATCCGATTCGTTATCATATATGTTAATTCAAAATTTGGCATCCATATATATTTCGATTTCAAAATGGATACATATATGAGCCACCCCAAACATATAAATGTCATCTTATATATGCAATTTTGATTCTAGTATTTTTTCCTTCTAATTGGTATCCATTTAATACTTGTATTCATTTTTAATGATTTGGCAATATGTTTTCCATATTCACCGATATTTATATTCACATCCATTTCTATATCTTTAAAATAAATAAGAATAGTGTAACATATATATTGGTGTTTGTATCTAACCATTTGCATTTTTATGAATGAATTGATAGCGGAAGCTTCCAACTGGATACCCGCGGGTACACGTCAGGTTTTTTATATGGGACATGGGTCATGACATTGTGGGTACCCGACCCATCATTTTCAAACGGGTACCCGAGAGTTTAGGGTCAAAATGGACAAGTCAAGCTAGATATCCATTGACCCGGATATTTTTGAACACCCCTAGACGCCCCCAATCGGGTAACAATCGCATGAAAAAGAAGTTCAATCGTGAAATGGGTGGTTGAGGTGGTGGCATAAGAGAGAGAGAGAGAGAGAGAGATGGATTGAGGGGTGACGTGGCTGGAGACATTACTGCGGAGGAAGATGAAGCCCCTACCGTTAGATCATGCGATCTAACAGTCGTGATGGAGGTGTGGTAAGTGCTCCTAATCTGATCATGAGATCGAATCGAATGACTGAGATGTGGGGTTGATGTGGGTGAGTGTAGACCATTTGATGGAGCCAATCAGACGACCACAGATTAGGCGCAAATGGAGGCTCCACATCTGATCAGAGGATCTGTTTGAACGACAGAGGGGCAAGGCATGTGGGAAAGGAAGATGCGGGCCCCATGGGGCACCACACGACCTAATTAAAAAATAGAAAATGATAAAAAAATAAAGAAAAATCAAACATAATAGGTACAAATAAAAAAAAGTACAAAATGTGAAAATTGTAGATCTTAATGAGATATACAAGTTTCATGTTGAACTAAAAATCAAAATAAGATACATATACTAACTACACTTTTTGCAAACATTTTTAGTGAATTAAAATAATTCTTTTAATTCTTTTGCTATTTTTTGTATTTTTAGTTTATAGAAAAAAAATCAAAGCATATATATACAATAACTATCTGTTTTTAGGGATTTTTGATATTTAAGAAAAAAAAGTAAACAAAATATTGTTAATTATATACAATAATTAATGTTAGCTGTCTATAACAAACATTATGTTAATATTAGTTAAGTAGTGTTATCCTTTATTGAACTATTTAAGCTAGAAAAATAATAAATAATAATAAATATGATTAATCTCAGATTAATCATCCACAAGACTCGATTCATTAAGAACTCTTGGTTTAAGTGATCATAAAATTCTAAGCTAAAACAAGATCTACTCAAAAGGAATACAACTTCTCTAGTTATGAGACTCTCTGTATATACATATAGTATAAGGATATGATAATTTATTGTGTATTGCATTCATGACAGTCGAGTTGAGATGTCACTCAAAGTTCTGATCCAAGAGACTCTCCTCAAGACCTAATCCTCAACACTAAGAAATAAATCAGTTCTTGCATCCAATCCACTATCTCAGTAGTTTGTCAGACTTGAAAGTATATATAGAAGGCTAGTTGATGGATATTATAGATTTGTGTAATTTCTTATCTCTCTCTCGCTAGAACAAGGATCGTCTCGAGTACCATATTACTCAACACATATATTTTTGGTGTTGATCAGTGTGTCCGTCAAGAGTTGTTGAGTCACCTGTACTTGTTTTCCTAGAAGTACACAGGGGTGTGTCTTCTTTACGTATCTGATATACATACACCCAAACTTGTATAACTTACGATGTAGAGCCCTTTTTAAGGTACCAGATCGACTCATTTGGCCTAATTAGCTTTGATCCAAGTGGACAATTTGAAATGGTTGGGGGTGCTCACATTTGATGTAAGCCCTTGGTTTATGACTTTGTAATGAGAGAGCTTTTCTTTCAATATTTCTTTTCTTTTCTTTTAGCTAGCTCCACTATTTTTACCAAGTTGGTGCACACTGATAAATAAATTTTTACATTTCATCAGACCTTGGAACATAGGTTAATATCAAGAGATAGCATAAGAACTTGCTCTCATACTAGCTAAGGTTGCTGACACTCAGGTTTCATGAAGCTTTCATCGATTTTATCCCATGCTTGAGCATCATAAAATCATGATGAGACTCAAATTTCAAATCCCATACCCTGAAGTAAAATCTCAACTCATCTCATCATTCATGTAGTTGTGCAGGTGATGTACTGATCATATTCTTAAAGGTAGAGAGTAAGTGTGCAATATAGCAGCCTTATCTTTCAAACCAAGAAAGTGTGGATTATTGTCTCAAACCCCAATGACTATGGCTGGTTAACTAAAATTCTTAACACCTCATAAAACAAGTGTTCTCAATTTCTCAAGCTCTGAGTGATAAAGATAGTATAAGGGATACACCAACTCAATATTTAGTGTTTTTGTTAATTTTTTGTCTGCTTTGGAGAAATAATGACTCGCTTGAACTCATATGACTAGTTGCATCTAGTTTCAGCAAGTATGGGTGCAATTATGGACTGTCACATGACTACTCGTATTACTTCAATACTATGCCATACACGTTGTCTTCTAACACCCACTCTGCTAATGGAGATCATAATTTCCTCACTGAAAAGTTGCTAATCATTCTAAATTTAGTAGTCAGAATTGTTACTAAAGAATTTTTATTTTTTGATTTTTATGGATTTTTGAATAAGGTTGGAAGTATTTACAAACATAAATTAGTCTCATTTTCACCCTCATTTTTAAAATTATTTTGAAAAGATTTTCCAAACCATGTTACATAATATAAAGATTTTCAAAAATTTTTCAAATGATTTTCAAAACAAGTAAAAAAATATATTTCAAACCAATGTCGAACTTTCTTCAAAACAAAGTAACAAGGTTAGAAAAATTTGTCCAAGCATTTACAAATATTTGAAATAAATTAGTTCAATAGATATTGTACCTGAGCCCCAAAAAGTTTGGAAGTTTTCAAAATATGAGCTACGACTAAATTATATTTGAAATATATGTGGTACACCCCCTATAGTTGGCTTTTGCTAAATGTCCTCATAGCACAAAGTGATATGCAGCCATATCTCATGCTAGAATATTAGGTGATATACACTAACTGACTCGGCTCCCCCCCTATACTTTTGATATAAATAACCTAAATATAAGAAGAGGACTGAAAGAGGGATCAAATTAGTGAAGAATAGAAGATGACGGGAGCTCAGGTCCTCCCTATACTTAGGTTGAGAAGATCCTAAGGATAGATATATGCAATGAAGATGGAGTGACCCGAAGTGAACACTCAAAGATGTGCATGGTTCCTTACTCTTTCCACCTTACAAGTCCAAATTGTATTCTCACTTAGGTCTACAACACCCACACTCCCCACATATACGGAGTTAGAATATCATCGATCAAACTAATCGTCAATGAGCGAGTATCAATTTAGGCTAGGTGCCATCCAATGTCGCTCAATAATATGAGCAACAACATTGGGTCACTACGCATACGGTCCATCTCTTTCAATAAACGAAGAACCTAATTGCATGGCTATTTGTATTCCGAAGTCACGACTACGCATGAGCATCTCCAAAAATACAATCCATAGTGACGAAGTTCGCAAAAACAAGAGACCATTGATGTTATCATATGACTTAGTTCATATCATATTTAAATTAATGATTAATAATTTCAAATCATATTCTTATCATTAATTGAAGGGATAGAGTCAGGATACATGCTTATTGTTTTAGTTTTAATCCAATTAAAATAATGAAACTTAAGCGTAGCAACTAGGGTTTAATACTTTTATTCACTTGATGCTACTATATAGTATTATACCATCACTTATTACACTTTAATGATCTAATTTTAGTTGTTAAGTATGCCAAGACTCCTCCTGCCACCTTTCATCTAAACGAATCCAGCCAGGTCGGATAGACAATGGTAACTAGGAGTGCTTCCACTACAAATGTGACACAGGGTGCCAATCAAGTAACCCATTAACATGTCCACAGTCTAGACATCTTCTCATAATCAATTCGAGATAACACAATCAGTACATATTGTACTAATGAAATTTTGTAGATCTTTCGTGTATGATATTATATAGTAACTCTTAGATATTTTAGTAATTTAAAACTCTTTTTAATTTCTCAAAATGTATAGTGCAACAATCAAGACACTTTTTAAATTTAAAAACGTCCTTTTTATATTCAAAAGGTCAAGTACAATAATCTAGACAATTCTTTGAATCAAAGTAATTTCAACTACAAAAGGCATCAAGTGCAATAATTTAGACAATTCATGAAGTAATCAAATTAATTCCATAAATTTGAATTGTATTGTAAACATTCAAGTGCATAATTAATTGAAAATATGAAAAAAATTCATATTTTATTGGATGTTTCGAAAAATAAACAAGCAATGATTTCATATTCGAATTTGCAAGCTGCGACTATCACACTTAAAATAAGAAAGCATCATATAACTTGAATTTAAAATTCATTACGATCCCCAATATTCCTAAAATATTAATTCCAACTCATGATGTAAATATATAAAATATATTTCCATCAATTTTGAGTCCTAAAATATGATAAATAAGTCAATAAGATGATCTAGTCCTCTTCCAACTCCGCCTATGGCAAATCCAATTTCTTGAGACCGCATGGTAGGAATCGTGTGAAACTTTTTCATACTGATAGGGTACTTGATTTTTGACTTATTAATCAATATTTTATCATGTTATATGACCCAAGAACATTAGTTAAATTTGCATAAATACGATCTACGATCGAAATCAGAGTTTATTATCATTTTTAACATCTGAATGTTATCTCGAATGTCACCAACAATTGGTGCATCTTTGGATATGATTTCAGACCTTCCAGACCTCATGTATATCTCAAAATATATTTAAAATATGGTATAACAATAGAAACTTTGAAAATCACCGAATATTCGAATTATGAAAACTGTCACAAGACAATGTACCGGATAATCAGGATGATCCAGTCAATTGTTCATCGGACTTGGATGCAATCCAAATTCTCTAGTCTAAAACTATGATACCAATTTAAGGAAGTAAATAAAAATTAGTTACTATAAATCACAGAAATATGAAATATTTAATAAACTTTTTGCCAAAATAATGTTAGTTCATTGTATGAACTGAAAAATGTCACACGCCAATTTGTGCATTCAAAAATTATAAATTCTTGAGAAACAATTTCCAAAATAATTTCTGATATTCACAATGAATAATGGAGATAGATCATGCTTTACCTTTGACATGAGTTTTTAAAATAAGAAACCTCTTGAATCAAGTCCGATCTACAACAGTTTCTCTCGTGGGCGTGGGAATGAATCATGTTCCATATACGAAAGTTGTTGTTGTAAATTTTAATTAATTAATCAATTCACTTGATAATCATATTTTCAATATTGGAGAAATTATGGAGTTAATATTCAAAGCTTATGAATCATGTTCATGATACCAAAAGATAAATGCAAATCCAATTTACATATACAAAAAATGTGAATTAAATTCACAAAATCTCATGCCATGGAAATATTATGTAAATCATATTTATATAATTATTTATATGAATCACATCCACATAAATATTAATTATTATGAATCATTATTCACATTAATTAATGAGATATATTTTCCCTTACAAAAATAAAGCAATAATAACTATTAGTATTACAATATTGACATCAATAGATATGAGTCTCAATCCAATAATGACTCATGAGATACAGATGCAGATACTTGGAGATAATGTTGGAGAGATGATACTATCCACGTGTAGTGACTTGAAATGCAGATAAGTAACTAATTTCAGGATTTACATTTTTTTTTGCAAAAATTCATCACCTACGAATGTTGAACTGGAGCTATAACACTTACATTCTGAGTGAGCTCAAAAAAACACGCCACACTCTCTATGAGCTAGACAAAGTGTCGCTAAGCTGAATCCAGCTTTCTTGACCATTTATAATTGTAGTCCAAATCATTAGACCTAAGTAATGAACTCAAGGAGCATTTATATTTCCATTTCCAAGACTAATTCTGTTTCCTAAATTTAGACATTGAAATTGGAATTAGATCCAAATAAGTTGTGATTTGATACAATTAAATCACAAATCATCTAGCTAAATGGATTCACAAAAATGCATCATGTTTCTTCACTTCCTCGGAATGGAAGTGTCATGGTAGATGATCCATTACAACATATATAACCCTCAGTATTCTTAATACTCATTCATCCTTCATACTGGAAGACTTTGATATATCCGAAGTGAAAATCGTGTTTTAGTTGTCTTCTTTAGAATATATCAATAGATTTCTCCTTTGATTATTGAGCGACAATAATCATATATTTATAAAAGCATATATGAATATGTTAAACTCGTCTCTTATTTCATAAACAAGATGACCATGAATAGAATTCATTTTGACCCTCAAAATATGTCATGAGTGAGCTCTGTCTCTCGGTTCATCAACTATGAACTTGTATGATTCATTCGAGAGATCATACATCTCATATGACTTCATATGTACACCAATGCACTGGTATATGGACCTTTACTAGGTCACCGACCTATTGGTCTATCAAATGTGCAAACTCAAATATATAGATGCATATCTGTCTCAGGTCAAATGATGTGTGCCTGATCATGATAGTTACAATCCTTGTCTTAGTTTATCTTGACCTCATCAAGTCAACTTCTTAACTTGCTTATTCCAACACTTTTGAATATCTATTCCCATGTAGAGGACTTGCATCAAGAAGTCGGTTGGAATTCAGTCTTTATAGAAAGATTGCCATATCTTTCTTAGAATAAATATATGTATTGAAATATCACATCTTTGAAGTCAGTTGTGTCCTCTCAGCTGCATGTTATTCAATATGGCCATGGTACATATCCTTAATTATACAAAGGGACCTTAATGGTAAAGTACATTCATTCAATTATTCATTTCATTTCAGATGGACATGATAAAACAATAACTCTTATTGCATTAGTGGGTCGTCGAGGGCTTACAAGTCCAACAATATCTCCTCATCTCTTCTCAAAGAATCAAGACCAACAACACTATAAAGAGGATGGGAGGATTTGGTTTGAAGGGGGAAACACACTAGAGAACAAGATCTTCTTCACCAGACAGGAACCCATCACTCTCACCTCTCTTCTCTAACGTGCATCGCAGCATGCAGCCCTCCTTTCCGACACACACTATCGTGCACAACCTCTCCTCCCAGTCCCGCACTACTACACTCTCTCTCTCCTCCTATGTCTGTGCCGCCGCATGTGCACCCCCTTACCGGCACACATCGTCACATGCGCTTCACCGCCGGTCATGCTCTTCCCATGCTCTCCAGCCACGCACTGCCTCACGCAATGCTGACCCATGTCCAACCACCTGCTCATGCTCCTCCTCCTTCCCTTCGGGTTCCAGGGTTCAAAGAAAGAAGAGAACAAATAAACACTTTTCTCCTTATAATTTTATTTAATTTTTTATTAATCTAAGCATAATTTATTTAAGATTTGAACATTGAATATTTAAATTATTTTGAATTAGTCTTTAAATTTTCCCTTTTTTATCTTAACCCTCACTGAAAATATTGCAAAAAGAAACCACCATTTAATATTTTAGCATTTATATCAAAGATAAGGATCCAACTTTTATTTTCTTAAATTTGAGTCAAGTCTAATGCAATTTTTCAAATTACACTTTCTTAATTTTGTGAAAACTACAAAGTTATCCCTGGTAGAAATAGGTTATTCTGTTCAATTGCAAATCAACCATTCATGTGTATTTTAATTGCATCCATACCTTTTCCATGTTATTTTGACAACAAAAAATATCATAAAAATTTAGAAAAATTCTCAAAAATATTAGGAAGCATTTCAATCATTTTAAATTAGTTTACATCTTCTTTTAAGGTTCTTTTGTAGAAAAACCATACAATATTCTCATTTTCTTACTTTAGCAATCAAATCAAGTTAGAATATAAAATTCAATTGTGTTTAGCTTGCTAAGTCTTTGTGGATAGAACCTCGACTTATCCACTTTAATTTAAATATTATTATGACAAGTAGTTACATTATTGTATTTAAATAGTCGAGATTAAGTGTGTGCACAATGACTTGATGAAAATCAACTATTAAGCCTTAGAAAAACCTCACTTTCATACGCCCGCCATAAGTAGTCAGGAAGACATAAAAAAAGTCTAAGATGGTTGCTAGAATAACCTTCATTAAAACTAGTCAGTCACCTAGTGAGAGCAGTAAACTCTTCTATCCTACCAGCTTCTCAATCTTCTCATATCACTAGCGACCAGTCATAGATGAGAAGTTTAGCATTGTTGAGGGGGATCCCAAGGTATTTGATTGGTAACATGCCATGGAAGGACATTAGCTCCCTCGCCCATGCCTTCATCTCCTCAACATCCATGCTTAAAGGAACCATGGTTGATTTCTCTTTGTTAATTATTAGCCCTGACAGGTCCAAAAAATCTCTACAGCCATCATCATGCCCATTCCCTTTTCAACACCTCCTTCAACAAAGATAATGGTGCCATCAGTGTATTGAAGGACCAAAATTGATATATCCTCTAGGGATAAACCAACCATAAGACTATGAGACATCACATTAGTCACTATATGTGGAAGCATATCATCAACTTGAATAAAAAAGCGGTGCTAACGAGCACCCCTATCTCATGCCCCTTTTAGGGTTGAAAAAACCATCCGCATGATGTCCATTAACTAGCATCGAGTATGAAGGTGTGGTGATACATCTTTTCATGAATGTGGACCATTGTTCAAGGAAGCTACACCTAGTCAAAGCTGGTCAAAGGAAGTGTTAATCTACATTATCATACGCCTTTGAGAAATATACTTTCCATCGAAACCCATGAACCATGAGCTTGACGTCTATGCCATTCAGCCACTATCTCTGAGGTCATAACTAAAACCATAACCAATTTGGGTAATAGGAATGAATTTTGAACATAGTGGGGAAACCAACATGTCAAGAACATCATTGAGCCTGTCAGCAACAACCTTAGAAACATCATCACCCATGACAACCCATAACTATGTAGAAACTGACCAAGAAACCAGATCGGCTCAATGCTCCATCTGCATTCAATTCAGACACCTCCCACTTGACATGCTCCTTAATTAAAGGTCTAATAGTACACTGCTCCATAGAGAGACTGGATGTATCTGACCCTTCCCCTCTCTATTGTCTCTATTCTACTCTCTTGGACATGCTACGGAAGTAACCAACCATGGCCCTCCCAATCCCTTTTCTCCCTCCTCCCTAGAGTCCCAGGCCACAACCAAATGGATGAAGCGTCTCCTACGTTTCCTGGTAATCACCACATGGAAGAACATGGTGTTAACATCGCCCTCCTTGATTCGCATTTGCCTTGATCTCAATTTCCATTTTGGTGTTCTTTTCTTGTCTTTAGTTGCCAAAAACTTCAGATGCTCAGCACATTCATGTAGCTCCTCTACCAGTAACTCCCTAGAATCCTCCTCCTTATTTAACCTTTAAATCTTTGCTTCAGTTGTGCTCTACCCTTTCTTCCCGCAAACCATTCCTTACTTCCATTTTGAAAGTGCAGAGTCTCTTCCTCAAGCTAATCAACTTCTGGCTAGTCTTAACTCCACCTCAACTGATCTCCATTGGTCCACAACAAGATCCCCGAAACCCTCCTAAGCAGCCATGTCATCACAAAACCAAAAAGGGAGCATGGGTGTGACTCCACACCAGAGTACCAAAGAAAAAGAGCGTGCTATGATTTGGATCTTGAGCGAGATGAAACACCACAAAGAGGTAGCATTTGTAAATGCTTCCGTGGACATTAAAACCTATCCAATCTGGAGCGAGATCGTGTGTTTCTCCAGGTGTACTCTTTTCTTCGCATCAATGACCTCCAATTGTAGGTCTCTGATCAACCCAACAAACTTGTAAGAACTATGATCCTATTCTCCTCTCATACCAAGCATGTTTGAGGAGAAGACATTGACATTGAAGTCACCATCAACAATCCAAGCCACTTCAGGAAATGCCTCTCTAGCTTCAAACAACTCAATTCATACATACTCGAATAGGTTAGCATCCTAGGAAATAGCTTATATAACTACTCTTTGAAGAAATTTCTACTCTCCCAACACCTCTTTATTAAACCCCAAATGATTCTTTGTTGTTGCATAGTTATAATCCAAAATCCGCCTGAATGAAATTATAAAATTGATTCTATTGTATTAGTGAGGTTAGAACACATCTCTAGCTACTTGAAAAAAAGAAAGAACATTAAGAGACAAGGTCAAGGATAATCTACCTCAATTTGATTGTCCTTTTGAACTTAAGCTTTATTGTTAAAGCTCTCTTAGTTAAAGATATGAAATACACCTATTAAAGTAACAAATTAGACATGTTCTAGGCTACAAATACTAATTTCTTCTGAAAATATAGAGATAGGTAGAAGAGAACTTATATTTTTTAACTATGATAAGGAAGCATGCATATTGGTATCTCCATTAGCATTCCCTTGATGAAGGGAGTTCTAATGGAGAAAAAGGTATCTCTCTGTCTTGAGTATCAAGAAGAATGAGTTAAGAGTATTTCCTATAACAAACAATCCCTATTATAGGTCAACGAGGATAGGTAATTGTTGAGATTATGCCTGACGTGTGTGTGTTTATGTGTGTGTTGTGTGTGTGTGCGCGCACGTGCGTGGGTGCGTGCGTGCGTGCGTGTGTGTGTGTGTGGTAAAAGAGAAGCTACATCGGGTGGTGCAACCAACTAACTACACCCGTGCATTTTTCTCATTGATTTTTTTATTTTTTTGAAGGAAATCTATGGAGATTTACTTAGTTCATTGAGTGGAATATGTATTTCAAATTTCATGCAAAATAAACATTCCTTACATGCCCATCTAGATTGGGTCAATTTCAATAATTCTGAGGTCATTAAAATGTGATAGTCTTGTTGGATATGATAGAAGTGTCGAATTTAGTTGAAATCGGTATGATATCATGGCGATATATGGTGATTTAAATCTTCCTAGGTTTCATTTCAAAAGAACAATAAATAAATAAATAAATGGCCAGGTGCAGCTAGTTAGCTACACCCCCGGGTACAGCTTCCCCGCCCATATATGTATGTATGTATGTATGTATGTATGTATGTATGTATGTATGTATGTATGTATGCATGCATGCATGCATGCATGCATGCATGCATGCATGCATCTGTGTGTGTCTGTGTGCGTGTGTGTGTTTGTATAGGGAAAAGGGAGTATGCTCCCTGGTTGTAGCCAACTTACATGCTCCCACTCCTTTTCTCCTGTATTTTTTTTTATTTTTTTGAGATGAAACTTATTTGAATTTAGATCACAATATGTCACCATGGTGTCATTTAAAATTTAACTTAATTCGAGACTTCTATCCCCTCCATCAAGACTGTCAAATTTTAACGGTCTCAGAATTGCTGAAATTGACCCCCTTCAGATGGAGGGCATATGAGTCTTTGTTTCTGACGAAATTGGAATGACATGTTAGAGGGATATAGTGATGAATATATACTTTTTATTTCCAAAAAAAATAAAAAATAGAGGGACCTTAAGGAAAAACATTTTCGTGCTTGCTCTTACTCTACATCCTCTTATTTTCTTCAATCGTATGGAATCCAAATAGGTTGAACTAATTAGATAGGCGTAACTAATCCCATTAGGTTTAATTAGTACCTAACCATTCTACTAGCATTAAATTCAATTAATGATTGTATTATCATAATTGATTCAAATTATTTTCGCATACGACTATTTTTTAACTTGAGGTATATTTAAATTAAGTTGAACTAATCCACTTAGGATAGTATAAATTAATGCAACCGGGCATTTGGATCCAATAACATCTAGAATGTTATCTCTGTGGGAGGCCTAAATACAAGATTGCATATGAACGTTCTTAATTTACGGTCACATGACCTTATCTAATGCAATTTTGAAAATTGTAATATTAAACTTAGCTTGTAGGAAGATGAAACCCCTAGAAAGTGGCCCCAATCAATGAACAACAAAAAAGCCAAATTTTGATAAGAGAAAGAAGAGAGGCTCCAAAAGAAAGGGCATTGTATCTCTTTTATCCATGTTGATGAGAGAAGTGGCATACAAGAAAGTGACATAAACTACCTGATGATGGAGGAGTATAGCTTCGAACTCTATCCTTCATGTTGATTTCAAAACTCAAATATTAACATCTTCAAAGCGATTTAAATTTTTTGAGATAAGAAGGGATACAAGTAAACCTGAACAAAATGCCAGTCGTGTCGAACGAGCCGAGGTTCAAAAATCTCTTTCCAAAGTCCGCCATGTGCCGGCCCATATTCCATTTCATTTTTTTGACATTGATTTTTAGTGGTATATAATATGTATAAATGATTTTATTAATACCATTTATACTTTATATAGCTAATATAAGTAGTTTATATGTTACTTGACATGTAAACTATTAAATTTTATTTAAAACTAGTATCACATATGAAAAACTTGACATGTATCAAATTAATACATGTATTATTCAGCTTATATTTACGTATTTTTATTTTGTGGGCAGGGTCGGGACGACCTATGCCCTAATCTCCTAACCCAAGCGTGGCCCATGAACATGCTAGACGGACTAGACGGACAACCCCCTAACCCGTTGGCCATATCTAGGTAGGAGACATGTATCCTCAAACGTCCTTAGGCACATGTTAACTTGTGGGCCGGGTCGTGTTTGGATTACCAATTTCAAGTAGGTAAGTTGTAGGAGGGCTTTGGTGTTTGGAAGTTGTGAGGGAATTAAATAGTTTGATATAATTCGATGACATGTTGCTTATTTTATTTGTCAAATGGTATAGCGATGTTGTCTTTTTATTATACAAAGGAAATTTTATATGTTATAAGCACTTGGTAGATTTTTTACCTTCTTAATTTAATTATTACTTCATATTTATGTACTCTCAACTTTGGAGAATTTCTAATCGTCACAATCGCATTGCTAGAAGATTTAAATTTTATTTTACTTTATTAGTGAGCTTCAACATCGATGTCGGTGTCGATGGGAGAACTGATCCTCCGTTGTTCAAAGAGGTCTATTGTAAATCAGGACCATGTTCGAATCGCTCGATCAAGATCGATCGGTTCACATGGTACATGCTCACAAGAACCCGAATTTCCTACGAACCGCTTGATCTTGATCGAGCGGCTCGAGCGTGGTCTCAATTTACAGAAGAGGATATGCTTGCATGCGCGTTGAGGGGACCTTAACCCAATGAAAGCATCATGCATGACCTCCATCAAATGGCTGATGATGGTCCCATGCATGGGAGTTGGGTGAGGCGTCCCTTTCCTTTCTTTTCCTTTGGGGTAGTCCATCCAATGCATGGGAGGGGGGACAAGTCCCCGGGAGAAGAGGTCTTTGCAAAGGAGACCCGGTCCGGTGGGATTAAATGTGGTTGGTTGGGGAGACGGACGGGGTCGATCGACCCCCTTCCCCAGAGCTTGAACGCCCCCAATCGGAAGGTCTGAGGAGAAGAACGTGGGGGCATTAATGGCGTACGCGTCAAGGGATAGGATTTGCCCATCTGATATTGTCTGTGGGTTTGGTCTGTTCGAGGGCTCCACACTGCTGTGCTGCCCTCGCTCAAAAGCCATGTGTTTCTCTGCCAAGGTCGGATTGGAATACTTGATATTTGCATTTACTCATCAAAGACTTTTGTGGTGCTTACTTTCTTATTGGAATATATATATATATATATATATATATATATATATATATATATATATATATATATATATTTCTGAGTTGACGGTGCTCATCAGCATCTCTGGTGGAATTTCGGTTTTGCAGATACTGCAGTTTTTGGGAGGATATGCTGCAACGGTGTTTGGGTTCCGCAAATTTCCACGGATAACAATTCTCTGCAACTTATCTCACACCATTGAAAAAGGACTACTCGAGAGCAATTGAAGCTCTGCTACAATGAGATAGTAGAAAGAGGTCACCAAAACATGCAGCCACCGCTACTGCGGACTATAACTGATGGATAATATCGCAAGATTCGCAACAAAGAGTTTGCAAATATTAGTATAGTCTCTCATATGAAATACTCACAAAGCTTCATAGTACAACAACAACAAAGTATTTTTCTAGAATTAAGTAGTGTTGGCTACATTATTCAGATCTATTTTGGCTATTTGCAATTCATTTTAATTGATTTTCTCTCACTTTATCACCTATAGGAGCTACATTAACTATAACGTCCCGGTCTTAGGTCCCCGATCCGTTATCGAGAAAAACTAACCATGACAATTTGTTGGGTACGGGTCCAAATGGATCCGATGACAACCACCCAAAATACTTAAGCTCAAGTTGTCAACTAGTAGTCCCCACCACTTATAAATCACAACCACACTTCGTGAGTTTTAGGTATGGCATCATGTTTGGGGTTGGAGTGTTACAACCTCCCTACTTATATTCGCAACGTCCACGTTGCGACATGGCCCATCACTTATTCCAAGTGATAGTGGCGGCTGCACGCTCCGGGTAGTCATTTCCTCCAACCTTTTTGTAGGGGCGGCTCCACCTCTCGGGTAGCCCTTTGCACTATCAGAGAGAATTTAGCTCTGATACCATTTATAACGTCCCGGGCTTAGGTCCCCGATCCGTTATCGAGGAAAACTGACCATGACAACTTGTTGGGTACGTGCTCAAATGGATCCGATGACAACCACCCAAAATACTTAAGCCCAAGTTGTCAAGTAGTAGTCCCCACCACTTATAAACCACACCTACACTTCGTGAGTTTTAGGTATGGCACTATGTTTGGGTTTGGGGTGTTACATTAACTTTCCTTCTGGTCGCATCATTCTGAATCCGATCTTTGTATAATTATACATCAAACTTACTATTTTCATTATGTTACTGTCATTCTTTGCACATGTATGTGGTTCACATGTCACCATTCTGTTCCATAGAGCATAATATGCCTCACGGTTGCTTTGTAATATTTTCCTTTGACTTTCAAAGAGATTTTCTTATCACGAACTATAGTAAAGACTCTTCTCCACTTTAGCCAATTTGCATTTATTCTATGGTTGACATCTCAATCAATTTCTCCATCATGTTGTAAAAGAGATCCAAGTATTTAAAAGAATGTATTATTCTTTCCATCAATTTCCTTATCATGTTGCAAAATATATCCCACGTATCTAAAAGATCATTAATTTCTCCATCAATTTCATCATCTTGTTACAAAATAGATTTCAAATATCTAAAACAAAGTATGAGAATGCATTATTATAATGGATATATAATAGGTGGAAACTTAGGGCCTGTTTGGTTGCAGGGTTGGGCAGGGTTGGCCCAATCCTGGTTACTATTCACAAGGGTACTTTCTCCTCACAGATTACTATTCACCCATCCCAACTCAGCCCAACCCAACCCAGTCCAACCCAGCAACCAAACAAGCCCTTAGATTCAAGCATTACAGTGGTTGTTAATAGGGTCGATTTGGTCGGAGTCGAGCCGATTGTTAAGATGAGTTTAATTTCCTTGATAACGGTCCTATTGTAGATCCAAAATATTACGAAACTAGTAGTTAGAAGACAATATAAGATATACTTGTCTTCTTTAACTGATTCCACATATACATATGATAAGGCAAATTTCTTTTTTTGCGATTATTTGTATTTTGCTTCCAGTTCCACTTATTATTATAGAAAGAAAATTACCATGAAATGGAGCTATCGCAATGAATAGCTTGATACTTCAATGTTCTTTTATATCGAATCTATAAAAAAAGTGATTCTTTGCAAAATTATCTTCATTTATATAATTTCATAATGGACTATCATATTCTATACTATATTTCTGGCAATAAATCACATCATAAATATTTTATGCTGGCAACGAATATTTCAATTATTCGTTGCCATATGCCAACTTTGTTGCAGTGAGACTTGATTTCCTTTGCAAGAAAAGCATGTCCCTTTCCTATGTGGACATATAATCAAGTTGACCCAACTTGACTCAACCTTACTAACCGAGCCCTAATTGGGAGTATAAAGACTTGAATCTTTCTTTCCCATCTAAGGA